>VZRL01000718.1:0-420528 GCA_013397895.1 Origma solitaria
GAGCACCGCTCGGTTCGGGTCTACTCCGTGTGGGGCTCATGGGCGCGGGTGTGCGCGGTAAGCCCGTGTCGTGATCCAGGAGTGGGGAAGCAGGGCTGGAAAGCAGCCCGCTGGAAAAGGACCTGGGGGTGCCAGGCGACAGCGGCTGAACATGATCAGAGTGTGACCTGGCCAAGGAGGCCAATGGCTCCTGGCCTGTGTCAGCACTGGTGCGGCAGCAGGACCAGGGCAGGGATTGGCCTCACCCTNATTGCCCTCACCCTTTGTCAGCACTGGTGAGGCCACACCTCGAATCCTGAGTTCAGTTTTGGGCCCCTCACTTCGAAAAAGACATTGAGGGGCTGGAGCGAGTCCAGAGATGGGCACGGAGCTGGGGAAGGGTCTGGAGCACAAGTCTGAGGAGGAGCAGCTGACGGAGCCAGGGGGATTCAGCCTGGAGAAAAGGAGGCTCAGGGGGGACCTTATCACTCTACAACTCCCTGAAAGGAGGGTGTAACAAGGTGGGGTTTGGCCTCTTCCCTCAGGGAACCAGCGACAGGACAAGAGGACATGGCCTCAGACTGTGCCAGCGGAGGCTCAGGTTGGGCAGTCAGAGGAATTTCTTCACGGGAAGCGTGATTAGACATTGGAATGAGCTGCCCAGGGAGGTGTTGGAGTCACCGTCCCTGGAGGTTCTCAGGAAGCAGGGCAAGGGTGAAGGAGGAAGAGGAAGGAGAGGATGGTGACCTGCACAAAGATCAGAGGGAGGAGCTGCTGCAGGTGGTGAGAGGCTGGCACAGACACCAGGACATGCAGAGCAGGGATTTTGGTGATCTCCTCCTGTCTCTGAAAGCCCTGCAGTTCTGAAAGGGTTACCTCAGTTTTCTGAGCTTAGAGTATGTGAAACACAGAGGCACGACAAGAGCAGAGAGAGAAGGGGAAAAAATATTTCAGAAGCCAAGAAAATAACAAATGAAGTAATCGAGCCTAAATCTTGTATTGCAAGAGAGCGAGGGGTCAAGAATGCTGGGGGGAGCAGGAACAGGAAAATGTAGTTAAGGAGAGGGGGGAAGGAGGAAGAGAGATAGAGGTGATGCGATAGAAATAAGCAGGGAGAGAGGCTCACAGTGAATTTATTTGAATTTCCATTCAAATGTTACCCTGGAAGAAAACCCCAGTTCCTGTGAAGTTGTGAAGACTGGGACTGCAGGGTCCCTCCTGGGTGGCCCTGGCTGCTGCCAAGCAGCATTGCTGGTGAGATATATTTTAGAATACACCACGCCACAGCAGGTGCGTGCAATTAGAGGAGACATTTCCAAAATAGCAGGCGGCTGTCCATTTTTTAGCAAATGGTGTTGCCCTGTTTTTTTCTTTGTCCAACTGTGTAGAAATTTGTTTTAAGATGCACCATCTTTACAGAAACATTTTCAAAGAACCTGTTATTTTTACCCTTCTGTTGCTTTTTGTGACCAGACGAGGAGCAGAAGGCTAATCCAATGGCCACCAGGGGTGAGGTTTTTTCCACTGAAAGGAAGTAATGAACTCTAATGAACAAGCAAGTTTCAGGAAAGTTTCCACTCTGAAAGCAGAGAGCAAATTTCCTCTTGGTTGAAATGTAACCAAATTGCAATAATTGCTATCTTTTGCAAAATATTACCATTGCTATCATTTGCCTTTTACAGTGCTTTAAAAATGTATCACACCTCAGATCACTCTGGCTTGATAAGTTTGCATTTATGTCCCCCTTTTTTTGAAGAGGAAACGGAGTCATACTGAGTTTTGTAGTTTGACCAAGTTAAACAGTCATTGTGTGGCTGATACATTGATAAGGTGTGAGGCCAAATACCACATTTAAATTTTTTTGTTGCACAACATGGATTGGCATTAAATAGTTCTTAAAAAATACCCACAAAAGAAACAATTTAACCTAATGATTTTGTGTGTTTTATTGGTTTTTTTAAACTAAATGAATACCTTATCTGTGAAGAAAGGTAAAGGATAGCCAGGTTGGATAGGGATCTGAGCAACCTGGTCTAGTTGAAGGTGTCCCTGCCTGTGGGAGATTTGGAACTAGGTGATATTCAAGATCCCCTTCCCACCCAAACAATTCTATGATTCCATGATTCTATGAAAGGGCTACAGCTCCTTGTGGCATAAATCAGAGATTTACTGTAAAATAATTGTATGATAGAGACACAAGTAGCATTTGGATGTCCCTTAGGGAGGTGGGTTTATTTCCCCCTAATTGGTAGGGGTCAGAAAATAGACATGTTGCCTTGACTTCTTTGGTTCCTTTCCCAAGTGCTTTTTGCTCAGCAAGGAGAGTGAACTAGGAATGCTCTCCCACAGCTCTTCACCACACAGGCTGCAGCTGGGCTGGGAGCCTGGCTGCTGGAGAAGGGTGGCTAAACCAGCCTGGTGTGACTGCCCAAAGTGGGCCACAAGCAGCTCTTGCCAAGCATATCTCCGTGTCCCAGCCTTGTTTTAGGGCAGCTCCACCCCTGGGTGGAGTGCCTGCTGCTCTGCTGTAGCACAAAGTGTTTTCCTGCCCTTCCGAAAACCTTCTTCCACCCCAAAATGTTCCCATGATTAGCTCTCTGAGTGCAATGAAGGTGCTTTTGCTCTTGTCCCTTGGAATGGTTGTGGCTACTGAAATCTCAAATGCAACATGGGCAGGGGTTTGTGCAGGATTCATGTTCAGAATCACAGGCTGCTGGACCCTGCAGCTGAAAGAGCTTTCGCCATTCCCAGCTGTGGAGCTAATGATGATGTCTCTGTGTCCAGCAAGGACTGGTGACCGCAATGGCTATTATAAACCAGTCAGTGTGGGCATGTAAGCAGTATTGCCTTCACAAAGGGCTGAACTTTATTTATAAATTGTTTGAGTGTGCTGCGCTGCTTCCTGTGGAGCCATATCACTCTTGTCTACTCCAGTCTGTCTGTTGTGGTGAACCTTGTAGTCAGCTGCTTTGTGAGCAAGGCGCCTGGGGAAATGGAAGGAATGTTTCCACTCCTAAGGTCTGTGATCCTTTGGGGTGGAATTGGCAAAAATAAACCCCTAAATGCCACCGCAGACCAAGCCCTCCCCGCAAGACGCCATTCACGGTACAGGGTACGGATCTTATGCATCTTGTCTCATTTTCTGCATGCTTTCACATCAGTGCTTTACCTTCCAGCAGTGAAATGATGTGTGTTGATTCTTGCAGGTCACGATTTAATTTCTGAATTTCTGCAGGTTATGTGGGAGAGTCCTGGGTTTGGAGTGGTCATATTTAGGATTGGTATAATGAGGATATTTTTGGAGATTTTCTTCTATGTATTTTAGAAATAGGTTATCAGATGGTTAGTAGTTTCCTGCCTCTTTTGCCTTGGAAGACGTGGCTTTCCCTCACTTTTCTTTGTCATTTCCAGGCTCGGGCATTTGGTCATTGTCGGTGTGGCAGCGGGAGAGCTGGAAGCTGGCCGTGTGCTGGCGACAGACCCACTGTGCCAAGGTTCATCCCCTGCCCCGTAACCCAGCGCAGAAGATGCATTCCCTGCCTTCTGTTTTTCTTTTGTTCCAACTTTGTCATCCTAAACTGGCTGATGCCTGCAGCCATCTGCTGCATTTGGTAGTCTGCGGCATCACGCCGACTCAATTATGTGCCTCTCTCTGGGATAACAGCAGGCCAGTTTTCTCTTCAGCTTTGAAAGAGTGTTTTTCCCTTGCGCTGGAAGGCTGAGGGAAGTAGGAGCCTCCAGAAGCAAGCTGGATAAACTGTTCCCAGCCATGTCAGATGGACTCTTCACGCCTGTGCAGTCCAGGTGTGGTGGGAGAGCTGCCAGTCTGTCACCATGCCCGAGATGCCGCATCCTGGGACTTTGTGCTCTGGTGCTGTGGCAGATGTGCTCCCTTGTGGCAGCACTAAACCATTTGGCACTTTTAAGCTTTATCTCACCTCCTTTACTTTTTGTGACTGTATATTAAACCAAGGGTATTTGTACTAAGCCACATGTTTTGGGATGATATGAAATTAAAGTGTAAATTGCATTTGCTTTTTTTCCAAAACAGCCAGGAGAGAAGGGCTATGAAGAGATGATGTTGAGCCTTACAGTGCAAAGTTGTTTTGTTATGCTTTCATACTCAGAGAGAAGTGACCAAGCAGGAGGATTTATGTCTGTGATTCAGCCTGTGACATCAGTCTTCTTCCTGTGGTGGGCAGAGGAGACATAGCTGAAATCTGGGGTGAAATGTTATCTTGTTTTTTGGTGCAGGCTTAGGATAAATGCTGAGACTCTTCAAAATGGAGTCATCCAGGTTTGCTGTTTGACTCCTTCTGGGCTGTCCGTAGTGCCCTGATCCTTCTCCTCTTCAGTAACTGCTCCTCTTCATTACGTGAGGATAGGGGTCAGATCAAGTGGTGGGGAGCTAAAAACCAGGGACTTGTGCTATTTACATTTAAGACATTTCTGGCCCCATCAGCTGTTCCATGTGTGTTATTTTCAGAGGGGCAATAATCCACGGGAGGTCAGGAGGGTGGAATTGTGTGAATATGTTGAGTGAAGGAAATCAAGACGCTTGGAAGTACTCAGGCCAGAGAGTCTCTCTCAGACAGAGAGTCCAGATCCCACATGATTCTGGCAGGGAGAACTCAAGGAGAGCTCTGAAAGTGCTGCTTGCATGGCTAGGAAAGGCTGCTCTGCTGGTTGTTTGTTAGCTGTTTTCAAGAGTCATCTATGTTTACACTGCTGGCAGGACCACCTGTTCTTTTTTTGAACAATAGTATGTGTGTATATATTGCTGCATTTCTGCATTTATATTTAGCCTTTTCTAAAAAGCCCCGACAGGTTTGGAAGATGCTGTAGATTGTGAGTGGTGCCTGGCGGCATTGCTCACATTGATGGTTGTCAGAATTTCCATGCTAAATCTCCTCTTTGAAAGGTTTATAACTCATCCTTCTATTCTTGGCCCTGCAGCTCTCATACCCTGGAAAAAATAAAATTAAAAAAACCAAGGAGCTTTTAAAAAACTACATTTTCCCTACAGGTTTGTGGAAATCAGAGTTGTTGGCCTAAACAAGAGCTTTTTGAAAGCAGACATTGGGTTTTGTCACTTTATTTTTCAGCACCTAAGGGCAGATGTGTGGCAGGTCTCTTTAATGTGTTTCATATGGTCAAATGGAGAAGCTATTTTGCATATCAGACTGATATAGACACTGGATGGTGCAAAACACCAGGGAGCCAACAGCAGTTAGCTCCCGACTACCAGCTCTGAGGAGGCATAAAACCAGCTGAATTATGGCAGAAGTTGGGCAGTTTCCACACCTGGGGTGACACCAGTTGCAGAATCACAGGGTGAATGCTCCTCATATGAAGAACTAGCAGAGAGATGAGACATACCATGGGTTTTTGCATTCATAAATAAAGGACTTGCATATTGCTTTTGCATGCAATCAGCAAGAGAAATCCAGTACAAAGCAGCAGAAAATAATTTTAAAAAATACAGAGTTATCCCTTACTAACTTTATGTTCCATATTTTGGTAGTGTCTCCCATCCATGCACTGCACAGCAGGTCACAGTTGTTAATCTGCACCATTCCTCAGTGTAGTCCTGCACCCATCCTGATGATTCCTGCTGCCCACCCGGGAGAGACATTGTTGAGAGGAGATTTAATGGAGTACCCTGGTGCTGCTGTGAATCCATGGCAAAACAGGCAGCAGCACACAGGAACTCGAGTCATGCAACAGTGCTGGAAGGAGTGAGCTGCATCTCTTCGGAGAGTTTTCCCAGGTTTTGAAAGCTGTTGGAATGTTAGCTGCAAACAGTACATTTGTATGCAGGCAGTAGGCACTAATTCAAAACACGAAGGTAATGAGCTTGAAACTGGGTCCTGACGCACAATGAGAAGCGTGGAGGGAGCACTGGGAACTTGAGCTGAATCAAAGTCAGGGTAATTTCTCATGCAGCATTCAGCAGGCCGTTCAAACTCAGATTATCTTTTGGCAGATGGGAATAACACTTATTCCCTGTCTCTCCAGGAAGGCTGTGAGGTAGCAAAAGTACATGCAGAATGTATATGCAAAAGCTCAGCTGTTTTTCAAACTATATTAGTAGCTGTTTGAATGACAGATACGACCTTTCCTTCAGGTCTTTTCTGACAGCTCTGGACCCTTATGGTTGTGAAAACACTGCTATTACAAAATGGAAATAATAGGCCTGCTTTTGTGCATGTCGCATGGCTACACATACAGTGCCATATCTGTTGCTCAAGACATGGAGTTTAAACTCTTTTATCCTGATGTCCTGGGGTGGCATAATGATTTGTCTTCCCCTGCAACTGTTTCTTCTTAAAACAGAAAGGTTTTTTATTCTGGTTCCCCTGTGCATCTGTTGCCTATCTCAGGTCATGGCATCCCTGTAGGCTCTCAGCACCTCCTTAGTGGGAGCCAGGGTCTGCTATATTTTTTCCGATGGGCATTTCAGGCAGGCAGAGGCAAAGATGACTTGCCTGTTGTCAGACACAAAACTTCTTGGAGTAGGAACCTGAGGGCACTCTCCAAATTTTCAGGCTGGTGCCTGAGCTGCTTGTCCAGGCTCAGTGTTATCTTTTGCTGCTGTTCTGATCCCATCTGGCTGTCAGCTGTACCAGCCAGTGCTCCGTGGGTATTTACGCTGCTGCCAGTTCTCATGTCTCAATTGGGAGTCATTTAATGCGGGTGACTGAGATTCCTGGAGAGGAAGAATTTGAAGTATCCCAGACAATGGTATGGCTGACATAGTTTTTGTTGTATGACAGTTTTAGTATTAATTTTAAGGATTGTTGACACGCATGAGTTTTTCTATGGCTTCAGTGTCTGTGGTTTCAGCCATGAAAAAGGGTCAGAGGCAAAACAGTCTTGGTATCATGAAGTTTAATATACTTCCCTTGTAAGTTAATAGTATAAATGGGAAGAGAAACATATGATTTAAAATTTCCAGTGATGGTGAGATTTTAATAAAGAGGCAACACAACATTTTTCATTAAACATTTGGCGTTTTTGAAGAAAGATTCCTGGTAAAGCCTGACTGCAAGTTGACAGAGTCAACACCTGAGTCAGAAAAGGGAATGGGGCATGTCTCCCTTAGTAAAAACTTTATTGCATGTTCTCTTACTCTCAATTACCCTAATTTGAAGTGGGGAGCTAATGAATATTGCTAAATGGTTTGAAACAAACAGCAGCACTGTGGACAAAAAATAGTCATTATGAGCTGCAGTGTATCAGCCACAGTGAATTTTTCACAGATTTGTAGGTTTTAATGCTGGGGTGACTGGTCTGACTCTTTGCTTAATATACAGGAGAGGATCTTACCCAGTAATTTCCAATGGGGTCAGTAACTTCTATTAGTATCAGTGCACACCTTTTAAATCCCATCTCAATAATTAGAAATTACCTCATCCCTAGACTGTGCTTTCCAATTGTTAATTAAAGTAATAGTTCTCATTGTAAGAGTGCTTCTGTTAGAAGAGCAGTCAGCTGTTAGAAATGTTGTTCCTTTTGCAAGAAGTCGCATATCAGGATTAAAATCCTTCTCACCTTTGTCTTGGGAAGTGAAACAGAGCAAGCTGCAGACTCCCACTGCAGGCCAGTCCGTGGTGCAGAGATGCTGGGGATGACATGGGAGATGACGCTGCATGAAAGTACAGAGCAGCCAGGCCTGCCTGTGTTTGTCTGAGATGCTGTGGATGTGTAATACTGAGGTGGATGTGCTCTGCAGCCTCGTTGCTTGCTTAGAAATGCACCTGCTGTGATGGCAGCCCTCATTTGGGGTGTGGGGAGGAGTGCTTTGGAGTGTGCCAGGTGTGCACTAGGACAGGAAAAAAGATAAAGTATCTCAGCTTTTTCCTTTGATGATCTGGACTTCTCAGGTGCCTCACTGTGATGTGCTTGAGTGGTCAGAGATATCTATCAGGAATCAGTGAGGATTATTCTGAGTTCCCTTTCATTTAATGAATGTCTTTATTGTTGATTTAGGACGGGGTGCTTAAATGAACCTTTCAGAAAGTCCTCAAATTTGGCATTTCTCTGGAAATGTCAGAGGTGAATCTGGTGAAGCTAGAACTATAGACAGCAAAGTGTAACTATATCCTAAGAAAATACAAGGCCACAGAGGGAAAAAGTAATCCAAAACTTAATTTCAGAGGAAAAAACCAGGTGAGAAAAGAGTTCTCATGATCTGTAAGGGTTGAAAAAAAAAAAGAATTGAATGTGAAAAATGAATATGAATTGGTAAGAAGTGCATTTTTCTGTGAATATGCAGTAAAAATGATGGTAATTTCTGCTATGTATGTGTACCTAAGTGCTTTCTTGAATCTGGGCTGAAGTGGAAGAAAAGCAAGGTGGGAAAGAAAATGTGGTTTCACTGGACTACATGATTTTGCAATGGCTAATTTTAGACACTTGTTTCTGAAAAGACTTGCCTGTAGCCTGGCACACATCAAACTGGTTCTGTCAGAAACACTCTTCAACCTCAAACTTTGTTCCCAGGCCGAAGAGCTGGCACGGCATTTACTCCAAAAGCCAAACAAATAGCAGCAAGTTTCTGACCTCAGGCTTGCCTCTTGCTGCTAATCTGATTCCTTTTAAGGGCAGGAGCTGGTGGTTAACATGATTTCTAGTGAAACCCTGCATGCAGCTGAATATGAGAGTGTTGGGTTTTGCTGGGGCTGTTGATAAAAATGTCATGGCCTACCCACCCATATCCAGTTTCTAGGAAAATCAGTGTGTTTTTTGTATTCTTCATATTGTCATATAGCTGACCATCATTGGCATGCCTTCTTGAGATTAGGTTCGTGTCCAATATGAGCATGAAATTTAACTCTCTCCTGGGTCCTTACCAGTTCATTTTGACCCCTAGCTTGGCCCCATCTGCTTTACCCCTTCCTGTCTAAAATAACTTTATCGTAAAGAGAAGCTCTTGCATATGAACAGTGAGTCACAAACCCCAGCTCTGAGTAATCCCTGAGCAGCTCCCTGCTGTGATCCAGCCCCAAGAGGTGGAGATGTCCTCTCAAAAAATAGCTGTGATCTGCAGAGAACTTGGTCTTGCTCCTACAAATGCTGCAGTGGGGTTGTTTTTCTTGCCTGTCATGTGCCAGCCAAACAGAGTTTGTAATACAGAAATGAAAAGAGAAAAAAACCTGCCTAATCTTCTAATAAAATGTAGCCACCTCGAGGGAGGAGAGTGGCTTAATGTAGCAGTCCTACAGGCCTCAGTCTGGAAATAATTTTAAAGGAATACGTAAATTTTGCAGCTTTTCTGTGTTTTGCTTTCTGACTTGCTCTGGGGGAGTACTTTTTTCCAGCATGCATGGAATGATTGCTTTTATTCACCGAGAGACCAATGGGTTTGTGTTAATAGGTTGGCTATGAAGCCTGGCATGTTAGAGGATGGGGGAGTGGGTTTTACGCTGGTGCTGCAGTGTGTTCGTAGAACCACAGAATAATAGAATATGCTGGGTTGGATCCATCAGGATCATCAAGTCCAACTCCTGGCCCTGCACAGGACACCCCAAGAACTGCACCATGTTCCTGAGAGCATTGTCCAAATGCTTCTTGAACTCTCAGTCTTGGTGCTGTGCCCACTTCCCTGGGGAGCTGTTCCAGTGCTCAACCACCCTCTGGGTGAAAAACATTTTCCTGATACCCAACCTAAACCTCCCCTGACTCAGCTTCATGATGTTTCCTTGGGTCCTGTTGCTGGTCACCAGAGTGAAAAGATCAGTGTCTGACCCTCCTCTTCCCCTCAGATAGAAAGTTGCAGACTGCAATGAGGTCTCCCCTCAGTTTGCTCTTCTCCAGGCTGAACAGAACAAGTGATCTCAGCTGCTCCTCATAAGCCTTTGTCTCCAGACCCTTCACTGTCCTTGTGGCCCTCCTTTGGACAGCTTGTGCTTGGGAAGTGTAGGGGCTGGCAAGGGAAGGACAAAACCCTCTGTTCAGGTGCACAAAAGGGTGAAAAGTGTTCATGTGGAGAAGCTGCTGAACCTTCCCAGGGGAACTCTGCACCCCTTGTCAACATCCATTGTTCTGTGGGATTGCTGCATGGGCGTCAGGATTCCAATGCCTAGGAATCAGTGGAAGTGACCTAAAAGGACATTTGAAGCAACCACCATTTCCACCAGGCAGTACATCACAGTTCTCTTAGATGTTTTCTATTACTAATCTAAATGCATTTAACTGTCCTTAAAATGTCTTTTGGTGAGTATTTATTGCATAAAGTCTCCAGTGGAGGTGTGTTGTTTGGTTTGTGATTGGCTACAGAGTACTGGATTGGTTACACGATACTGTTCGTGCTTCCCGAGGGCTGGAGGAACACAGAGCTGCCTCTGGGGTGGATATTGGCCCATATGAATTTAAAATTTGGTTTCCTTGACTGACAGTTGCTTTTTGAGAACTCTGTTGCCTGTCAAACTCGATTGCTCAAATGTCTGTGGGAAACCAGTGGTGGTATATGAATATGTCCTCAGCAAATTCATTTTAAAAAATGTGAACCAATGTTCACTGGAGGAAAAATGAAGCATTTCTGCATTATTTGGCTACAGTGAGTCTTACAAGCTCATTTGATCCTCTTTCTTTTTCTGTCATCAGATTTTCATGACAAAGTTATAGATGTATGGTATCACAATTCCCGAGCTCCTCAGAAAGATCTTTAATCATCTAGACCATATAAGCAACGAACACTTCAGGCAAAAGCAAAGCTATTAATTTTGCACTTCAAAGTCACAGTTTTCTCCCCACAAAGTGTATCTTACAGAGCTGCCACTCTCCTCCTCATTCTCAGTCTATCTGTACCTCTGGTGCTGCTGCAAACGTGAGTCACTGAAATTTTTTTATCCACAAATGTGTGCAGAACCTGCCATCAGCCCTGAACAGGATCCCCACCTGTCACCCCTGCTGGGAGGAGGTGCTGGATTCCCTCAGGGGCACTTAGAGCCTGGGCATCCTTCTGGCCAGACTGTGTGGTTGCTGTGAGCCTCCCAAGGGAGCTCCCCTGGGAACAGCAGTTCCCCTTGTGCCTGTGTGAGTCCCAGGCTTCCCAGGAGGCAGCAATGCCAGCAGGGAAGCTGCTGTGGAGTGCCTGCCGTTGCTGTGTGTCAGGCTTTCTGCTATGCTATGCTGTGCTGACTTTTTGAGTTGTGAATTTCTGCCGTCTTTGTACTTTGGCCATTTGCAGTCCAGTCAAGCATGGTCTCATTCCTTTTGTTCTTTGGGGTTTGGATCTTCCTAATTCCTTGGCCTCAATGATGTTTCATGGAAAAGTGTTTGAAGGAAGATTGTGTAGTCTGTCATCTTCTTACCTATTCCCTTCTAACAGTCTGAAATGTTATCAGCATTGAGTTTGCTTGAGTATTGTCTTCCCACATATTCTGAAAGAGGAAACAACTTGCTTGGCCCATGTCCTCTAGACCAGCCATTACTTTTGAGTCTGTCTCTCAATTTCTTCCTCAAATTTCTCTTAGTCTGCTCAGCTGTCCCACTGTTCTCTTCATGACGATGAACTTAGAGGCATGACCTTGTCTCAATTCATTACTTTATTAGTTTTGGCATTCTATGTATTTTTAAATATAGTTTTCCTTTTATAGGATTAAGTATTTCTGTTTTAAAGGCCTGTTGAAACACATTTTCCTGTCCTCCTATCTCAGGCTCAGCAGCTGATCAGCACAAGGCTGTAGATCAGAACTGACTTCTGGCTCCTTCAGACACCAGTTAGAGGAGAAAAATGTTTGAGGTGTGCTGAACCAAGGGGATGACTGGGGATGGCATTTCTGTCAAATGTTGGTTCCAGCTGTTGCTGGAGAATTCGCCGTTCTGAGTGTCTGAGCAGTCCTAGCAGGTAGGGCTGAAGAAAAGAGGGGCAAGAAGAGAATTAAAATTTTCTCTTTTCTCCCTCTCAGAGCATTGTCATTGTAATGCTACCATTTAAAGATTGTGTACCTATCCAAGGACTGAATTTAATAGATAATGCTGATTCAGGTCACAACTATAAGATTGTCTACCCATCTATCTGGTACAAAGCAATATATACTAAATCTGTCTGAAAAGACAGGCCAGCCTGAATTAAATGTTCTCCCATCATGGTGTGACAGCCCGGCCAGCCTTGACAGTGGATTCCAAGAATCACAGGTTTATGGTCTGTCAGCTAATGCAAACTTCCATCCATCAAATATTCCCCGCTTGTTATATCTAGGAGACAAAACCATCCATGGCATCTTTTAGCACTAACAAATGAGTGGCAGAGGGAAATTATCTGCTTTGATATTTGCAATCTCTAGGATGAGAGACAGAGGGCTGGAATGGTTGTACTCCTCTGGTCTCAAAGATCACCAAAACTCCACCTATGAATGTGGTTGGATCAGAGAGGTTTGAAAAGGCACAGAGGAGATCCTTGTCCTCTTTTTTCAGCTCTGCCTTGCCCACCAGCAGAGACTGTAGCTCAGAGTTTTTGAAGTTTGTGCTATTGCTAGTTTTAAACCAAGAACAGTTTGCTGAACAAGGTCTGTGTTTGTGCTTGAGTGGCTTTACTGAACAATAATATCACTCAATAGCCGAGTCCAAAGGGAGTGCTCCTGACTTGCTCATTGCCTGTCTCTCGCAGCAGGGTGGCACCCTAAGGGACAGGCATGCTCAGGGCTGTGCACATGCCAGTTAAAAACCCAAGGCCTGCAGGACCAATCCTGCCTTCTTGCTGCACTGTGGGGCTGTGGGTGCTCAGGTGGCATCCTCACTCCTGGGCCGAAAACCCCCAAACCAAGGCTCCTTAATCTTAAAGGCTCCATGTTGTTTCTAATGCAGTTAAAGGTCCTTGTCCCAGTGTCCTTACTGAATTCTGGATTCATTCTTTATGCCCCCTCTCAGGCTCCTTGCTGAGACCCAGTACTTTACTGGTCTCTAGCTTCCCAGCTTGTGGAATCCCATGGGATGGGAGACTGTGTGGAGAAGGGGAGGAAGGGCACTTCCTTTGGGTGGACAAGGGGACTCCTAGGTCAGGAGGAGGGAGCCTGTGAAAGTTGGAAAGTGAGAGCAAAGGATGAATTTCAGAGGAGAAGCATTGCTGGGGGAAGAAAGGGATTTTCCTTGTGCTGGGCAAATACATCTTAAGAGATTTGAGTACCCACAGGAGTGTTGCAGAGATGGTTAGCAGTGGATTCTCTCAAGGCCTTGTCTCTTAAAAAGACTTCAGCGCCCTGTTACTGCATAGACAAGTAATCAGATGTTTGGGGGACAGGTTTAGCTTCCCTCTTCCTGCTGAGTTGGCCTCACATCCCAGGTGGCCTCTCTGGGTACAGAAGTGTGCTAGGATAGGCAAGGAGATGCAGCGAGTACATGTTTGCAAGAGGATAGAAGCTCTGCTCTCTGACCATCTCCTCCTTCCTTGGTAGTGCAGAGGCAGGCAGGGGGTCTGGGGGGGAGATTCTGTTAGCCAGTCAATCAATCATTTCCCTATGTTTGTTATTTATCCCCCTGGCCAAACCCTCCCCTCATTCCTGCCACTCTGGGCGATGGGAATTTTTGTGCTCTCTGAGCAGCAGAGGCTGGCGGGCAGCCTGATCCATGCTAGCAGCTCATTCTCAGCCATGTGAGAGGAGAAACATCCACAAGGAGAGATGGAGTTAGAACTTTATTAGGAGAAACCTAGACACGACTGACTAAAATCTCATGTTAAGGAGAACACACAGGTCTTTTCAGGATTAAAAAATACAAATATATAAAAACTTACAAACAAAAAAATGGTTTCCCCCGTCTGAGTGTGAATGTGTATGTATATGTTCAGGGAGCTCTTCCAAAGCTGTGTCTCAGGAGCAGGGATTCACTCTCAGTGGCCCTAAGAGAGGGAATGGCTCAGTCCCCTCATCAGCTGGTCCCAGGCCATTTGCTTGTGCAGTCCAATGTTGGGAAGCTGTGGCCTGTGTCTGAAAGGGCAGCGCAGGGTAGATGACAAGGAGCAGCTTAGCTCTGTTTAGGAGATATCTTTAACAGACAGATGTCAGCTCTGCACTGAGAAAATATATCTTGAATGGGAGCTGCCTGCAGACCTCACTCACCAGACTCAGTGCAGCCTTGGGCCCCAGGGGTTGTTCTGAGAGGCTACAGCGATGGAAAGACCCAGTCCATGGGTGGTTTCTAATGCCATGTGTGCTAGGGATGGCGTGGAGAGAATGGCCTGGTGGCAGAGCAGAGACTTGCTGTGAGGACAAATAATTGGCATGTGCTGGCTGGCAAGCTTGAGAGAGCAGGCAGGAGCTGAGTGATGTGCAGGACCTGAGGAAGACTTTCTGCTTGCAAAAGATGCTGAAGTGTTTTGGTGGGTTGGTGAGAAGACACAGGCCGTACCTCTTCTGCAGATAAACAGAGGATGCTTTGCTCTTAAGTGGCAGCTGGCAGCACCCTTTCAGCAGCATTCATGTGGCTTGAAAGATGAGTTTCAAAGAGGGGAAAACCACTTTGTTTCCACATGGTAATTCCTCTTTTTTTACTTTTAAGATATCTGTCCTCCCAGGAGAGTGTCTATTTCTTTTAATGGATGTCTTGCTTAGGATTGATAACATAAGTATCTTGGGAAAATTCCCTAGTCTTCATCAACTGGTCATCTAAGTGATTTCCCTGGGGCCAGTCTGCTGCACTGACTTAGGAATGAGGAAGGGATTCCAATGTTAGACATGAGGCAGCTGTGCATTGGGGACCACGGATGTCCTTATTTATGGGGAAGAGTTGTTATATACACAGTGTCAAAAAATTCAAGTAGGATTTATTGTGTAGGTAAACTGGTATAAAATATCTGGGCTCAGGTAGAGAAAAGGAGGATTAGAAAGAGCCAAAACAAAGCAGATGAGAAAATGTTTCTTTCAGAAAGCCTACTGGTGTGTTTCTGCTCCCTGTGGGTGAGAGAAGCTTCAGCTCAGTATAATTGCCAAGCTGATGTTGCAAATGTTGAATAGTGCCCACAGAAGATATGAGAGGGTTGAGGTCCAGTCTGTTGAATACAGTGTCGCAGTGGATACCCACGGGGCAGCCTCAGAAGTCTGCTGGCCTGTGCTTTACCAGGATAAGAGTGGGGAGTCTCTAATCCCTGTGGCTCCCATAACAAAAATATGGCTGAGGGCGTCATATCCCGAGACTGGTGCCTCTCGTTAGTGCCTGTGGCTGCCCCTGCCTTGAGCTGTGAGAGGTGCTGTCTGCAGTGTGACGATGATGTTCACTGGAAAGGATAGAGAGAGGATGTAAAAACAGAGAGGTTAGGGGCAAGAGTTTGGAGTCCACTTTGCAGAAGTTTTGCTGAGTGCTGGGGCTGCTCCTTCTCATCTCTGCCGGAGACAGGTCACACAGACAAATCATCCGACCTTGCCTTGCTGCTGGCGCGGCTGGCCTTGCTGAACCGGCGTTTCTCGTTGAAGTAGTTCTCGGGGAAGGCAGGTGCTGCGCATTCGCTGGCCACCTCTGGACTCTCCACGTAGCTGGACTTAATGAAGGGCCCTTCCCCAGCAGCATCCTCCTGGCCGTGGACCCTCTCGGTGGCGAAGTTGGCCGTGTTCTGCTGGGAGGCCATCTTGTTGCTGAAGGGGCTGATGAACTTCCCGTTGGGAGTTGACAAGCACTGGTTAAAATCGGGTGGCGGGGTGTACATCTGTGCCCTCTCCGCCTGTGGGGCAGACTCCAGCCTGCCGGGGGCTGTGCTGGGGCTGGCTTTGTAGGACCGGGAGCACCTCTCTTTGGCTTTCTTCCAGCCCAAGTGGTACAGCTCGGCCAGGCTGAGGAAGAGGGAGAGCACCGCCACAGCCAGCATGAAGACGATGAACACGTTCTTCTCTGTGGGGCGGGACACGTAGCAGTTGACGGGGTGGGGGCACGGGGCCCGCTGGCAGATGTACAACGTCTCCAGGAAGATCCCGTACAGGACGTACTGCCCCACAATGAAGGCCACTTCCATGGCAGTTCGAATCAAAATGCTGTAGACGTAGGTGTTCAGCAGGCTGCCCCTGAGAATGATTTTGCCTTCTGATTCATCCCAGCGAGACAGCTCAGCCTTCTCTGCCACAGAGCACTTCTGCTTATAGTATGTGTCACCACTGTTTTTCATCTCCTGGGCCTCTAGTTCGGCCTCCTTCATCTTCCTCTTCTCCTCCATGCGCACCGTGTGCATCGCATGGCCCATGTACACCAGAGATGGGGTGGAGACAAAGATGATCTGGAGGACCCAAAAGCGGACGTGGGAGATGGGGAAGGCCTTGTCATAGCAGACGTTCTCGCAGCCGGGCTGCTGGGTGTCACACATGAAGTCAGACTGCTCATCCCCCCAGGAGGACTCTGCAGCTGTACCCAGCACCAGCATCCGGAAGATGAAGAGCACAGTCAGCCAGACCTTCCCCACCACTGTGGAGTGTTTGTGGACCTTCTCGAGGAAGTCTCCCAGAAAACTCCAGTCGCCCATTTCTGCTCACCAGGAGGAGTGAGAAGTCTTGAGAGTTGGATGCAAGTCTCTGTGGGAGAAAACAGAGTGGTTCTAAGGAGGGTTGGGAAATACTCAACTGCTAATGCATGGAATGAAATGGTTTTTTTTTCTTTTGTATCGTATCCTTGGAAATGTTTTCATTTGACCTGAAATGAGTGTGGTCTGGTTTGCTGAAAACTTTGTTTCACATGCACTGAAAATACTGTGTTATGGTTGCTTTGGTTTTTCATTTTAGTTTGCCTTTATTTTGTTGTTTTTTTTTTCCTGGCTACTGAAACAAAAAGTGATCTTTTTTTTACTTAACACATCTACAGCCTGTTAAATGAGTTCCCAAAACCTTGAGGGTGAACCAGATTTATTTTTGATTCAGAAAGTCCTTTCACTGTGATCTGCATATTGCATCCTCTGTGGAATGTGTAGTTAAAGCAGCATTCATCTGTCTGTAGACTGCACTCTGGGAAATCCTTAGGGGGCTGATCCCCTGGGAGATAAGACTGGAATCTGCAGCTTGGCCTGAGCAGTGGCACTTTCATATTTTGCCTTTGTGTTATACCTGCACCAATACCTGGAACGTGAAGTGCTCACAGGTCTGGGCTTCATTTATGAGCTCGGTGCCACCACTGAAGTGCAGAGAAAACCTTTCTGTTGCCCATCTGCTCTTTCTCCATAGGTTTTGCTTTGGTTTTGCAGTTTTGCCAGCTGCAAGTGTTTCATTTACAAGTTGCAGATATTTTGGGGAGTGTAAAGACTTTAGTGGGCTGTGCCAGTCCTGGAAACCTAATCCACTGCCACCCTGTCATGCCTCTCTGAGAGGGAACTGCTGCGAAATCTAAATGGTGGGTCTTGCTCCTTCCTCTTAAACTCTGAGGCAAAATTCACAGTTCAAATGAAACAGACAAAGAAAAAAGCCTGCTTTGAAGTGCCTCCCAAGGACCAGCAACTCCTGGGAAGTGCTGTTGGTAGGTGGTCTGATGACAGGAAAGGTTTTGTGGACTGGGAGTAAGATTGCAAAGTGAGGAGCAGGAGAGCCTGGTTCAGTTTTGTTTCTGACTCTGACGGACTGTTTCTGGCCAAGTCACTTAACCTGATGGATAAAAAGTGAGCAGTGGGCTTAATCCATGTTTTGTGGGGCTCTGTGGGAGTGCTTGAGCAATCATTTGATCCAGTTATAGTCACCATACTTACCTTCCCAGGGCACTGCAAAGCTCTCCCTTGTGTATGAGTTAAGGGCTAGGTGCTATAAAGTGTGCACTATTACCTTAGAGCTAATGTTCTCCCACAGTCACTCTTTTGGAAAATAGCATTTTAATAAGTAAATGTAAAAATAATCATCATAATGAAATATTAGAAGCACTAGTCAAGGTAAATACCAAAGCCACAGGGACCAAACTGTTAACTCTCCTTTATTGTTCCTTGTCCTGTCTTTAGGAGCCAATTATTTTTATAGTGCAGAGAATGTTTGTGGAGAGTAGACAGTGTTAAAAGCTGAAAATTTACTGTAGCAATATTGTGTAGATTTCCTGTGAGCAAAAGCTGGAGAACAGATACACTTGTTGAGGGAACAATATCCCCTCCTCTAGTTATGTGAGTGATATAATTTAATGAAGCAGCACACAAGATAATTTATCCCATTTTTTGTTCCTGTGCTGTGTCCTGCTGCAACGATGGATGGGACAAAGATCAGAAGTTGAATCTTTAAACTCCTCATGCTGCTGACAGCTGCTCTGGGAAAGGTGAGGATTGTCCAGGTAAGGAGAAAGGGCAGTGGCCATTTGCTACCCCACCACCTGTCAGAAGCCATGTGAGGAGGGAGAAGGGACATAGAGAAAGCAAAGAATGGGTTTTGGCTCTTTCCTGCCCTGGCAGGCGTGCTGCAATTGTGCTAATGGAGATCCTGGTGGCTGCTTGGCATATGCAGGGGCTTTCATCTGCTGCCAGCCCAGAGCTGGAGGAGCAGCAACACAGAAAATCAGCTTGTCTTCCTGACTCCTCTCATCTGCACTGGTGAAAACTGGTGAATGTGTGGGTCTGTCTTCCCTTCTGAAATGGCTTTGGTGCAGTTACTGAATTCTGGAGAAATTAGCATATGGCTTCATTCCAGGAGCACCAGGGGATTAAACACAGGCAGATAAATCAGTGATGGTAAATATTTGCAGACTATGGCACCAAAATAAGTGTGTTTGCTTTTCTTCGCCCAGAGTGCAGACAAGGCAACCAGCTACATACAGCTCAATGTTATGTGTATCCAGCATCAATATTCTGTAGCACAACTGTGTGTGTGTAATATTCCTTACAAGGCAGCAGGAGCAATGGTGGGTGTCCTCACTTTTCCAGGTGAGTTTATGTTGTTTACACATGCCTTTCCTTGGTTCACTTTGCTTGGTAGTGCAAATATGATCACAGTTCTCCCTGGCTGTGCAAAGACCGAGGTTTTTTTTACTGCCATGGGGATGTACAATCACAAACAGGGCCCTTCTTCCCCTCCATTCTACTGTGTGCAGGTTGTTTGGGGTTTTACAATGGCTTGTTTTCCTCAGGGAAGGCTACTAAGCCTAGACACTTGAAAATTGTAAAAATCAGTATGTGCAGAACACAAAGTAAAGCAAACATAAGCTCAAGAGGAATCTAGAAGTAAAAAAAAATTAACGGATGCAAGAAGAACAGTAATTTACCTGTCAGACATGCACAGAATATTTCAAGAGGCTGTAAATCAGAAGGATCCGAGGCTGGCAGTCATGAGGCTTAGGCTAGATAACAGGGACATTTCCTCTGCCCTCCCCAGCACAGATTGTCTAAAGAAGGGACTGCCCGAAGAAGGGACTGCCCAGAGGTGCCTTCTGTTCATCCTGCTACAGCCCTGTAGAGAGCTGAGGTCGCTGCTGCAAGGGTGGAGGTGGCCACAGGGGAACAGATTTTGGAAACCAAGAGAAGGATTTTCCCTCCTAGAGCAGCATTTTTGGCTTAAACATTTGATAATTACTAGTGAGCTATTTTTGCAGTGCCAGACCAGGGGTCTTTTAGAGCATCTAGTTCTCCGCTGCCAGCAAGAAAAGAAGGATTGTCACCTCCTGACAGCTTTTCCTGGCTATACAGAGCTGCCCCTGACCTAGCCTTTCTCCTCATAGCTTTACTATTCTTGGGAATTTTCCATATAGTTCCTTTTCCTCATTCCCAGACTACTGTTGCCCTCACATGCTTTGACCTCTCGGCGTCTGAGCATCTGCAGCCTTTTATATTCCTAGTTTGGGCTCAGCTGGACAAATCTTGTCTCACTCTGGTGTGATTGGGCAAAAAACACCTCTGAGTTTCTTTGTGGGATCTCAGCATCTGATAGAAGATGGTCTTGGCAGTAGGGTCATGCATATTCATGAGCAGTTGTGGGCTGTGCCACTGCCCTGCCATGCTTTTGGCTGGCAGCTTTCTGCTGGATCCGCACGGGAGCTGGGCGCTGTCATGGGATCTTGGCACCGGGAGACGCGTGTGTGACACAGAGCAGTGCAGCTTGGCACAAACCCAGCGATGTGGCCAGCCCAGCTTAATCATCACCTGGAGCGCCACTAAAGTTGAGGAAAACTGAGAATCACCCCACAGGCCAAGCATGGAGTCTGCTCAGCTCTGGGCTGCCTTGTGACTGCCAAATTCCACGATAAAAATACCCCAGTGGGGACAGCACCTGCTAGTACGCCAGGCTGGCTTGCCAGGACGGGCTGCTCTCTGCCATTCCTTTTTTGCACTACCTTTATCTGTGGTGGGGAAAGTGTCTGTTGCCCTCTGAGCAGTTTTGCCCATCCTCTTGGTGATGCCACATGCTCTGAAGGACAGGAGAGCTGCTGCTCCCTCCAGCCAGCATGCTCATTCTGGCTGGAACTAGCCAGGGCTTTGATGAACAGCTAGGAAATCCACACCAGAGAGCCAGGAGGGCTGTTCCTGTGCAATCATCTTTATATGAGTTTATTTCCCTGGGGGTTGTTAGGAAGAAAGTTTTCCCCTCTTTAGAAGACAGGCGAGACTATCAGCAGTGATATAAATAGCTGAGCTCAACACTTCAAGCTAGCTTTTCCCACAAGGAAGGTGACAGGAGGTCGCCATCTCTGCAGGATGTTTCTAAAATAAAGTGGAGAGTCTGATTATAACACTGTTTCTGCTCTCCCTTGCTGGGCTCACCTCTTCCCCTTGGCAGATCCCAGGGGCAGGTGGAGAGGCTCTCCGAGGAGGGCTCCTTTGTGCGAGGCAAGCACAGTTCTCAGGGAGGGGGAAAGTATCAAATTCAAAGCCATTGTATTTTTGCCCAATCTCCGTGTATGATTTGCTCAATCAGGTACAAATGTGTGTCTCTGAGAATTAATGAGATCTCCCAACAAAGTGGAGGGCCCAAGACGTTTTAGGAAGCTCACACGCTGGAAACGCGGCTGTGTGTGGAGGCCATGCAAGAAGTGCATCGCCTCTGAGCTACTGAGTGGGGAGGCAGCTGTCCCCCCTGGGTACTGGACATGTGAGCAGTGACATTGCAGTGGGGCATCCAGGCCAGCTGGAGCATGGTCAGTGCCTAGGAATTGCTCGTGGCTTTCCTCCCTCCAGCTGTGTTATGTCATACCAGGTCCAGGCCAGCACATGGCACAGCAGACTGTGGTGGCTGTGTGGGCAGAGATCTTTGCCCTGTGCTGACACCTGCTAGGCTGCAGCCAGACAGGAGTGGAGCCCACACTGCAAAACTGTCCACTCACACCTCTAGGCATGTGGAAAGGACACTTTCAGCTGGAGATTGGTAAATGCTGCTTTCCATAAGGATCTCCAAGCCCCTGCTAGCAGCAGTGCAGCCTCACAGCACCCATGCAGTGCAGATGTGGTCACCTCTGTCTTGCAGATGGGGATCACTGGGGTGCAGAAGGGGTAAACTGCTTGTTTGAGGTCATTGTGTTAGAGACAGTCTGGGGACAGAGCTCGGGGTTGTGACTTGCAAGATTGTGTCCTCTTAAACCTCATGACAGCAATACAACACTGCTTCTACAACACATCTGCTTCTGCAGACCACAGCCCTTTTCTCCTGAGCCCTGGGACAACACTGTCTTGGTTACCTGAAAGAAAACGCCATCGTGCTGCCCTTCTATAGCAGGTACACCTGGCAGAACCAGAGACTCTTAGTCTTGTTTTGTTTTGCATTGTGGGGACATGTGGCTTACCACATTAAATGATGAATGAAGTTAGAAATGCACTATGCAGAGTGGGTGCAGTGCTTTGGATTAGAGAGGATTTTTGATGCTAAAGCCCACCTCAGCAGGTATCTTTTTGTTCAGAGTTTGCTGGCATTGGCTCCTTCATATGGATATACAATAGAGGACATATAGAGGACATATAGAGGACAATAGATATACAATAGCAACCTATTAGGCATTTTTGTCCAAACACCATCTCTCTGGCTTCATATATGCATGCATATGCTTATGATAAGTTTCTGCCTGAATCAGGCCAGTTCTTTAGCCAAATCTGTAACTCTGATCTGCACAGGAGTCTGGACTAAATAGTTTTGTACTTATGCTTTTTAAAGAAAAATAATTGACATGTTTGCATAGGTTTCATTCTAGTTCCTTGGATTCAAACTCCCATGCTGAGCCAGTATCAGAGTGACTTTGACTCTAGCACAGAAATCTCACAGGAGAGGAACAGCTCTGTGTTAACAGCTCCTGTCCTAGGAGACAGACATCCAATGTTTCTTATCTTTCTGCTCCTCCCAAGTTCACTGCAATTTCTGGAGGGGTCATACTGGTATCCAGACCACTGGCCCTACTTGTAGTTGCAGACAGCTTGTTATTCCTTGACGAGGTGTACTTTCCCCCTCCTCTCCAAATGTGGAAAATCTCAGAGTTCACGAAAAAGAGAGTGGGTGAGAAGATAAGGGGGTTGTATGACCCGTCACCTCCTACACACACAGACACACAACCCTGACGCACACAGAGACACAGACGGAGGGAAATCACTCAACACCTTCAAGTGTGTACATCAGGGATGTGTTACACACACAGATGATAATAATATGTAGAATATTTTCATCTGAAGTGGTGGTGGAGGCTGCAGACTCCCAGTCAGTTGAATTTTTATTAGTTGTCTGTCCAGAAGATTTAATGCTATTCCTCCCCCTGTGCTTTCATATATCCAAATGTTAGGGCCAAGCTCTGCATGATGTAGTCTCAGGAGACCAAGAACAGAAGAGACCTTGAAC
This sequence comes from Origma solitaria, assembly GCA_013397895.1. Classification (NCBI taxonomy): domain Eukaryota; kingdom Metazoa; phylum Chordata; class Aves; order Passeriformes; family Acanthizidae; genus Origma; species Origma solitaria. Next base: position 22,665 of record VZRL01000718.1, read on the forward strand.
TCAGATGAGTCAAGCTGAGCGATGGATTTATCCCACTATCTTTGAAAAGCTGGCATCAAATAGCTACATGATAGCAGTATCCAGGCTTGCACCTAAAATGCAGGGAGCACCTTCTAATTCTCTTGGGATTCTCTCTCTTTGCCTTTGAGAAATGTGGGTCCCTAGAGACCCCAACAGATGTGACAAAACTGGACTTGGGATAAGCTAAATGAAGGGTCACTGTGCTTTGTTGCTAGAAAAAAAACCCCATAAATTTAAATGCTGGAAACTTGGTGCTCTTTCCAGTGTCTTTATCCATGCAGGGTGAAGCTGACCTGTATGAATTTGCAGATGATGCTAAATTGGGCAGACTAAAGTGGGTGAAATACAGGTGAGGAGATAGCCAAAGAGGGCATAGGGAGCTCTGGAAAACAAAAACAAGCTGAGAAATTTGGGGGCTGCTGTAGTAAAAGCTGTTGCTGAGCTCTGCTGAGAGAAGCTGATCTCAAGCACTGCTCAGTCACTCAGCCTTCCTGGCTGGTGTAAGGAGATGTGCAGTGATGGCAGGCATCACATTGGACCCAATATAGCAGCAATAAAACCTGCCCATGTGATTTTAGGCTGGTTCACAGACTGCATGAAATGCAACTCGTTATAGTGTTGAAATAAAACAGACTGGAGAGGTAATGGGAGAAGGAGAGAGCTCTCATTCAGACTTTCCCCATCCTTTCTTCATTCCTTCCTCTCACCCCAGCATCTCCCTGCCTATCAGTTCCCCGTGGTTTCTCTACAGTCAAGCTCCCCCAGAGAGCCTTGCCTCAGTTTTTTGGGCAGTTTTGACCAGCTAACTATACAGCTTTCAGCTGTAGAAAGGAGACTTTTTCAGTGACAATCTATTTCCCACTTATTACTACCTTGTCAAATCTCATTTCTTCCTTCTTTCCAAAAATCTGTGGGATTTTTTTCATACTCCAGCCTCGTTGCTGTATCCTTTCCTCAGTCTGGCTAAAGCTCGTGAGCGGATTATTTTTTGTACTCAGTGTATGTACCACCTATATATGCACACGCATACACCCCGCTTTGAAAAGCAGCTAATACTAAATTGGCAAAGCCCAGCAGTAGGGAGTTAGGAAATGCTGGGGTTACTGTGCTCAGTAATCTTAATTCAATCTCTTTGTGCCTGTGCCTCTTAGAGTCCTTAACCACATCCTCACATTGTCACCTCATTCTTTGCACAGGATGCCTGCCTTGTACTGTGCCAGCCTGGCGGGGGCTTTCTTGAACAGCAGCTATTCAATGTTTTGTTTTCTCCTCATTGTTCAGTGGGTGGCCTGTGCCTCATTTACTGTACATTATTCAAGTCCAGCTCTAAAGACAGAATTATTAGTTTCCTCATGGGTTTTCCTATGGCTTTCATCACAACAGTATCTGATCGCTTCACAAATATAAATCTACTTATTTTCATTACCACCCAGAGGTGAGGAGATGGAATTAGATGAACTATGCAACCAAGGAACTAACGCAGTGAGGGATTAAGATAAAAGCTGTTCATTAATTTTGGAAGCTCTTTGGTGATGTTGCTAATCTGTTGGTGCATTTTTTCCAGTGTACTTAGCGCTGTATAGTGGTATTCAAAGCAAGCTCTGTCTGATTCATGCTGGAGTGAGAGAGTTTATCACTTCCACCAGTTGCACCACACGTAGAAGTCAGATACCCAAAAGAGAAGAAAAGGGCATTTGTGGGAAAATGTGGCTTAAGTGATTTGCCCCATCATGATAGAAGAAATTAGAGTAGGAAGCAAGAATTAACCCCAGTCCTCTTGGATAGCTTTATCTGATTACAAATTGGAGACAGTTTTTCTCCCATCTCTCTGTTCCCTCCTTTCTTCACCAGACATCTGAGTGCAGCAGAAGACCCTGGAGCTCTGCAGGGGTCACCCTTGCCAGGCTGCTTCACTTTCCGAGTGACCCTGTGCCCTGACCAAGGCATCTGTCAGCTTTTCTGCTTCTCAGGGAGAGGAGTTTCATATGGAAATGCTCAACCATTCTCAAGGCATGTCCATAATAATACAAAAAATGAAGAAAGGCAGAAATGTGAGTGTAAACCCTGTAGTTCTTACATTAAAACCCTCTGACGTCTCTTCAAAGATACACTAGAGAGACTTAAAAGTGTGCATCTCTCTGCTCGTTGCATGCTGTGTGGCATGAATATGCCTTTGTTTCAGGGAAGAGCTGCCATGCTGAGTATTGTTCACAGAGATCTCTCTGTTGCTTATCAATAGTAATAAAATTGATTTCCCCCCTCCCTTTATGAATTCTTAGCCCAAAGATTGAAGTGTCTCTATTGTCCCCTGGGAATTATTTCTAATTTTAAGCCTCCATCCTCGTGACTCATACAACAGCACCCAAAGTGTGGAGCAGTCTCCGAAATGTGCTCCCTAATGACATGGTGTAGTGCTGAATTACTCATTCCTCCTTGTCTATTTTCAATGCTGCAAGATAAGTCAGAAAATGGACAAACGTGCAGAATGTGTGAAATCTGTCTGAAGGTCAAAAAGAGAAGAAAGGCTAAGGTATGAAGTTCTGTATTTTCTGTCAGAGTTTGAATTTTTTAATGCCCATAATACTAAAAATATTGTGATATTATATACTGCTGAGTAGAAAAAAAACCTGACCCCAAATACTTATAGTAACAGGAATACTTAACATAGTTCCCAAGTGACCGGAGCCTGATGAGTATTTTAAACCCCGAAGCCTCAGGAATTCTCCTAAAGTACTGTTCTGCTCCCAAGGAAAAGGGGAACAAAGTTGGAAATGTGTGCTCTTCTCAGAGTAGAATTTGAAAATAGCAGCAAATGCAGATTTTTTTGGTTCTTGGTACAAATACTGAATACTGTGAGGCTTCTGAATAACATTTTAAGCTGCTCCTAGCTGCACACACTTATGCACACATATGTTATGTGCATTTAGTTTTTTAGTTTTAAGGAGAGGAACACAGAGGCAGCATTAGGGAGAAACTCATGCACACTGCTTCACCAAGGAATTTTGATGGGTTTATTATCACAGAGGAAGGATCCAATGCTTAAGGCTCATTCAAAACAAGACTTTTTAAAGCTGAGATTTGTCCAGAAAAACCACTTATATGATCCTCTAAGGGAGTTTACACTACTTCAGGGACAGAGGCACTGCCTCAGTTTACCTGAGTTGTTAAAACCAGAATGCCACAAAGCTCCTTAGACATGACAAATAGGCAGTCAAACGACCCTTCAGGAAACCAGAGAAGCCACCACAGATCACAGGTGGCAATTAGTCAGCAACCTTTACACTCATTGAGGTTGCTTCTTTCCAGGTGGGTCTATAGGGGTACCGTATTCTCAAGGTGGGCTATTTTTTGAAAAAGCAGTGTTAAATTATGGAAATGTAATTGCATAATTATTCCAAGTACCAAAAGCGGGTAAAAAGTTAGGAAGGCAAACAAAAAGAAGCAGCGGCTGCTAGTGTGGGAGAGGACATTCGTCCCTTCAGGTCTGTGTGCCTCCTTGCCGAGGCTGCCACGGGCAGCGTTGGGATGGAGGAGAAAGGCATTCCCTGGCGGCACGCGCAGAACGTGTGACTGTGAGATACCAGCAAGGCACTTCTCTACATTTGAGTTACATTCCCAGGCTCCGTGTCACAGACCAGCCAGGACACAATACTCTCAAGGAAAAGAAACGGCAATATTTTGAAAGCATCCTGCGCCCTTCAGAGTATAGGCGGTTAATGCAGACACTTGATAAAGTGTTTATACCCTGAGAGCCTCTCCTAGGTAAGAGTTCCCTTCACCACTGTCCCCCAAGCAGCTTGACAGCATGCTGAAATGGGATCTGACAGAAATGGCAATTTGCACATTATATGGTCTGAGGGAGGATGTTTGGGGCTCTTATCCTGCTTTCCTATGCGTTGGAATCTATTGGTATCTATGTTCATTGCAGGGAAGTTACTTGTTTTTGTAACTGCCTGGGGCAAAACAGTTTAATTTTTAAAATGTCCCAAGACCACCATGTTACTAGTGGGAATGTTTTGAAGAGAAAATGAAAGAAATAGTAGATTTCTTTAGTTATTTTTGGCCATCCTTTTCCTGCCTCTCCAAATCCTTTTTCCCCCTCTCGCTCTTTTCCCCTTGAGTGTAATAACTTGATCTATCATCGGCACTTCTGCAGTTCTATTATTTCCCTCTCATGGTTGCTTACCTGATTTCCAGTATCTTGCCTTCAGTCTCCTTTCCTTGCTTTAGCACTTTTCCTTTTTGTAGTTAAGTTGAACTCCTTGTTCTTCTCAGTTGCTTCGTTTTATTCCTTTAATATGGTTCACTCTCTCTCTCTCTCTCTTCCTCTCTTTTTCTCCACCCCCTTTTTGTGTCACTTTCTGTTTTCTCCACTGCCTCTCTGCCTTTCCCCCCTCTTCTTTCTTCACCTACTTTTCTTGTCTCTCCCACCCCCTCCAGCCTAATCTTTCTATTTTCAAACCTGGTTTCCTGTTGTTTTTCCTTTAAAGACCATGGATCTCATTCCTCCCTCTGCGTTCTCAGCCTCTCCCTGTGCCACCCTCCCCATGCCGACAGGATGCCTTCGTTGCTGGCTTCGTGCAGTCCCTTCCAGTCGCTGCTGCTACTGTTCCTTTGCACATCTTCCCACAGATAACATTCTATGGTCTAAGCCTCCCCTAAATGAAAAGGGACAGGCTCGCCCCACAGTTACACCAGCCAGATCCTGGATAGCTTTTTCCATGCAAGACGAAGGGCAATTCAATCAACAAAGGACATATTTCTGACTCGTTCAAGCTTAATCTGGCAAAGCAGAGTTCATGTGGAGCAAGGTCTTCCACCTCTTCAAATCACACAGAACTTGCTCTGCTGGCTTGGGCTGGGGGCCCAGCACAGCTGTTTGTCCTAAAGGGCACCAAAAGCTTCCCAGGGACTTTTTACATGCACCCTTACTGATAAAAAGAGAATAATCTCCCTGTCAAGGGAGGTGTTTTTTGTCACACCACCCCATCACACCTCCCCTCACATACACAGTCAGATGCATGAGCATTTGGGCCTCTCTTAAAAATGTTTTTGGCATATCAAGTGTCTGAAGGTCTTGTATTTCATGTATGTGTCAAGCTGAGCCTCTGATTCCTGCTCATCAGGAATGGCCCAGCGAGGAGGGACAATCAGAGGTGCCTTCTGGCTTTGATAAAGGTCTCAAAGAACCGGTGGCAGGAGAGTGAGATTTACACAGAAGACTCTGCTGACCTGAGAACTGACTTGCTGCACACCAGCTTTGGTGGCTGTCCCTCCAGCAATCCTTCCCAGGCTAGATATCTCCCACCCAGAACATAACTGCCTGGTGGTCCCTATGCATCAGCGAGTGCAGACCATGAAACAAAAGCTGTCCAGGGACTAAAACACAGCACTGGCAACTCTTCTAATAATTTTTCTCCCCCTAATTGAGCACCCCCTTTAGACACAAGATTGAAAGCCAGTCTACAAAGGGACGGTGCTGTGTAGAAGCTACCTCTGGAGGCATGTCCTGTGTGGCCACTCTTACTCTGAAGTTAAGAGTATAACTCTTTTCCAAGAGGGCTGCATCCTCACTTATGGTTAGTGCAGGATGCAGGACAGAGTGCACTATAAATTCCCACAGCAGTTCAGTAATTTCCTCTTATGGAGAAACCTATAGTAATTTGCTGCTTCATTTCTAACTTTATTGAAAGCCCTTCTGTGGGTTTAAGGAAAATAGAAACGTTTCTGGAGTTGTTTCTCCCTCTCCTGTGTGGCAATTGTGTATCTGTGATGGAAATTCATGGGAAGGAGAATATTATTAAAATCATTTTGTCTTTCTGGAGTAATTTCCATGAAGCATTATTATGTAAAGTCATGTTGATTTTATGCCAGTGAGACTGTCAAGGACTTCATCATAGAAGTGTCCAAAAAAAAGGTGGTAATAATACAGGTCTAGCTCACAGATGGCTTTGGGATAGGCTAGGGATAAGGTTTGTCAAGTGTTTTTCACAGGCTGTGGAGAGACAGGTCCTGTGAGAGAGCTGTCTGAAATGCACTCCGCTCCCAGTGTGGCTGACACTTTGCTGTACACTGAGCGGGATCAGGTCTGATTCTCCCTGCTCACTCCTTTGTGTTTCCTATCCGAGTGTTGGTCCTGAGTGGCACACAGAGGTAATCCTGACTCCAGCAGATACGCTCCAGTTCTGCTTAATGTATGAGGGAGGGGAGACGGTTTCTGTCCAACACGTGCACGATGCATGAGGTGCCTTTTATGAGCTCTTTGTTTTGGTGGTGGTGGTGACTATTTGGAGTTTGATGCACAGAAAGGAAATGGTAGAAGGCAGTCAGGGAGGCAAAAGACAGAAGGGTGAGTACAGATGTTGAATGGACACTTCAGCCAGCCCCTCAAAGTGTCATCCCTTCTCTACTGCCCTTTCTTCAAGGGAAAACAGAGGTGTCATGGCAGCTTCTACAGCTCCTCAGCTAGAGAAATAGCTGATTTGCCCACCCTTAAGCAGGGGAGAAGAATTTTGACTCCCCTCCCCAAGAGCCTGCTATGCAAAACTTGTCTGACTTGAGTGAGGAGAGCAAGTGGAAGAGAATGCTCCTCCAGCAAGGGGAATGAGGAGAACAGCTGCCAGCTTGCCATGTGCAGCTCACAGATCACAGCAGTTTGTGATGCTGTGCCATGGATTTTGAAGGAAAGCAGAAATAAAGCCTAGGAGGGAAAGGGAAAATAAGACAACATGTACTATCTTTTGATCAAAGGTTAAGAGCTTTCTTGGACTAAGATTCCTGAACCCCTAGGTAAAAGAAACATAACAGACCTTATCTACCTGGAGTTCAGTAAACCATATGATATGGTGTCCCAGAAGAAGCAAATTAGTGTAGAAGATTCAGCTGAAGAAGACAGGGATTATTAAATAAATCCTCAAGTGAGTAAGAGACTGACAGAATTGATATGCCAGTTCCTTAATAGGTTGAAGGGAAATTATCTGTGAGGCTGCTTAAAGATTGCTCTTAGGACTGATCTTTTTTTATATTTCTGTTAATTACCTTGGCACGGAAAGTAGAAATACTAATGAAATCTGCTGATGAAACAAAGCTGGGAGGTATCATGAGGGCAGAGGTGGATTCCAGCACTAAAAGAGCTGAAGGCTCTTTGTGACTGGAGTGATCAAGATGAGGTTAAGTGGGAGAGTGCAAAGTCACACACTAGGAATTTGTTGCTTGAAGAATAACAGGAGTCTCCACCTCCTAGGAGAGAGAGATGGAGAAAGATGGGGAAAGTTTGTGGTTCAAAGCAGGAGGAACCAGCAATGCTACGTGGGGGTGAAAAAGGCAGGCAAACTTTGAGGATGCAGCAGTATTTCCAGTTGCAGTGAGTGAAAGTAATGTCATGCAAGAGGATGTGAGACTTCTCCAAAATAGCATCTGCAGTGCTGCTTAGCCACGTTCAAGAGGATATTCAGCCTGGAGCAGGTGCAAAGGAAGGCAGTGGGGTGGTCAGAGGGATGGAGGGTGTCTCTGAGCCAACAGTGTGTTTATTTATCAGTCACAGCAGTGACTGCAGAGAGATATCTGAGCTGATTTGAAAATAGATGTGGTACCAGTTTGAGCTTTTCAGCATTAATTATTTCGTACTGAACTTCATGCTAGTGCAGCTACACAAAGTAATTAAAGCACGGTGTGATGTGCCTGCAGGGTGAATACTATAAGGGAGCTTAGTTACTTAGTCTGGCAGAACAAAGGTTAAGAGAGGAGAGATTTGCTGCCTATAAATACTTTTACGAACTGGGGGTTGGGAAAGTAAGTGCTCGGGAGAGAGCAGAGCTACATAAGCTAAAGGACAATGTGGCACAAGAATAAATAGATATAAATTGGCCATGAATGAATTTAGGTTGGAAATCAGAAGGTTTCTAAGCAACCGAGCAGGCAAGGAGGTGCTGGAACAGCATTTTAGCAGCACAGGTTAGGGTGGAAGCCTAATGAGATTTAGGACAGAGTTTAGTAAGTTTAGAAAAGGCCATTTGTTTTGTACTTGCCTGTTATTCAAAGGGATTGAACCTGATAAACCAAGAGGTCTCTTTTTCGTTCTATTTCCCATGCTTGCCTTATTGCCTTATGAGATCTGCACCCTTGCATACAAAAACCAGGTAAATTTGGAGCAGAGTTTGTGTGATGAGTTTTTTAGCATTGATCCCATGGATATTTAATGGAGGATTCATTTGGTGCCTGGGATTTAAACAAACAGAAAGAGCAAGCCAAGACAATGCATGGAGAAGGTCTGCAAATATGCAGTAGTAGAGATGAGAGCTCATATGTGAAAGAGCTTCTTCACATAAAACAGATGTTTTCAGAGCATCTGGCTTTGCTGGAAGGCTGTTGCAAATGCACGTAGATGCTCTCCTGAGATGTGAAAACTTAAAGATATTGTCTGACAGGAAATTGTATTGTCCATTCCTGCCATTACCGAGGACTTTATCCTTGGGGAGGATATCAGGTATACTGCATTGGGAAATTTCAGATAAAAAACCACCACCCAACAGTGGCTGAGTTCATCTCTGCTGCCTGGCCATAGCACTGCACCTATTCTGGTTCTTCATAATGTACCATGCCAGACAGGCACCTCTAATAGCTTCTCTAAAGCACCAGTGGATGCTGCTTCACCTTCCTGGTGAAACATTTAATCTCCAATCCCCATGCTTGGATATGATTGAAAGAGAAGGTCGGAGAGCGAAGCTCTCCGTTATGCATTAGACCTCTGGAGACAGTTTGAAGGCATCTTCCAGCAGGAGGCAAATTCCCAAGGACAGGCTGGGCCCAAGGGAAGAGGAGTAGCAAAGGCCCCTGAATAACCATTTTATAGTCACAGTTCCCCTATTTAGTAAAAAATCCCAAATTATTCCATATAAATGGATGTTTTCCTCTTCCTAGCCCAGAGTACCATCCTAGCACAGAGTGAGAAAAGAGGAAACAAGACACATCAAGGTGTGAAATATCACTGTGTGTCAGACTCATTTGCCTGTAAAGTTTTCAGCAAGAAAGACTGGAAGAGGTTTTCATCTCACTGAGGAGAAATTACCATCTATCCCAAAGTCAATGCTTAGTTGTCAGATTTATGTTACTGGAAACAAAGTACGGCCCTCTCACCCCTCCTGCTTCCACTTCTCAACTGCAGCATCTCCGAGTAGTTGAGAAGTGCTTTGCAGATGGTAATGTAATTGCAGCTCCTATAAACACCCTCCTTACTTTACAGGTGGAGGAACCAGGCCATGGAGAGCATAAAGGATTTGTCCAATGGATCAGCAAGTCATTTTAAAGCAAGGACTCCTCATCTACCTAGCCACCAGACGCTCATCTTATCCTGCAAACTTCCAACTAGATGAATTGCTGCTTGACAGAAATACGTGTGTATACATATATACATAAATATGCTTCCGAAAGAAGAAAAGAAAGAACAGACCTTTACCTCTTTTTGCTGAGCCTGCACAGGTAGAGAGAGGAACAGGTAAGGCTGGCTGAAGGGTGGGTGAGCTTTAGCACAGCCCTTTGGTCTTGCTGGAGCCCACCTCTCTGTCGGTGTTTGGCTCCCAGAAGAGATCCTGCAGTGTCTTTGAGGGAGGACACTCCAGGCAGGGTGAGCAAATCCCAGTCAGCTCCCAGGAGCTCAGCCTTTGGTCTGACACTGTCTCACTGGCTGGAGATCCCTCCAGCCTGGAGGACCAATGCTGGAGGAGACTCGCTCCTGAGCTGCTCCTGACATGCACTGGCAGCTGTCTGCCTGCTATTCTTTTAAAGGGTCTTCGTGGATCAGGATAAAAAAGTGATCTTACGCAGGCAGCATTGTAAGCACAACTTGGCTCAGGTTCAGCTCTTCCTCTGGCTCCCAGCTACTCTATTTTTATTGAAGGAATTTGAGGCTATCAGAAAGGAAGTCAAATTGTTTTAGGAAAACAATAGAAAAGCAACTTGAAGTTTATTAGCTTCCTGCCCAGGGCCTGTGACCAACTTGTCAAACTTATTAGAGTGATGGCAGAACTATTTATTTAAAAGGGCTAGCTACAGGACCCACAATTTCATTCCTGTTTAGGCATTGGTGAAAACAAAGGAAAGCCATAAAATAATATCTGAAGGGAGCAGATGGCTAACTGGTAAATGGTGTGAGTAAGGTTGACCTGTGAGCCATTCGTGGTGTTCACCAGTGCAATGGCTTTTGTGGGATTTGTTATAAAATGAACGCCTGGGCTTGCATTCACAGGCTGGTCCCATCACCCCGAATTCCTTACTGTGGCTCAAATTTTCAAGTGGAAGCCTCACACCTAAGAAAACAAATTTGGCAGGAAAAAGTCTTAATTTAGAGCTACTGAAAGAGTGGAACAATGCAGCAGATTTGCAGAAGAGCCAGGAATAGAGCCCAGGTGTCCCTGACCCTGTTGGACTGCTGGAGCCCCTCGACTGCAAGAAATATTTATATCCTTCAGAAGCAGCTGCAGTCTGCTTCCCCATCCAGCTCCCCCAAAGCAGCCACACCATGAAGTAAGTCACTGAATGCATGCTGGCATGTGGCTGGTGAGGAGAATGGGCAGCCAAACCATCGGAGTCATGATCACAAAGTGTCTGTGCTGCCTGAGCCTTCCTAAGGAGCTTCATTGTTTACAATGAAACAAGAAGAGAATAAAACAGGTAACTGAGAAGTATTTGCAAACTCCACCTAATGCAAAGCCACATCCCTTTTTCAGAGGGCCCTCTGCTAACTGAGTGTTTAACCAGCTTCCAGGGAGGATATAGCAAGAACTCACCTCTCCTTTCAGCAGTGCAGTCTCTAGGAACTCAGGCGCTGAGGTACTGAGCTCGCAGAGCTATGCACACAAGCTTTGCACAGCTCAGTAACCACTTTTCAGATGAAAGGAAGAAGAGCCCACCTCAAAAATTCTCTTCCTTCTTCTCCTCATTAGCTTAACTAAAAGCGGGAATGCAAAGCTGCAGTTTTCTCTGAGGCCTGGGGCAATAATGCATCTTGTATTGGCAAGTGATAGAAGATCTTGGTTCGTATGTTCCTTTTAATTTATCCGGGTTAGGTGTTTATAAAAGAGTCAAATTGAGTGCATTGTCTCTGGAAGGGCCTAAGAAACTCGGTCTTAAAAATGTGGTAATTTTATTGTAAGTGCAACAATCTTCCATTTATTTAAGGCATCCTTGCAGCTTTTAGAAGGTTTCTGTAATTTCTGCCCCTCGGAGATACTGCCTTGGTAAACAAATCAGCCAAAGAAGTGCACTGAGCAATGCAGCATCCTAGTTCATTACACTCTGTAGGTGTTTATTTAATTTTGAGTACATTCTTGAGCTGCATTGATTGCAGTGTAATTTAATAGTCTGGAAGTTAGGCACCCTACATTGCCAGCCAGGCCAACTTTCCTGGGGGAATTCTGAGGCAGACAGCAGATAGTGGATATACTTCTCCATAGTCTCTGCAGGAAGAGATGCCACATGCAAATCGCGTGACGGTGTTCTGGCAGCAGAAAAATATTTTATTTGCACTTACTTGGGATCTGTGTCATCTGGGCTGGTATTAGTCTGTGCTTTGTTCTAGTAAGTAGTGTTTCTATCCTGAATGTGAGATTCTTTTTGCCAGGCTCCAGGACTGCTGGACTCTTCATTTCCCTGAGGCTGAGATCCTGCAAAATCTTGGTCATGTGAGTAACTCGATATAGTTACAGCTTGGGGCCATCTGTGTGGGTAAGGTCCCTCAGTGCACAAATGTCACACACTGGAAAATGCTGGAGATTGTTGAAACTCCTGTTTTTCTTTCCTACCAGGAGCCGGCATGGTTTCTCAGAATCTTCTGGAATGACAGTGGTTCCTACCTGTCTGGATGCATGGATGCTGGGGGACTTTTCACCTCAGCCATGTGGTGCCGGTGCTGGCACCAAGTTCTTGGGATGAGCTCTCCCATCCTGGAGTTAAGTAGCAGTTAATTTATAGCTGGGATCTGCTGCAAGATCCCAGCTATAAATCTTGAGTGTTTAGGGAAGGGCTGCTTAAACAGTGTTTCCAAGGTGGAAAGAATCACAGGCACACATTTCTTCCTAAGGCAAGCTGAGGGGTAGAAGGACCTCAGCGTGCTCTATAAATTCTCCACAGACGGAAGAGAAATCAGGACTTGAATCTGCTCTGAAGGCAAAGACCTCCAGAGCTTTCCCTGGAAGTCAGCTTCAGAGGGAGAAACAGTTGAAAGGATTTGAGGGAAAAGAGACATGTGCTTGGATGATGGTGAGTGAAACTGAAAAGTAAACAGCCTGGGTTATGGGAGGATTCTCAGATGGTGCTTATTGCTCCCAGCCAGCTTGTTCTCTTTTGTGATGGTCTGAAAGCATCTCAAGGCATGACCTCCTGGGTAAAATTAAGAACTTGATTAATTGAAAAAATCCATGAATCATGGCTCTTCCCACCAATTTTGTGATGGGTGTTGGCTGGATTTTGAAGCCTTCTGTAAAGTAAATCATAGCAAATGGAGGGGGCAGGAGGACACTGCTGGTCCAAGCAGATTAAAAGGATGATTTTATACTAGAAGACAAAATATCCATGTGTGTGCAAGAGCTCACAAGCCCAGCAGAGCTGAGGGGCAGGGAAGGTGCCTTACAAGGAGCTTCCCTTTCCAAAGTGCGCCATGAGCACTGTGAGAGAAGCAGGCAGCCCTGCTCCTTCATGCTGCATAAAGGCGAATCCTCTCACGGGGATGCATCAGGCACGTGGTGTCCTGAGGTTGTCTTAGAGCAAAGCTTGGAAAAGATTTGTACCCAGTTTTGCTTTGTGGAAGGGTGAAGGATTTAGCCAACTGAAATCTCCTTAATTGTTTTTCTGGACACCTGGGTTTCCTGGTAAAACCCTGTTTGATTTCTACCAGCCCCGCCTGCCCAGGGAGGTGAGAGGCTGCAGAGGAAACAGGTGTGTGCATGAGTCTCCTGCAGCCACAAAGGCAAGGAAGTGGTGCCCTGGCCTCTCCCCACAGCCTTGTAGGGAGCCCTGCTGGCTCTCCAGGTGGCCACAAGCTCATGGTTAAAGCTGCAAGGAGTGGGGAGGAGGCCAGGGAATTCTCTAAGGACTGATGTCCTGTCCATGGCCTAAAGTAGAGCTTCCCCCATTTATCTTCCCATTTAATTTAATATAAATTCTCTTTTGGTGCTCATCCATAGTACAATACCCTGCTCCATGTAAATCCAGGCACTGCATTCTCACTGGGTCCTTTGCATGCCGGAACTTGTTTTTAATGCTAAGTGAAGGCAAAGATAAAGTATGACCATAGAACACCTAACAGAAAACCATCCCCAAAATTGCTACCTGTACTGCAATGTTTCATTTGTGGGTTGATGTTTTTCATCTGTCTAATTTGGTGATTGACAGATGATGTCAAAGTAGGTTTGCACTGTGCAAAGACCCCTGTATGAGCTCATGCAGAAACCTGGGGATAAAATCTGACCAGTAAGTGATGTCAGACAGGATTGTGTTTGCTTGCTGATGTTTATTGTTTTCCTTAAAATGGTGGAAAAGGAAGAGATATTTAAACTTGATTGAAACAAATTGAAATAGCTATAAATTCATTGGTTTTGCTCTGAATCTTGCAGTTCTGTTTGGCTTGTTCGTGAGAAATGTGAGATTTATTTTCCTTAAAAATGATCCCTTACACTCAATTGGGATATGAAAAAATAGCTATCAAAATAATAAGCAATTTTTTTCCTTGTTGGGGGTGATGGGTTTTATCTTTCTGCGTGTGAGAAACAGAGATGCCTAGGCAATGCACATTCGTAGGATAGATGGTTTTTGCATGTGATAGCCATGTGATATGGCATAGGGGCTTCCTCTAATTATCCTATGCCTGTTGAAGGAGAGTAGTAAATTGGTTCTTTCAGCCCAAGAGGAACCCAAGACTGATTTTTCTGACAATGCTCTCAGTATTTAGGGGTGTTGTCACCGAACCAGAGACAGCACAGGATGTGGCCACTGAAAGAGCACTTCCGAAAATGAGTGGCAGTGGTTAAAAGCCCTGCAAGATTGCTCACAAGAAGCAGAGAATAGGGAAATGGAATCCTTGATGTTGTCTGCTATTCCCACACTCTTTCCCCACTTTCCTCTCAGGCCAGATTAGTGAAGAACCATGTTTCTCCCTCAGGGAAAGTAACAATTTGACACAGCAGGGAAGAAGGAGGTTTTGCGATGTGCTGCATGAAATGATGCAGTATCGCTCAACCAACATCTGGTAAAACGTTCCTAAATAGCCTCATCTTCCTGTATCAGCATTTCCAACGTCAATAATTTTATTGGTAATAATCAGTGAGATCTGGGATTTCTTGGAGGAGGATGGATGGCTGCATTTGGGGAGAGAATCTAAAGGGCTTTGAAGTATCCTGATAGAAAAATGCTGAGGCAACACCACAATTACTGAGCTGAGAAATCTGCACCGATTTGCAGTTCCCAAATTGTTTGGAAAACATGAAAAATGCTGCCTTGAGAGTAGCTGCTGATGCCTTAATGCCATCAGATTCTAAGAGCTGGAGAACTCCCAAAGTACCACAGTCTTGGGTGAATCTCAACCTGCTTTAAATGTTTCTCCTGGATCTCCAGTGGCTGCCCAGGCTGGTAACATGAGGTGCTTTCTCTACCACTGCCTACAGCCCTATCCCAAATACTTTTGAGAGTTCTCCCATTTCCATCTGGTAGGTCTGAACTGATCCAGGCCAGTCTTCCAGTCACATTCTCTCCAATCCAAATCACAAAACTTTCCTTCTACCTGAGCAATCCTTTCCATTTTTCCTCCTCTGCTCAGAACTCTGATCATTCTTGCATTAAAAAAAATACTTTGATAAACCACTTCATATAGTTAAAAAGAATTACTCTCCACCCTGAAAAGTGGACCCATGTGAAAACTCCAGCACAGGAATGACAAAAAATTATCTTTCGGCTACCAAAGTGATGTGAAATTGTAGCCTGCAGCTGTGTAAGCAAATAGACCAGCCTTAGAGGAATCCGTGCAGTGGTGATCTGTGGACTGGTGTCTGTCCCACTTTGTGCGGGCAATCTGCTCTGTGCTGAGCTGCATGGGAACTCACATTTTGTTTCCAAGCACAACAAAGCTGTGAGATGGTTCAGCTATAAAAAAAAAGAAGATGGAGATGAAGAAATTTAATGTGATGCCAACATTAATATTATCTGGCCTTGGTAGTGGTCAGAGTTCTCCAAAGATGGAAGATTCTGAGCCTTCTGCTTCCTTTAGTCTTCTGCTGTTACCTCCTGTCCAAGTGGCTGGAAGAACTGGTGTCAAAAAGGAAGGCTGGTCTCAGCTGATAAAATTAAAGAAGTTCAAGCCTCTTGATGTGCCTTCCCACCTGAATTACGCTATGATTATAAATTGTTGGGATCAGATGGTCTGCACCAAGTCAAAGTCAATGTAGTGTTTCTATACAAGTAAATCATATCAGTGTACAGAATTTCTTCAGTATTTCAAGGAAAGTAGTAAAAGGAGAAATTATTTCTGTTATTTTTCAAAAAAACCCCTCAGATCAAGCTGTTAAGGGGGTCAAGTGGCCTTGGTTTGAGAAGGAAGCTTTGTTACAGATCATGAATAAGTAAAAAGAAGGAAATTAGTGAAATAGTTTGCCAGTCTAACACAGAAAAAAGAGACATACCCCAAAGCATATTGTAGCACAGATACTGTTTAAAATATATGGAAGTGACCTGGATAGGGACAAGAACATGACCAAATTCATAACTAGTACAAATGTATCTCCCTACCTATGTATGTATCTGCTAAGTGATGTTAAACATGGGTATAATTCCCATGGCATCAATAGCATTCCTAATTTGTGGGGTTAAATTGCTCATTGAAGAGCTCTCTTCTATGTTTTAACACACATTTTATTTACTTTTCTAGGTGCAGATCTGCCAGAGTGGCTTTTTTTGTTTTGGTAACTTGTGTTTTCCGAGTTAGAAATAAATATATCAACTTTTTTTCATGGCCAGCTTTTATCAGTAAGAAGGAGTTTTGGAAAACTGATACAGGCATTCTGGATTTGTTTGCTTTCCCTGGAACATTGTTCTGTGATTGAGACTCCTTTGGCAGAGGGTACTTTGTCCCCAGGTTTTGCAGAGACTATTCTTGCCTCTGAATTCCTGTTCCATTTAGGGAACAATTGTTGAAGTGCTTCATAGATTGACATCTCTCTTTTCATGTGCCAGGGGATTTCTGAGGCAGTCCCGAAGAGCAATCCCTCCTGCTCTGAGACACCATGGCACAAGTCCTGTGGGAGTTATAGCCTGGACTCATGTGATGGAGTAATCTGAAATGGCCAGGAGATGAAGCAGTGTGGTTGCAGCTGAAACCCCTGGGAGGAATATGAACTGCTGCACTGGCAGAGGAAATGTAATGATCTTTAAGTACTCCAGGCTCCCGAGTAACCTTAGCTCCTGACAGGAAAGGTTGTAGGAAGCATTCTTGTGAGCAGCTCCATCACAAGCGAGGCACCATTGCCCAAACATGGGGCTTATTGCTGGAGGTGAAAAGACAATGTCTTAATATTGGTGGCAGACTGCTCTGCTCTTGAGAGCAAACGGCATGGCGCAGCTCATGTCCATTTGGCTTTCCTCTCCCTCCATTCCTCCCTCAGACTCCAAGCAGGGTGCTTTTGTCCATGCTTTCTTGTGGGAGCTGTTATGCATCAAGCCAACCTCCTGAATCATCCTGGGAGAGCATCACTGGCCTGTGAATAAATTGTCAGGAAACATGATGGCTGTTCAACAGTACTGGTGATAGTGGCATCATATTGGAACCTGTGCCTTGGTCCTGTTAGTTTGTGAGTTTTAGATGGACCTTCAGTGTCTGAGGGCAAGTGAGGTTTGGAAGAGGAAGGTCACAAAGTAAACAATGAAAGTATGACCAAGCCACTGAGCTCAGGGAGAGAGGAGCTGTCCCCTAAATTGCAACCTCTGCGTTTATTAGATTGCTTTTTTTGTAGTGGAGATGGCGATGGATTCCTCGATTCCTGGCTGCCCAAATATGTGGATAAGGACATAATCAACACCTTTGCTAAACTGATGAGCTGATGCAGTCGCTACTTTGTGTAGCTCTGGGCCGATGTGCAGGTCAGTGCTGGAGTAGGGTTGTTTTTTGCAGAGCCAAGTGGCTCCAGCCTTTTGTGTCTGTGCTGCCACCATGAGCAGAGTGAGCCAAGCGCTGGGCCTCAGATTCCCAATCTGTGCATGGTTTGCTCTGTGCCAGGCACTGAGTACAAGCTGGCAGGGAGGCAGTCAGTCCTGAGATAACATGTCCATCATCTTTGAAAAACAGGATTTGTACACTTTCGTTGCTTTTTGTAGAAGGGAAGCCATCATTTATTAAACATCTAAGTTTAGCTTGGTTGTCCACTTGTCACAGATTGGAGGAGGAGAATCTTGGCTGATTCCTGACTGCTTTTCAACTTTGGGAAGGTGAAAAATTCGTGGAAAGAATGAAACTGGAGCATGAAAGCCTGCAGAAAAAGTTGGAGCAGTCACACTCTTACCAAACTGTGTGTTCTTACACAGATACATGAAGCAATCTTGCAGAGCATTTCTAGATGCTGGAATAAATATCCAGTGTCTGCAAAGTGCCCATGTTGTGTCTGAAGATCCACTCCCTACTGCACTGTGCTCCTTCCTTCGGGGTGTCTTTGAGGTGAATTAATGTGTTGATGCTTGTCAGTCAGTGCCTGAAGGACTTCCATTTTTAAATTTTCTCTTAAGGGTAGGTGAAAATAAAGACCACCCATATGTGTATAGAAGGTGGTTACAGATGAGATTTTTTTTGCAAATGAAGAACAAACCTACAAAGAATATAAGATCAGGAGCCAGCTGTATGGCTTTGTGGACAGCCAAAAATATTTTGGCTGCCTGAACACCTGGTTCTTGGTCACTGTTTGTCCTCTACTCAGCCAAATCAGAAGTGTTCAAGTACTGAAGCGTGTTGCTTTTTAATGCACCGAGAATTACCAAGAAACCAAAGATTTTCTTTATTCCTGCCTGGAGCTAGCAGGAAGCTGAGTAACTGTCTGTCGGCTCACTGGGTAGGGACTTGTGTTGGCTTATTGGTCAGCTGCAGGCACCTGGGTGGTTTAAGTGGCAGTGATGTGTAACACCCTACAGTTGTTTGGTTTGTTGAACGAGGAGGAGATGCCCTCACCTACCGACATCATTGTGGTAGCTAGTGCAGGCTGGAACCCATCCTGCAAAAAAACCCAGCAAAAATCCTGCTTAGGAGGAGGGAGAAGGACATTGGCGGTGAGTCTGTTCTCTGTGCTGTGCCACACCAGTTACAGAACCCAACCTGGCTTGTTTAAAACCAAGGTCTGGCAGGAAGAGCCATCACAGCAGCTACTGCAGCTCAAGGAGAAAGCCAAGAATTTTTAGCAGGCAGTGGTGTTTTCTTCCTGCACCTCCCTGAACTCACCAGAACCTGAATACAGCTCAGTAGAAATGCTGGACTGGGGATGTGCTGCATGGTGTTGGTGTGCCTCAGGACCTCAGAAATCTCAGAGAAAAGTTCTCAGTTTGAATTCATTCCCTTGGCTATCAGACACAACCATCTCTGGTTCCCAGAGACCCCTCTCCTCAGCTCAGTGATAAAAGCACTTTTTGACACCAAAGCTGCTGTGTTCCCACGCTGTTGTTGTCATGGGGGAGGCTGCTCTTAAACAATAGCAGAGGAATAAAGAATGGCCTCGCTAATCGATATCCTGCCTAGACGCTGAGTCAGGTGGCAGCTCGGGCCTCTTGAAAATTCCTACATTGTTCCTGATTTTTCATTTGACTGGGGTAAATTTTTATCTTTAAGGAAAGAAAACACATGGGACCAACTGTCTCTGCCTGCTCCACCATTCCCTTCCCACACCACCCCCACTCAGTTCTGCTGTCTTTGTCCTGTGGTAGTCTCCAGCAGAGAGGGATATAGATATGATTTGCTAGTTTGGACTTGGAGCTGAGTGTGATGTACTGTGGTCAGGACAAGGTGACTGTGGTCTGAGCAGGGCACCCTAAGTCACACACACCTGCAAGGCTTTAGAGAATGAAATCTTTCACACTTACATCTCCATGTGGGCTCATATTTATGTGTTTGGTCTTAAAATGGTCAAAGGCAAGACAGGGATGCAGGCACAGGTTTCCAGGAAATTGCTCCCTAGATGAACGTTTGGAGCCCTGGCAGGATGCTAAGACAGTCTGCGTGTGAACAGACATTTGGAAAATTGACAAAAGTAATATTTGCTTAAACAAACTGCAAGATCCAGTAGCTCTTGAATCCACCTTAGCTGCACTAAAAATATTTTCCAGTAGGAGAAGAGGGACAGGGAGGCTTTTTGAAATCTCTAAATCTTACAGGGCCTTGCAGGATCCTGTTTGGGTGTTTCATCCAGCTCTTGTCATCCCTGAGCATCACCCCAGAGCTCCTCTCACCAGCTGGGACAGGGGCAGGGAGAACTGTGGCTCTGCTCCTTCATCTGTGCCAAAGGCTGCGGAGGAGAAAGCTCCGAGACCTTCAGGATTTTCCTCAGGGCTGGGGGGTC
This sequence comes from Origma solitaria, assembly GCA_013397895.1. NCBI lineage: Eukaryota > Metazoa > Chordata > Aves > Passeriformes > Acanthizidae > Origma > Origma solitaria. Next base: position 42,257 of record VZRL01000718.1, read on the forward strand.
TCTAGGAAATCCTTGTGGCTCTTTGGCCCTGCTTGCCTCCTGCAGAAAAGCCTCAGCAGAGGGGGAGAGTGTGGTCCTGGCTGTGCCGCCGGGCAGGAACTCTTGGAGCTGCAAAGGGAACTGGTAAGGGTTACATTTGCGCGTGTAGATAGGAGATAAGAACTGACCTACCCTTCACCCCAAACTGAACTCTCTGAGGCTCAAACAAGGTAAGCAAGTGCTTGTGAAAATGCTGGGGGGAAGCCTGCCAGACTGGCGAACTTGCTGCTCCTGTCTGGGGCTGGGAGCAGACCTTGAGCCACTATCCATGGCTCCATAATTGTGAGGTCCGTGAGGAACTTGCTCGGCTCTTGACTAAAGCGTTTGAGGACTGATGGCACAGAGGGATCAGGAGCTGAGGGTGTCTGTCAGGAACCAGAGAGAGGGTTGGGGGTGGAGGGAGAAACAGAAATTACAGACAATGGAGAAATCATTTCAAATGAAGTTGAAATAGCATCTATAAGATATTTGAGCAGGGCCTTTCCAGCACGCAGTCTCTGATTGTTGCTCGCAGATATCCCTACAGCATCACACATTACTGTCACTGCCTCTTCCTCCTGTGCAAATATAAACAGGTCAACATCCACATCTAAGTGTGTGACAGAGCTCCCATATAGGAAATCTGTTTCTTCTGGGAAAGAAACATCTCCCTTTAGTGATATCCGTGTGTGTTTAAGTCTCCTGGGAGCCTCAGATGTGTTTTGCCCAGCATGGGAAGTGGTGCCTGCCAACACAAGCATGGTATGGCATGGGGAGGGCTACCCTGGCTCAACACCAAGCTCTCACCCCTAAACCCTACGTGCCTGCTGTCCCGGGAGCGAGCAGGAGGATCTGCCTGTGCTGCTACAGCCTGTGAGGTGCATTGGTGAGATGTGTTTTTGTGTTGGATCTCAAGGAGTAGGGACACACTCTTTTTGCCCCTATGAAAACTAGGAAACAGAAAGCATGGATATCTCAGGAGGTGTTTCCCAGCAAGCGCACACCAAGAAAAAGTGTACCTCTTCTCTCTTCTCTCTATAAATGAAAATTCAGAGTGCCAGAGGGTCACACAGCTGGGCTGGTTGAACACTCAGTGCAGCTCAACCTTGCACAGGTGGGGACTCCCTGGAGGAGAACTGAACATTTCTTTTCAGACCTGGGTTTCTGTGCTGAGACTGCTCATAAGGACTTCATTGGCACCAGCTGGGGAGGGGAGCAGCTGAGCCCACCACACCTGCCCCATGGGAATAAAAGGGAGTCCTTTAACTCATTGGTGTGGTTGTGGGGGGTTTGTTGTGTGTCAGAGCCTGGTGGGAGTGATGTGGTGAGTTGGTTGCTCTCTGGAGTAGCATTACGTGAGCTGCTGGGCCTCAGCTGTGGTAGCCCAAGCAGTGGGGGCATCCTTGGTACATATGTGAGTCCAAATTCCTGAGTTTCAGGTTGTTTTGAAACAGTCTGATCAGTCTGTGGCCACTCAGGATGTCTCTGCTGTTGCCATGTGGAGTTAATGGTCACCAGGGCAAGGATGGATCCAGGAGGTTTTTGCTCTAACAGCATATATTTCCCTGTGATATGGCTAAGCCTCCTGTTCTTGTGTGGGACTCAGCTCAGGGACTGTGTGGATGCACAAAATAAATAAATTTCTTACAAGCTTCTTCACCTTCCCCTGAAAATCTGGTGGAAAAAGACTTCAGTCCTAATCAAGCTGTTAGTCACAGCAGGTTTCCCGGGCCTGGGGGCTTGCCTGAGCTGGGGGCTAATCTCTGCGGGGTGTATGCCAGGCAGGCTGCTGGGGGCTCTGCTGCAGGCATGTGTGAGTGCTTGCCTGGGAAACAGGCACTCCAGGCAGCAGATCTTTCCTCTCTGCGAGGGAATGGTGGGCTGGCATGAAACAACTAAGGTACACATCCACCAGCATGTTTGAGCAACAAAAAAATCTCTTCAGTGCTCTCTGGGGAATCCATGGGAGGTTCATATGAAAACATTTATTCCCTGCAGGGCCGGCGCTGTGACAGCTTCCAGTGGAGATGGGCTGGATGGGTGGACAGGAGGCTGCGTACCGAGAGGAGAGGCTGGAAGGCGCCTCCTTCCAAGGCAGCTGCTGTGAGAGGGAGCCTGGGCTGCTCAGTGTCACCACACACGTGGCCCGTGGGGAAGCGTGAGCCCAGCTTCAATCCTTGTCAGTGGCACCTCGTTGACTTTTAGCGCTTTCTTATCGTGTCTGCGCTCACCTCGTGGCACTGATAAAATGCCATGGCCGGGGTGATGTGCTGAGCAGCCCTGCAGAAAACCTCGCAGAGCATGGGAGGCTGAATGGCCAGCGACCAGCCCGGGGCTCCAGGACACAGCAAGGTAACAGAGGAATGCTCCTAACCTGGGACGAGGTGAGGCTGGGACCATCTCCAAGGTGTATCTGGTGGGACTGGTACGGCAGCATGTGAATTTTGGGTCACAACAGGGGTTTGCAAAAGTTGGGCTTACTGTGACTTTTCCATACCCAGCCGAGTTGGAAGTGTAAGCCATGTGAAGTGATTGCAGGATGTTAGTTCTCAGAGCTATAAACAATAGAGTTGGGAAGGAATGCCCAGGGCTTTTGTTTTGTTTTGTTTTGTTTTTTAATTCTTTCCCAGTAATAACATATTTCTTTCTCTTGGGGTACTAAGCACCTAAGGAGTTCTGGTACAAACCTTAATTACCACTAAAAAAGTGTATTATTTTACAACGTGTTACTGCTACCTTACCTCTAGGATAGGCCTACCTGTGGGCCACAGCAATTATTAAAGGTGGTTTTAATTTTTTTTTTTTACAGGCAAGCAACTTGCAGTGATACACTTGGGAGAGTCCTCTTGATGGGTTTGAACTAAGGGCCCCTGAATATAAAACCCCAAGCATCTACTGAGCAGGTATGTAATTTTTGAAACCTGTAATTGCTGCCAAACTGGTGTACAGTATCTTGCCCCTACAGAAGAAAAATGAAACCTGACTGTCTGGAAAGAACATTTTTCCTTCTCAGTGTGAAATTTAGATGTGTAAAAATGCTATATTTTTCTTTCCCTTTATTTTTAAAAATTTTTTAAAATTTATTTTTTAAAGGATCTTAAACTTAGTGTCCTTCTTCCTGAATTGGAGAGAAAATCCATGATACCAGAGTTCCTTGCTGGAGAAAAACTTGTAAAGTTTTTTACCACAGAACATGGGGTCAAAGTCCTTCACTTTTTTTCATGGTTGAATTTTTGACTCTACCTTTACTGCTCCAAATATTCTAAATGATTAAAAGTGAAACAAGGGACTTCTCTAGAGGAAAGAATTACCATTACTGCTCCAAATATTCTAAATGATTAAAAGTGAAACAAGGGACTTCTCTAGAGGAAAGAATTACCATTAACAACAGAAACTTTCAGTGAAATCAATGAAAGGTTTCAATTTGACTTGCTGTTCTACTGTTACATCTTATTCAGAAAATAGGCTTATGCAGCTCTTGGTATCTTTTTTTTTCTTCTTAGGCTACAGCTCTACTCTGTACTAAGTTATTCATTGCATGTTCTTATCCCAGATCTCTTATACAGCACTACTCTTGCAATCATCCCTGTAATCACTTCCACATGCTGCAAACTTGTGGAATGGAACAAACTCCTTCCATATTCCTGTATTCACATGAGCTTTGCCAAGTTCTTACTATCCAATACTTGCTGGGATACCTCAAAGTTTATTTTCAAAATCAGAGTCCCACAGCTCTTCTCACAGGAATATCCAGGGTTGCAGCAGTCACCTTGAGGAGTCTCTTACTTTTTTCCCACCAACTTTTATCTTTCCTGTGCTTTTGAACTGTTCTCCTCTTCTGCTTTCTTTCATTTCTGCCCAACATCTTGCACTAGCTTCTCTTTATTTCAGAGCCTCACCATTTCTCCAGTCTTCCGTCATCCCCTGCCAACATCTGGAAGTCTGTGTGGGAAACCTGGGCCTTTTCCCAAGACCACCACTCTTATTCATCCCAGCACTTCTGCTATTCTCCCTGAAACTGACATTGGTTCCCATACCTTTTACTGTATTTAAACTCTGTCTTGCATGTGAACCTGTAAAATCTCACCAGTTTTTTCCTCTAAACCCTGACTCTTTGCCTATACTGTCTAATTGAAAAGCTCCTTTATGCTTTTTTTCCAAGCCTTCAAAATTTGTTGTACTGCACTTCAACACTGCTGTTTTTTTTGGTTTTGTTTTGACTCTGTTCATACTAGGCAAGTTTGGGAGCACAATACCTTGAAGACAGTGAATAAACTGATTCCCCTTGACATGAGTACTGATAGTCTGCCCACCTAGGAGTTAGGCCAGGGAATACGAAGGTGTTTGTGTACCAGTTTGTACTACTGAGAGCAGTTCTTGCTTCAGTCTGCTGGGATCCATAGGCTGGGATCTCTCTGCCTCTCCCTGTGTCAGGGCTAGATCTCATACAGGTTTTTCTTTGAAATTTTAAGGAGCTTCCACTTCAGGTTTGAGTGAATTTCATTCTAGAATGTGCTTCAGCCTGAAGGGCAGAGCCTTTTGTCCAAGACACTTGAGGTCAGGTGGAGAACGCATTGAATTGGTTTTTCTTTTTTTTTCCCTATATTCTAGTGAAATGTCCTAATCAGTGACCTAGTGAGCCACATCACCACCAGCCTGATTTACTATAATTTTATCCCCCCTTTTTTTTTTCTGGAGTGCTTTCTGACAAAACCCCCATGCATTTTGTATGCAGACCAGCAAAGACAGCAATGTGGCGAGTCCCATTTTCAGACAGATACATGTGCTACAGATTGGTGTGAGATATCCATGTCCTTACGAAGTCACACCCTTGGCCACTGTTTTTCCATGGATGTGGCATCCCCTAAGGGTGCTGGTATTTGCTGCTGCTCCTCTGAAGCACCCAGTGCCAGCCACCTCCACTTTGTGCAGCAGTGAGGGGATGTGAGCTGCCAGCTGAGCTGCTCCTGTTTGTTGCTGACCCAGTGAAACTGTTCACTGTGCCAGCAAAAAAGAAAGGAAGAGGAGCAGAAGAAAAAGGGAAATAGAGAAAATAAAAAGCAGAGCACGAAGTTAATAGAAGTGGGGGAGTACTTCTGGTATTGTAATGTTACCAGACTTAGGTTTCTTCAGCTCCTGTTGTGCTTTGCTAAAAATGAGTGAAGTTAGCAGCAGCAGATGTGAATGTAACAACTGTACAACTGTCAGGGGAATGGGAGAAGCTATGAGAAATCCAGGAATTAAGTGGATTCTCTTGCTTTCTTTGTGTGGAGGTCTTAGAAGTGGCAGTTTTCAAAGTGTGGCTTACTGACTGCTCATGTCAAGCGATTGGGATGTTGTGGATGGTGAGAGAAGAGTGCAGCAAGCAAGATGCACGATATGTTTTCAGCCAGGAAAAGGAGAGCATTTGAGGAATGGGTTACTGGAGCTGCTGAGGGATGATGGAGTAGCTGGGAGGAAAGATGTAGCTCAGGAGTAGACACTAATGTTGCAGAAATGGGGATGGGAATTCATGCAGCTAAGAATAAATGCCTTTATGGAAAGGATACTGGTGGTTATTTGGTATCCAGACACTTAAGTGATCAAAGAGTTTACTACGACCTTCTGACTTTGCCTTGCTCTTCCAAAAATATATCATGGCTGTGTGGAAGGTCACCTCCCCTCCGTTCTTAGATGTTAATCACCCCCTTCAATATAGGTGGCCTATCGGATTGCATGGGCTGGGTAAACACTGAGATATATGATAGCACATTTGCTGAGCTGCAGGATCTAAAGGTAAGGTTGATATCTGGAATGCCAAGATATTTGTGAGAGGAGGCTCCTGCTCTCTTCAGCTGCTTGCGCTCCAAATGGAAGGAGAAGGCATTTCAAATTCCTTGCAAGCTCCAGGCTATAAACAGGCTCTTCCTGTATGAAACAATAAGAACCTAACGGTAATCAGGAGATGCCTGCTTTTCTGAACAGGTCTAATACTACTGGGATATGCTTTTGTGATGAGGATGAAGCCCATGGGTTGGGGGGACAGAAGTGCCCAGTCCTACTGGTGTAGATCATCCAAGCAGATGGTATTGAAGACAGAGTCACGAGGTAAAGAAGAAATGAAAGTCCCATCAAGATGAAGCAGACAGAGACAGAAAAGGGAAGGAGTCAAAACAAAAAGAAAGCAGGAAAGAGGAAAAAATAATTAGGCAAAGGTGGGAGAACTATTAGCATTGTTTTGTACAATGAAGAAGTGGCTCAGCCATTGAATACACTCCATAAACACTGTATTTTTTCAGCTATCTGGGCTAAGGGCCTCTGTGGGGGCAAGTACACAAATGATGGGTCCCCAAGCCCTGTTGCTCTCTACAAATTCAATGAGGGCAGAATTTGTCACCTACATAACTATCCTGAATTCATCTGGGGGGAGGTGCTGTGGCTCTACCATGGTCTGGCTCCTCTGTATCAGATTTCTGAGTAAGCCTGTGTTCCCAAAAGTAATGTGAAGGTTGATATGAGCAAGGGAATGCATTTGGTATTCTACTTTGTGGATCACAGGGCGAGTGCCACATGCAGTAGTCATGGATGCTGTGTTTATTCTCACCCCTCTCACTAGCTTGAACACAGTGGTACTGCAGCTTGAGTCTCTGAGGCTGTTCTTGGCATGGAGGCTCTTTGCATTAAAAATCTCCATGGGTCTGTCACCAGAGGCCACTGCCATTCCTTGGGGTGCAGAGTATGCAGAGTCTTGGTGCTTTGGAGTTACTTGTAAAACATTGCTCTGTATTGCAAGGTCCTAGGCAGGGGACTGAAGTGAAGGTTAGAAAGCAAACCACTTGGATGATGCAGGAACAGAAGTGTCCCTCATAGCTAAAAGAAAATTTCTAGGAGCTAAGTTGTTCTCACATTTATCAGCTATGACAGTGAGGGGAAATCTGCCCGTCCAGGTAGGACCTGTTTCACCTGGACCCTTTGTTTACACTGAGCAAAGCCATTGGATTTCATATCTTCTTGTACAGTGATCCTGCAGTAAAATGTGAAAGTTCAGATATTCCTGTAGGCACAGACTATGTGACTCTATCCCAGATGGGAAATCTGCATGGTAAGATGCCAGATCCACGAGCCCTTCTCCTCCCTGGGATGAAATTCCTTTTTTCATTGTGAATCTTACCAGCCAAGGGTGTTGCCTCACCTTATTCATTAGCCAGCCAGTGTTGGTGTAATTAGGGGTTAAGTAGTTAATCTTAAAAAAATCCCTTGGAAGTCAAGGAATCCATACATTTGCTTATTTGTAATTTGTATACTGCCCCTGAGGCAACCAGGCATGGGAATGCAATCTCATATTTGTGTATTTAACAACTGAAAAGAAGATGTGAGAAGAGGTTTGAGTTTACCACTGTATGAAGAAAAGCTTTGACTGTCTAACCTCCTGTTTCACCTTCTCTGCATCATCCTGGTGCCCAGTCCTGTGGAAATCCTGCATTTCAGTGTGCTTTGAGACTGGCTCTTCTGACACAGAGTGGAGCTAAGAGTGTGCTTAAGCTTGCTTTTGTCCCAGCCAGAGAGGGGAAGACTGGTTCTTCATTAGGGACCTGCTTATGGAAAGCTCTACAGAAACTTTTATCGAATGTTGGCTTTACTTAAAGCTCTTACAATCAAATTACATGACTGAACCAGAGATGGATGGTGCTGCTACAGTGCTTCTAGAGATGTTTGTTGGTGATGTTTTTTGCCATGCAGATGTTAGAACTTTACCGGAAACCCATCAGTCCTCCAAATGGGTGGAGATGTGTAGTTGTATGGGGAAGTAAACATTGCAAAGTTGGCCATTTGTGGCTGAATACTATTGAGCAAGACAGCAACATAGTAACTGATCAGTAGGAATGACTCAAAAATCAGTTAGCTGCAAAAAAACAAACAAAAAACCCCATTACTGCAATAGCTTGGATGACTCAGAAAGATGGGGCCAAGCATAACATTAGCTGCTGTAAGTCACATGTCCAAGAATAAGGAATACACACTACCCTTATCAGCTGGCAAGTTTGTCTTGGGAAGCAGTGAAGGGAAGGAGTGGGGGCTGGTGCAGCTCACTGGCTGACTACAAAATTCCAGGAGGATGCTGTAGCTGAGGGAGCTCACGCAGCTTTCAGTAAATCACCTCAAACTGAATGGTTGTAGGAAGGGCTGAGTGTGTGTGTGTGATTTAGCACTAACATGGTCACTTCCCATGTACTCTGTTTAGTGCTTTTGTTGGTGATTCCTGGATGGAAGAGGTTTCAGGGACAATGCTGAGGGTGTTAAAGAGTTGGAAGTGTGCCTTCCAGTAGAAAAGGTCAAAAAGCTAGAGGGAAAAGGGACAGCTGAAGGTTAACTTTTTTGGTGTCTAGATAATATTTACAAGGAAAACAAACTTTCTGTGGCCTAGGAGACTAAGGGGCACTAAGATCCAAATACAGGAATATGAAACTGGGTAAAAACCCCAAAAATTATGTGAGGAAAAGCACTATTTTTTAACATCATCCATAATTAACCACTAGAAAAACTCAGTGAGGGTTTTGGAGGATCCTTCCCAGGAGGCTTTTAAGTTGTGGCTGGATTCTTGTCAGAAAGCAGACCCTTGTAGAGATGGGAAGGATTTCTGCCAAATTTTCTCACGCAAGTTTTCGGAGATGTGGGTCTGGATGACCATGCCAGTTCTTTCTGGCATTACAGTCAGATGTTGGCTCACACCTGTTGGTAGTTCTGGGGTTGAGAATTGGGACCTCAGGGCAAGAGCAAAAGGCAGCTCCTTTCAGCCCAGCCATTATTCCTTTTCACTCTGCCCTGTGCAGTCACCAGGGTTTGGTTCACCTTTTTATTGAATTATGTTGCTGTGATAGCCCAAAGTAAATGAAGCTTCATTAGTGTCCACTGAGGTGGTCAGTGATGAGAGGTACCAATTGTTATTTATCAATAACTTTGCTTTAATTCTCCTCTGGCCAAATCAAGGCACTCCCTTTACATATCATCATCTATGGCTTTTGCCATCCATTTCAAACTTTAAACCCTGTTGCTCTCTTGTATTTCTGAGCCAACCTAGAATGAGTTTTTCCTTCTGCTACCTCAATGAACATTTTCATTTTCTTTTGTGGAAAAGCTATATTCCCATGATGCCAGGGGTTTTGCTTTATTTCTTACCTTATTCCCCACAGACATAAACTTTGTCAGAGGCCAAGGCTGTGCCTGTGGAAGAGTCAGAGGTGCAATGTACCATTAGAAATGTCTGAGAGCCGGAGAAGGACAAGCATTGATACAGGTGGAGGTGGGGAGAGCATCACGAGGTGCCAGCAGAGGCTCTGAGCCTTTGCACACAGCCAGCAGGGCCAGCTCCTTGCTGCAACAGCAACAGAACTTCCTGGGAAACACAATGGCCACTTGTGAGCCAACCCTACGCCAAGGCAGTGCAGGAAAGCCAGGCAGGGCAGCGTGTCCCTGTGGGCAGCAGGGCTGGCTGGGTGGGGCGTGCGAGGATCTGTGGATGTGACCGCCGAGGCTGTGCGGGGCGGGAAGCTTTTCCTCCTGTGACTTCACCTGGACTGTGTGCCAACCTCGGCACACAATGTTATCACCGCGAGCCAGCACATGGTCAGGACGGCTGTGCTCGCACAGTGGCCCCCAGGAGACTTTCTCCAGTCCGTACAGCTTTTGGCCTCGATGGCTCTTGCCAGAAATATGCCACGGCCCAATTCCGTGGGTTGGTTTCCAGTGGTACCAGAACCTTCTCTGCTCATGGATCCCGCTGAGGTGGAGATCCAGTTGCGAGGAGTAAAAGTGAAAGGTTTTGTCAGGATTTGAAGCAGGGACCTCTGCTCTACCCCACCCCTCTCTGGCAATCTGGGCTGCTCTTGGCTGTTTCCTTATCTAGGGCTTATTGCTGTGCAAAACAGCTGAGTTAATGAGTCATTGAGAACACTCGGTCCCTGCTGCATGGGGACTTTGCTGCCCAGATGGAAATTGTTCCCAAGAAGCCCATTCCCCTTTCTGTAGCAAACACACAGCTGTTGAAACCTCTTGGAAAAATAAATGCAGTCCTTCAGGGCTCAGGCCCAGCCTATGGCAGTGATTTCCATGGGTCAGGGATGTGTGGTCTGCCTACAACCGTCTTTACTTTTGTCACTCTTAAATACCTTGCCTAAAAGGGAGACTTGGGCCTGGATCACTAGAATCTCTTGGCAGTTTCACAGATCTCCTTTCATGGCAGTCTACAGAAGTTCTATCTTCTCTCTAAGGGACACATTGTAGATTAAATGCTGCCTCTAGAAGTCCCAGCCTGAGCCTGCCCTCTTCCCTGCACTAGGAGAAAGCCTACATTGTTTATTTTGTTCCGTTGTTCTATGAATAAGATCTTTCTGCCCAGGCAAGCTCAGGCATCCTTTCCTTAAACAAAGAACCTTTCCTTAATTCTTTGGAAGACTTTGGTTTTCCCAGAACAGATGTTTCTAAGACATCCATGTTTCCATGCTTTGGCATTCAGAGAGTGCAACAGCACTGGACTATTTTGCAGAAAAATGAAGTGGTTCCAGCCTTTGACATCTGAGGTTCATTAGTGACTGGTCTTTGGTATCAGGGAGACACAAGTGTCTGTCTCCAGCTAAGTTAAAATCTACTCAGGACAGTCACATGGCTTTTGACAGGCGTGACCATGTGAGCACCAAATAGCACCTAAGAGAATTTGCAGGAGTCTGGGTGTTTTTGGGGGTCTCTTTGAAGTGCATGATTGGCGGGTTGTTGTTCAGAAGTCTTTGCAGGTTCACTGGCAGCTCTCCAGGACTGGTGTTTGTGCTCCAGTGGAGTTGAAATGGTGCAGTTCCAAACAGGAGGTTTCTGGCACCCTCATGCTGGGCAAGAATCCTCAGGATGATGCAGCACATCACCACTTGTGATGCTGCTTTCTGGATTAGCTCACAAATAAGAAATTGTTTTTGGGAGGTGGATGAGAGATGAGCAGATATGAGCCCTTAAAATTACATACAAGCAGCACAGGTGTAGATCTGCAATCTCATGTGATCAGTACGAGAAGAGAAGACACTTCTGGGCGTTACCTTCTCATCTACTTCATTCAAGCTGCCAGGTAGTCATTAAGGTAAGCTGGCTTTTTAACCAGAAAATAAGCACTCTTTTACTAATTGGATGAATTAGGGGTCATGAAGAACCCATAATAGGGCGCTTTTGATGGCAGAGGGCTTTCATGAAAATTGGAGGATGAACCAGGCAAGACTGAGGTGTATCCACCTTGCCTCCATGTGTCAACTCTAAGATGTGCAGTGCGCTGCACTGGGGGTTCATACGCAGCTCCTCAGCTACCCTGAGCTCAGAGTGCTCTGGGAAGTCCCTGCTTCCTTGGACAAGGTTCTCCATGGCAGAGCTACCGCTGCTCTCCCTGGAGAAGTGCAGGAACTGACCTTCCCTTCCTGTGCTAAAGCAAACCCTCTCTGTGTTTGTCCAACCCACCGAGCCATCAGGGTGCTCTAGATCAGCCATTCCCTTTTTCATGATTCGCCCTCTCCAGGACTTGGTGACTTCTGTAAAACATTCGATGTTTTCTTCCAGGTTATTGACTAAAAATACCGTGATGCCAAGCACCCTCCAGGATCTTGATACAAACGCACTATAAAAAACCTCAATCACTTCTAGTTCTCAATTGTGTTTTGGAACCAGTCTGATAGGTCATTTATAGTCTGTTTAATGACTGCTATCTTATTTTTATGCCAAGCAAGTTCTTTAATCATAGTGCTGTTTGATAGAAGGGAAACTGCCTTCCAGGATCTCAAGTATATTGTACCAGCTTTGTTATATTTAACAATGGTATGTGCAGTTTCCTCAGAGAAAAGTAGGAACACAGTTCAGTGGGGGTGAATTTTCTATAAACCCATGTTGGTTTCCTCTGGTTGTATTTCCCTCCTTTTATTCTCTGTGTTCTTTGTTAGCCACTTCATTATTTAGTTCAGGTCTGAGATCCTATCACAGGTCTGTAGTTACCTGTGAGTAATTATGAGATAATTATAAAATAATTATGTCCTTCTACATAGTCTTTACAAAATGCCAGACACTGGGATTTCTTCTCCTCCAGGACTTACCGTTGCACCAAGAAGTACAGAAAATCAACATAATTAGAGGAATTGTGTGCATCTTATAAAAAAAAACCCCAAATCTCAAAACCAAAGGAAGTTAGAAAGTTTCAGTGCAAGGTGCCCAGTCCTACTGATTTAAAATGCCTAACTTTAGAAGGTGGTATTTAACTCCTCTGAGATACTACAAGAACAGACACATCATCAACAAAGTCTTCATCAATTACTTTCTCTCAGCAGTAGCATAGGAATATTTATTGATTTCTTTTTTTGTTGTCTGCATTGTTATTGAATAATCTAAGTTTTCCATCTGACAACAGATCAATACCATGAGTAGGACTCATTTTGATCTTAATTTACTTTTTAAAAAAATGCCTTTGTCAGTCTTTTTTTTTTTCCTCTTTCACCTCCATCATATTTTTTGTAATTCTTATATTCTAATTTATATTCACCTTCTCTTTTACTATTTGTTACATGTGTTTTACTTACTTTACTTACTTTAAGGCCTCTCATTTCAATTTTAAATCAGGCTGTATTTTTTCAGTTGCATTATTCTTTCTTTACTGGGGAGTTGGGTATTTTTAGTACCCCCATAAACTATTTTTTAAGCAGTTCTCAATGATTATTTATATTTTTTGTATTTAAGTACTTTCTTTGTGTTGATTTAACCCAGAATTCTACTCGGGGCTGGGAAACAGGATTTTTTAAAAGCAACATATCTTTCAGTTTGGACCTTCTTCTGCTTTCATATAAGAGTGCAACGAGCTGGGGATCAGTGAACCTGCTACCAGCCTCTCATTTCTGCCATTACTTTACCCATCCAGATAAGGAAAAACAGGTTTTGTTCATTTTGGATTTAAGGTTTGCAAAATGAGGAAGCTGTTAAGAACATTTAAAAATCCCCAAGGCTGTTTTTGAGTCAGCAACATCACCGTGTGTTAAGTTACTGCTTAACTTAAGTTTAAGTTCATTTTTAATTTGGTGAGTGCTTGAATAACCAGTGCTTTCATATTCCAGTGTTGCTTGGTTGTATCCACTGTAGACCCCAATTGCCAATCCAGTTACTGGAGCACCAACTGACAAATATTGAATACTGATAACTAGGAAATTGTGATTCAAAGTCACAAACAAGCTAGCAGGTATTTTTATTTTTGCCCCACTTCTGCCCTCTCACTCTTTCTTAGGGCTATACCTATTGATTTTAACTTTGTCTCACAAACCATCCCAGCATCTATTCCAATGTCTTACAGCTGTAGTCCCCTGGGCAGGCAAAGCCTTGATGAATATAAAATGGAATGGAATGCCACAATTGTATGCAGCTAAAGAGGATGTACTGGAATGGACTTGACTTCTATATTGTGTTTCTGTAAAGGAGGGCACGCTTTTGAAAGGCAGAGTCAGGGCTGCAGCTGCATAAACTCAGCACTGCTCAGGGGGAGAATAAACCCACCAAACCTGCTGCCCCCTGGGCCAGAGCAGGGGGGCAAACAGAAATATTAGAGCTCATGTCCTTACTTCAGAGTTTTGGGGACTGGAGAGACACAGGCCATTAAATTCATGCTTGTATTTTGCTGAGGAACTACCTGTAATAATGGTTGTATTCACCGTGATTGTGTTTATCAATCAGACAAGAATGGAGCCTCATAGCTCAGGGCATGGGGGAGAGTATGCAACACTTGCTGTGCCAAGCTGGGATTTAGAGGTTTGCCACAGAAGGAGCTGCTGAAAATTCTGCCAGGTTTCACACAGAACAGGGGACCCTCAAAGAATCTTAATACTTCTTTTAAAAGGATCCTGATATGCTTTAAACCGTATTCCTCCTAAGAATGTCATATTCACTGAGCAGAAACAGGACTGCAAGGGATTGAAGTTTGCTGGAAATAATGAGGAAAAAACTCTCCAGGCCTCTCCAAACTGGAGAAGCCCTTTGGCTCTCCCACCTATGTTTTCTGGCAGGTCTGTACATAGATAATCCTTGACTCCCTTCATCTGGCTGTTTATTAGTTTGAAGCCAAATTGTTTCAGGAAATGCTGAACACCTCTGGATGAATGATGTGCCTACGGACAGGTTGTCTTCTTGATCAGGAAAAGAGAACGACTGGCTCAACAGCTTCCAAGTTCAATAACCTCCTTTACTTCTTAATAAATTGCTGAGGCATGAGCGGCTTCCGTTCCTTGCTGGCATCTTTTACACTGTGCCCAAAGAAACAATCGTATCAGGCTCAGGAAGACTGAAAGGGCAGGGAAACAGGAACTGTCCCCACAGATGTCCTCCCCAGAGAGTCTGGGAACACACTCTGCTGTGGGAAATGGGAAGCTGAGGTCAGCCAAAGTGCACAGCAGGTATGCACATCTCTTGGGATGGGAAGAAGAGATGATGGCCTGCTTTGCCATCCCCATCCTTGCTCTGTGCTGCAGATGAGCTCTCCTGGGCCACCTTTGCACCTTGCATGCAGAGTGCACCTCCACTGTGTCATTCCATGGTGTGGAAATGAAGGCAGGGAGATAAAGATGGAGAGAGGGTGGTGACAACGCTCCTGAGAGCCCTGAGCCTACCACTCAGCAAGGCAGGCCTTGGTGCTGTGAGAAGAGCCCAGAAGAAGAGAAAGGAGTAGGGAATGAACCCCCATCAAGCACTGGAAGGCAAAAAACCTCATGGACAGTGAGGTAACTCGGGATGCTTCCGGACATACAGACTTGTTCCCATCTTTCAGAAGCTTTGTCCCTTCCAGCTCCTTGTGCCTGGGAATGTTAAGAGATTGTACAAAAAGTCTTGATAAAACAAACATATGGAGATCCCCTCAAGAGGCTGGGAGATATTATTAGCTCCTCTTTTACTGGCAGGCCTGGAGCAATTAATTATTACCAGAAGTATTATCAGGTACTTGTCACTGCTTTCCCTGGATCCACTTCACATAGTCCAGATTGGCTGTAAGCAACATGTTCCCTGACTGGCCTGAGACCTCACAACTCCTGACAGCAGTTCCTCTGTTGCTCTGAGGAGGATCTCAGCACTGGTGGAAGGGCCATAACCTCGAATATAAGCTGAGAGAATTTGGAGTCCATGGACCACTTAAGTATGCACCATGGCTATATTTTCATACCTTCTCAGTGGTGTGCTCCAGGTGATATACTCCACCTCTGTGACCAGGGGGTAAGTTTAGGGAGAAGGCAGAGAAAGGGACAGGTAAGAGGAGGTTATATGGGGACCGAGGAAAGGCATTTTGTGTATCATGGCTCCATAATGCATGTTTAACACTTTGCTTACAAGCTCTGGGCCCTGTCCCAGTGCTGCTCTTCAGAAAGAGCATCTGCAATGGCATGAGAGCTTAGAGTTTACAACCAACACACTCTTGTAAAGGTCTGTGCTTCTAGAAATAGTCTGGTGAGTCTTTAAGTGAAATCATGCTGATCCATGAAATCTTGTGTCTAAAGGAGTACTATTCTCTCCCTGCTGCAGTAGCACAGCACCTACCTTTGACACAAGAGTTTGTCTTCTTTTCCTTATGTATTCTTTGTACTTTCAGTGAAGTTTTTATTATTAACCATGTTATTATTAAAGGGAAAATCATGCAGGTTGGCCCATTTACCTGTGAAATATTTGCTGGAAAAGGGATACAGGCTCAGGTGAAAATACAGATTTTACTAGTAACAAAAGTGTTTTCTCAACAAAATTTACACTGATCCTATGGGTAAAATTACAGACATCAAAGTGATGTCTTCACGTCAGTTTAACTCTACCTCTTTAACCATTGTAAAAGTACTGCAAAGAATCGTATTCAGAATAGGTCTTACGGCATCACCGCAACTTTCCCGTGTTTGCTGTGCCTTATTTTTGTATCTGCAGGAAACGTTTAAGAGGTAAGTGAAGAGCAAGCTCGGGTGTAGCCGGGAGAAGGCACAGCACGTCCATGATGCTGTTTCTCTCCCACAGCATCCCTGGGAGCCGCGGTGCTGCCGGCGCATGGATGAGAGCACACCGCCCGCTAGCGGCTCGGGCTGCGGGACACAGAGGCTGCTCCTCCTGCAGCTGCCCCGGGACAAGGTGCGTGGCCATCCTCCCTCCGCCCGCCGATAAAATCAGCCTCTCTGGGAAAGCTCCTCGCTGGGCTGGCCGAGAAAAGGGAGCAAATTGGTTGAAATGGGGTTATGGGCAGCGAACACCTCTAAATCTGCAGCATGTTCAGAGCCATCACTGGAGGCACAGAACACATTTATGAGTCCCCTGAAGGTTCCCTCCTTGCAGGGCAGCGTGAAGATAGCTGGGGTGAGCAATGGGAAGCAGTACAGCACCTCTGTGCTTCACGCTGCCCCAGCTAATTAGCCCCACTCCAGAGGAGATAATTAACTCCAGTGGAATTCCTTGCTCACATCCCCAAATGGCTCCCAGGCCTGAGCTGGTGTCTCCCCAGGTCAGCATTGCACTGGGTGGTGTAGACAACCCACAGTGTCCAGGCTGAGTTTGCAGAACTGGTGGCAAGATATTATTTTCTTTTTTTTCAACTGACAATATTTCTCTGAGATTTATCTAGGTCTTTGGCCCTACACAAAACCACAGAGCCAAAGACCTCAGGAAAGATCCCTTTCCCCCTGCTTGTTTTTCTGCATATGAGGTAAGATCATCCTTAACAGATGTTTGTTTACCTCTTCATAAAAACCTCCTGTGATTCTACAGCCTCCCCAAGCAGTGTGCTGCTGTGCTTTGCTATTCTTACCATTGCAAAGTGTTTTTCTAATGTTTAGCTATATCATTTTTATTGCAAATTAAGCTGATTATTTCCTCTTCTACTTTTGGTGAATGTAGGGGACAACTGTTTAGTCTCCCCACCCTTTATAACAAATGTTTATGTGCTGGAAGAGTGTTATCATGCCTCCCCTCCTGTTGTTTCTTTCCTAGAGAAAACAAACTCAATTATTTTATCCATTCCTTATAAGTAATATTTTTTTTCACCTCTTATCATTTTGTTGCTCTATTTTGGACTCTCTCCAACTTGTCTACATCTCCTGTAAAATGTAGTGCCTGGGAGTGGACACACTGTTGCTGCTGGGAGCTCAGCAGTATCGAGTAAATGCACAAAATAATTGCTTCTGTTGCCTTATACACAAAATCCGCATTAAAGCACCTCAGAGTGAGATTTGTTGTCTTTTGTGGGAACTCACTTAGGAGACACACACTGGGTCCCACCCCAGCCCTTTCTGCTGGGCTGGTCATGATTTAGTTTGGAGCAGCACACTTGGTGTGTGCAGTCACCTTTTCTGAGCTGTTTCGTGGTGCAGTCACCTCTGCAGAGGCAGCACAGCTCTCCAGTGTCTCACATTCCTCTCAAATTCCAATCACTCCAGGCCCCTCCCTTCAGGAGGGACTGCTGACCCCCAGCCCAGCTGTCATCCTCTTCGTTTTGTCCTCTAGTCTGTTGTCCAAGACACTCACGGAAATACTGAACGGCCCTGGAGGCAGAAATTCAGGGACACGATGCTCCCAGCTGGAAAAGTGAAGCCCTGATAATTACCCTTGATTATGGTACTTCAACCTGGGTACCCTCTGCACGGTGACTTTGCTTGCTGCCCTGGGAGCCTGTAATCTAGATATTTTCAAAATGTTCACTGAAGTCAAGGTATTTTACACCTACCATTTCCTCCTCATCTACCAGGCCTGTTAGTCAAAGAAGGGAATTAGCTTGGTTTGACATGATTTGTTCTTCAAAATTCCCTGCTGGTTATTTCTTATCAGCTTATTGTCCTTTAGCTACTTATAAATTGATTGTTTCATAATTGGTTCCAGTATCTCTCCAGGTATCACAGTTAGGCTGACTGGCCTGTAATTCCCCAGGTCCTCCTAGAACAGTAATTTTCAGAGAAGAACTGCATTTAACAGATACTGAAAGACATTCCACTTTTGCCCTGCTTATCTTTATTAATTGTCTAGTTTTGTTCCATCCCTTAAATTAAAAACATGTTTCCCATAAGTATTCATTCTCCACTTGAGGCTCGGCACAATCCAGCCCTATCTTCACCTTTTCTGTGTTCCTGCTCTCTTGTTACATACTTCCCCAACTTCCCTCCTCCTTGATGCTTTATATCTTCCTCCCTCTCTTTTCTTTATGGTTTTTTTGCAGCTCCCTAGCAAAATATATTCCCCAGCAATTCATATCCACCAGTGCCTGGAGAGAGTCCTGGAAAAATCTGAGAACCTAACCCTAAAAATTCAGGCAGGGACAAATACCAGCCTTGCAGGGACGTGGTAAGGTCTACTTAAAGATTTGGCCAGGGCTGGCCACATTTACATGATTTCTGAGACCGGTAGGTGGCAGAGAGATGATAAAATCTGGGAGACTCTGGTCCTATCAGAGGATAGATCACTTTGGCTCTGGGATGGACAAGGACATGTGTGACCAGAGAGCAGGTATGTGCTAGGCTGGGTCAGTGCCTCGCAGAGGACAGCGTTGGGTGAAGGTCCCACCTTCTTGCAGGGAGGCTGAATGTGTGCAGTGTTCAGCCCCAGCCATGAGAGAGAGGTTTGTGTGCTCAGCAGAAGAACAGGAAGCGTGTGCCACTTTCTAGCTAAGCAGATCCGGAGAAGATAACTTTGTTTGAGGGAGGGGTATCGTTATCCAGGGTTGTGCGCTATATAATTGCACAATCTGCTATCATGCATGAACAGAGCTGTTCAATAGCATGGCCCTGCCTTGTCCTGACATCATGTCTGTGTTGGAAATCCGTTTGGAATGAAAAATCCCACATTCCCCAAGTGACCTCGTAGTCTCTGAGCAAAAGGCTGAGTTGCAGTGGAGACTTCACAGACTCAGTGGTGCCAGGGACAGAAGCTCAGTCACCAGCCTCAAAGCAACTGAAGGTTGAGAAATCAGCAATGAAGCAAACTTCTATCCAAAGAAAGTAGTATTTTAGAAGTGCAGGAGATGCCCATGATTCTTTGAAGACAAGAAAAGTCCCAAAGGCAAGGAAAAGTCACCATGAGTTAGCAGTGTTACTTTCCCTAGCTGCTATTATTTTTAGCACTGGTTTTGGGGGATGAAAGTACTCAGCACATCTACAGGTTTCCTAATGAGAGCTTAAACACTCAGGCAGGTACACAGGTTGGAAGTGTTTTCCCTTCTCAGTCTGGCACTGTCAGTGCTGTGGTTCTTTTGCAGACTCGATGATTGTCACATGCTGCATGTGAGGTCCAATCTTCTCGACCTTTGCTTTTATGGTCTCTACTCCTTTCTTTCACAGCCACTGCTCTCATACTACAAAGGTAGCCCTGACTCCCAGCGTTCCCCTGGTGCCTCAGAGACTCAAGTCTCCTCCTTCATCTTCCTATGCTCTGCCTTCTCCTTTTCACGCCCATCTCAACCAACCACTTCCCTACATAGCCCCCAGCGCAAGAGCAATTCCTCACTGCCCAGCTTCACCTTCATTTAGAGCCTTTTCTTCAGTGGAAGGAGGACCTAGTGAGCTGGAGAATCTGACCCAGAGCTCAGCAGTGCCTTTGTAAAAAGCCTCCAGATAAAGGGACTGTGAGGTTTCCCCCAAACCAGAAATGTCCTGCAAACTGCATGTGCCCAATGGTAAAGGCTCTGCACTCTGTGATATCAAAGGAAGTCAGCCTGGTAATTTGGATGAAGGTAACAGAGATCCAATAATCAGACTTGAATAATATAATTTCTGCATCAGCTGCATATTGCAGGCTGTTCTGTAGCTTGTCAGACAAGGTTTGATATTTGGATAGTGTTTGCAAAAGGCAGATAGAAGGTTAATGCAAAAGGTCCCTGACAGTAGCTGGTTGTAATTTAGAGATGGACTACAGCCATGTAGATTTGGAGTTTGGCTCATTATATTAGAGAGAAAAGGTCTAGAAACTGATGTGCGCATTCAGCTAGAGCTGAGTTTCCCAAAACCACAGTTTTGGTCTGAAAAGGAATGGGCAGTTCAATATCTGAGCCACCTGACCTCTGTGATGCACCAGCCTCCAGGCACTCTTTAGAAGTGCTGGGTGCTGGTGGTACCATTTAGTCCCTCTCTTACTGTTTCCCAGAGAGGGGTTGAGGGTGGCAGTGGTGACAGTCACTTGTGTATTGATACCAGTTTATCTCAGTAGAATATAGCAAAACAAAACAACAAAGGTGTTCCTTCCTCTTCCTTACTGTCCTTACTCCTCTCATTGATCCAACCATGCCTTTTCTTATTCACTTCATCTTCTTGGGACTTGTGAATTCTCCACTGTGTGTCCTCTCTCCAGGAAAACTGTTCCCATGCTTTATGTAGCATTGGCTGAAAAATGTTCTGCTACTGCTTCCCTATTTAAGAGAGTGATTTCTTAAGGTGTTCAGAATATGACTTTGAGTCCAACTACATGCATTGAGGGTGATTTTTCTTTTGTGTCTCCAGACTGGTTCCTCTTGAAAAATATGCTTTTTTTCCATTTCTCACTTATCCTTTAGCTCTTTCGAAATACAGTTTGGAAAACATCATCTCTGCCTCCAGTTGTGCTTGGGACTTTGGGGCTCTGCAAATCAGCCTAAAAGCTGTTTGGGGAGACAACTGGTGAGATGAGGCTCTGAACTTACATGGACACAAATGCCCAGAAACACTGAAGAGCAGCCTGAAACCACTGGTTAGAAGGCACAAAATTTTGTGTCCCTCTCTTTCAAATAACAGCTTCTCTGGAGACACAGTGTCTCCCAATGCCATTCTGGGAAATTAAATTTGGTGTTGAGTTTGCATAAAGAGAGAGGAGAGCTACTTGCTGCTTCATCACTTTATGAGCCTGGCATCTGTATCATTGCTTAGCAAATCTTGCTTCCAGTAATCCTCTTTTTCTCCAGAGCTGAGCACCAAGAGCACATTCTGAGCAATTCCTACAGAAAGACTACAAAAACCATACCTCAGAGTAAAGTTATAACCTTTGACTTCTAATTAAAACTCTCAGGGCAGTTAGTTGTACTTGTGGATGCATTACTGAGCTTGTGATTCCTCTCTTCTGTGGCCTCTCCAGCATTTTTGCAGGTGGCTGGGGGCAGGCGAGTGCGCCTGGGGTAACATTCCTGTGTGCTGGGCTGCTGGAATTCAGCTATGCTCCTTAACAAAACTGTTTGGTTTAGACATTTTTGATCCATGTGCACGTGCAAGATGCATTTGGAGGAAAGACTATGCAGAGCTAAGACACTGAAAGGTGAGGTCGTAAAATTGGTCTTTCTCAGTTTTGATTAATACTGACTGATAATCCTGTTTTCACATTCTGCTGCTTTTTCCAGGTAAAAGATGTTAAAGAGCAGGCCAAAGTATGTGACAATGCCAAATACAAACCCAGTACTTCAGTATCTGCCTGAAAATCAGTAATGCAACTTGTCTGTCGGAACTGGGTGTAGGGTAGCAAATTAACTCTATTTATGCTGCTGCTGTCAGAGATGTTGGTGTTCCCTTTTCACCTGCCACACCACAGCACCTAAAGACCAGCGAGTGTGGACACACACGGAGCTGTGCTGAACCACAGTGGAATTGCAGAGATGCTTTGGTCCCTGCTTAACTGAGCAAACTCCCATTTATGCATGTAGTAGGTTTTCACTGCCTGTCGCCTGTTCCTCTCCCCCCTCTGCTTTTTCATGTTCAGTGGACTCTCCTCTCTGTGTCTCTGCCTCTCTCTCTATTTTTTTCTCCCTATTGTTCCCCACGTCACTGACTGTCACTCACTTCATAAAGCCGTCTGGCTCGGAGCTTAAATATTGCAGGGCAACTAAAACCCACCATCAGAGCCAATTCAGTCATATCTGCTCAGTCGTGCGACAAGATTGGGGCTTTTAGGGTAGGGAAGAAGAGAGACAAAAGTTCACTCTTCCCTGCAGAGTGCCAAGAGAGGAGGGGGACACATTTCTTCGGTGGAGCCTTTCACAGCGGCAAGTTGCTTGCTCAACATCCTTAACCTATTCAGCCTCTTTCGCCGGTAGCGTGCGCAGGTTGCGACGTCTGGGAGCACAGGGTGGGGGGCTGCAGCCAGCCCGTGAGAGTTCAGAACACCAAGCTGTTGACTCTGAGTGGGCTTAGGCAGTGTCCTGGCTCTTTCCTCATGACAGGCAATTTCAGGGAGAAGGTGACTGCCTAAATCCCTCGCTTACCCCTTTTTTTTTTTTTTTTTTTTGAGGCTGGAGGGGCTGAGTACTTGCAGGTGGAATCCCAGACATTTGAACTAGTTGTGCCTCTCATCATCAGTCCACCCAATATCGTTGCTTGCAGTTGAACCAACTGAGCAACCTCAAACCAGTTCACTTGCAGAAAACAGAGGGGGTGGGCATGGCAGAGTTGTGAAGGACGTGGCCAGTTGGAAGTGATCTCAGGAAGGGCTTAGCCAAACGTAGCAAGCTGTGAGCAAGACGTGATGGAGTTAGACAGGAAACATTTTCCCTTCTCTCGTACAGTGAGTTTTCCGTGTGATAAGGTTTATCACATCTAGAACGTCGCTCTTGCGTGCTGCAGTGGAAATGCTCAAATGGTAGCGTAGATATCAGTGTGACTCACAGGGAAATAAAGGGATGGAGTTAACTGAGGTGCCTGGGGGACAATGAAGCTTGTACTGCGTGTAGTCATGTTTTTTACAGAGTTGCACATGATTGGTAACTGTCGGGTGTACTTTGCTCTGTGAATTTGCGGAAAGAGGATGTTTAAATCAGTTTAGATAATGTATGTAAACAGCATAATCTTCTGCTAGACTTGTTAATGTAAGCGCTGACATTAACACACTTCTTTACACGACTTTAATGACTGAGAAAGTAGCAATTTTCCTTGGTGATTAAATTATATGTTTGCCGCTTATGTATGCGAGGTGTTTGTGCAAGCTGAAGGAACTGTGTTCTGTTCTTCATGGGTGTCCGGGCTAAAAACGTTGAGAGGTTTGAAGGCAAGGAATATGAGTCCATTTTGTTTTAGCAAAATGCCATCATAAGCATTTTTTTTGATTGAAAATTTGTAAAATTCCCCTGAGCCATAGAATTCTCAATATTTTGCATGTTTGTCTATGTGTGAATACGTACACAGAGTAGTGGAAACAGACTGGTATGCGTTGGTGTGTCATAACATATGGCATTACAAATATATCCCAGTGGTATCTGAAGGAGGAGGGATGTTTAGATACTCAGATTTCCATGCTATTGGCTGTACCTTCCTTTTCCCAGTGCTTGTGTATGTGTCTGCATTTAGGGAACTATAGATGGAGGTAGTATCTAAGATATGAACTTCTAGATCCCTGTGAACAGCTATTTTATGAATAATGTTCCCTGTTTCACTTGTCATGTTCCACAAGTCGATCTTTCTGGGCCATGGTAATATTCTGCATTCCTCAGAGACTTCAGACTGCTGAGATGTGTTAAATCAACACATACAAAACAACTTTCATCTCTATTTCCCTCATTCATACATCTTCCCTTGCCTGAAATCATATAGCGGGAAGTTCAGGATATGCAGAATGAAGCCCTGACCTAGCAATAATTTCTTATAATGCAAAAATAATGACAGATGGAGTATTTGACTTGCATTACTTGAAAATAGACTACTTTCTTAGCTTGCCAATAGTATATCTGCAGCTGGCTTCCAGCTCTGTGTTAGCCTGAGATAGTGGCACTGACATTTTAGAGACAGCAAACAGTATTTTAGGTCCCGGTTAGAGACCTTGGTGCTTTTCCTCAGGTTGGCTCCACTGTCAGTGTGGCAACTGACATCAGAAGGGGATGCAAAGAATAGTTCCAATAGCACCAAATAACTATATTGTATATAACATATTCTTTATAGCAAAACTAATCTATAAAGTAGTTATTAAGCTTATGCAGCATTACTAACATAGTAATGGTGTTGCAATTGCTGTTCTTACCTAACAGAGTGATTGCTACTGTAGAATTGATATTTGCAACCCAGAGAGAATTCAGGTTTGTGTAGGTGCAAGATGGGTGCAGAGTCGAGATCTGTCTGACCCGCGAGGGGCTCTGGTGCAGCAGAGCTTGTGTGCTTGAAAGCTTCACCCTCTCTTCTAACCACTGCAGCTGCCTGCTGATAAATCTGTTCCACTGTATTGCTGGTGTTTGTACGTGTGCAAAATCTGAGCAGACTCACAGAACTGAGCCTATAAGGCACCACAGAAGACTCTCACCTGCAAAAGGAGATAAATATACTCTCTGGCTGAAAAGTAATTGCCCATTTAGAGCCACAGAGGAAAGAATTTAGCAGGCAGCTCCGGCTTCCCAGCCCTTCTCCTGCTACTAAATCACTGTGAACAGGCAAATCAGCAAGCAAGCAACCGTCTTTCTGTTCTCAAAGCATGTTAGGGAAATACTGATTGAAAGCAACATAAGACATCAGTGGGAAAACCTGAATCCTTAAAATTTAGCATAATTTGTGGTCTTTCTCTTTGTTTTTTCTTCCCGTAGACAGTAAGAAATGGGTGACTGGAGTTTCTTGGGGAACATTTTAGAGCAGGTGAACGAGCAGTCCACTGTCATCGGGAGAGTTTGGCTCACAGTGCTCTTCATTTTCCGCATCCTGATCCTGGGCACGGCTGCCGAGCTGGTGTGGGGAGACGAGCAGTCAGACTTTGTGTGCAACACCCAGCAACCTGGTTGTGAGAACGTCTGCTACGATGAGGCCTTCCCCATCTCCCACATCCGGCTCTGGGTCCTCCAGATCATTTTTGTATCCACGCCTTCACTAATGTACTTCGGGCATGCTGTGCACCACGTCCGCATGGAGGAGAAGAGGAAAGAGAGGGAGGAAGCTGAGAGGCGCCAGCAAGCTGAAGTGGAAGAAGAGAAGCTGCCCCTGGCTCCAAATCAAAACAAAGGCAGCAACAACAACCCTGATGGAACCAAGAAGTTTCGCCTGGAAGGTACTCTCCTGAGAACGTACATCTTCCACATAATTTTCAAAACCCTCTTTGAGGTGGGATTCATAGTAGGTCAGTACTTCCTGTATGGCTTCCGAATTCTCCCCCTTTACCGCTGTGGGCGGTGGCCCTGTCCCAATCTTGTGGACTGTTTCGTCTCCAGGCCCACAGAGAAGACCATCTTCATTATGTTCATGCTGGTGGTGGCTTCCGTATCCCTCTTCCTCAACCTGGTGGAGATCAGTCACTTGATCTTGAAAAGAATCCGGAGGGCTCTGAGAAGACCAGCAGAGGAGCAGCTTGGAGAGGTCCCAGAGAAGCCCCTCCATGCCATTACAGTCTCCACCATCCCAAAGGCCAAAGGCTACAAGCTGCTGGAAGAAGAGAAGCCAGTGTCCCACTATTTCCCTCTCACGGAAGTAGGGGTTGAGCCCAGCCCCCTTCCATCAGCTTACAATGAGTTTGAGGAGAAGATTGGGATGGGACCATTGGAAGATCTCTCCAGGGCATTCGATGAGAGGTTACCATCGTATGCACAAGCGAAGGAACCAGAAGAGGAGAAGGTACGAGTAGAGGAGGAGGAACAAGAGGAGGAGGAGCCAGGGCCTCAGGAAGAGCCAGGGGTGAAGAAACCAGAAGAGGAGGTGGTGAGAGATGAAGTGGAAGGGCCTTCAGCACCTGCTGAACTTGCCACTGATATGAGACCCCTGAGCAGGCTAAGCAAAGCCAGCAGCCGGGCCAGGTCAGATGATTTGACTGTATGAAGGTGCAGGATGCGGGGAGCACATGAAAAGGAAAAGGTTGAAGAGAAAAGGAGAGATAGAGAAAGGATCAAAAGATATTTTTAAGCAAAGTGCTAAAATGGCCACTTGAATATTATTTCCTTTTATGATTCTCGACTGGAAAGGTACTACCATGGTAATTGTGCCTTATTTGCCCCATATGTCCCTGTATTTCCCTGTTTCCACATGCCAGCTCACTCCTTACAGTAATATCTACACTGTACACATAACTGATGTATTTTAAAACCTAACATGGCAGTGATACCCAAATATCACCACTGTGATCATATTTACTGAAAGCCTTGTGTTCCACATTTCTCTAGGAATGTGGGGAGGATCTGTCTTTCAGCCAGCTAGGGGAAAGACTGATCAACAACTGTATCTAGTCTTTCTCTTTCTGTTTCCTCCGATGGCTCGCTGAGCAGATCTCCCATTTGCTGTTGGCATGGAATTGCAGTTATTTAATTCACAAAGTGAATTCTGTGCTTAGCATCAACACACTAAAGTACTAAGCCCAACTTCCCTTCTTTATTCAGAAAATAAAGGCAAAAATGTTCCAAATTTCTTTGTGAATGCATATTTGAGGTAGGTAAAAATATTTTCCCTTGGTCAAAAAATATTTCTGCTCTTCAAGTGACATTGACAGTGGGCAAGGTTAACAGTAGCTCTCTACTAGGATTTAGCAAATGCCCAGAGATCAATTACTTTTTCCCCAAGAGGGTCATCCAGCCCCAAGACTAGTTCAGAATACAAGAAAGAATAAATTCAAGTGATATTTTTTACTTGTAGCCTTGTGACTTCAAGATCTGAAACTAGATTTAGCCAAGCAAGAGGGGGAAAGCATCTGAGAAAGGAGGGGACAGCTCAGCCCCCAGAGCATGAAACCAAATGCAAGCCTTCATGGTGTGATCCTGACAAGTGTTCAGTTCCTGGAGCTTCCAGGCTCCCAGGCACTCAGCAAATCTCAGGTACAGAGTCCTGAAGGAACCTGTGAACCTAAACTAGGGGTCTGGGTAAATACGTGAATTTTTAAACCTCTAAATACAAAACTGGTTGGTCCAGTTTGAAAAGACTGATATGGTAATAGTCTTTTGACAGCCTTTGTTTTTAATTTGACAGACAGGAGCCATTCAGTGGGTTACTTCTCTGTTAAATGCCAAGGTCTCACTCAAGTAAGACAAGGCTTTTCAAGAGATGATTTAGACCTTTTGTGCCAACAGGTCTGTACAGAACTCTGAGAGACTCGGAAAAATCTTTTTTTACAAAAGGCAGAAAATGATGTGCTTGCAAATGTTTAGATGTCTAATACAGATTTCTAATTTTAGGACTACAGCAGCACCTTTTGGCTGGGACAGTGCAGCAATGCGTTCAAAAGCTTCAGGTTAACAGCTATGTCCCCCCAAAACTGAGCCTCATGCCAAAAAAGCGCAGGTATGCACTCTGCTCTGCTCTGCAAACCTCAGTCCCTGCCATCTCAGCAAATTCTTTCTGCTGGGCTGCAGCCCATCCCATTGTTCCCAGGGCAGGCTCTAATCCAGGCCAGGGAAAAAAAGGTCTTTGGCACAATGCATAAAACTCATCCCGCCATCAGCTAGAAAAGACCCCCTGCGGCCTCTCATTGTAGCGGGTCTGACTCAAAGCCCATGGAAGGCAAATGTGTGTCTGAGAGAGCTCTGGGTAGGCTTGGGCCCTGTCCCAGCCCCGTACAGTCAGTCCTGTCACTCCTGATGCCACCCCCTTGGTGGGGTCCCTGCCTGGTCACACAGCTGCGAAGGTGGCCAGACTTCACTGCCGAGTGACGTTAAGCTGTACATATGTAGAAAGTTTGTAGGGTGCTTTGGGATTCTTCAGCACCACAGAGGTGCCATGTACTTCTTTCTTTTTTTTTTTTTATTTTTTTTTTACACTATTCATCCTTTTGCTCCTCTTAGGCCTCTTGTGTATTTTCCCCAGGTTTGCAGCCTGAGGTCAAAACCTTTATTCCTTAGACAAAGGCTGTTGGGTGTCCTTCCTTGTGAAGGAAGATTGGGAGGTCTCTCCTCAGTTTTGGGAAGAAATAGGACAAAGCAACACGTGCAGAGAGAGAGTCTGGAGGCTACTATTTATCCACTCTCTTAATACAGAAACAGGAGAACAGTTATCACAACTGAGGAAAGAGAATGTTTTTCAGCAGGAAGAGTCCACTGTGCCCAGTTCAAGATAGTAGAACTCAAGAAAGAGCCAAGATTTAGACGACCAACACAATCACCACACTTATACTAGCTGGGATCTATTACTTTTTATTTTCTCCACAGAAAGAGATAGCAGAGTTTGAATGATTCTAAGCATCAACCAGCCCACTTGTTGAAGAGGGTTGGAAACATAATTCCCTGCAGGTAAAAACCACAGCCTTGTAACAGTTTAGCGTGAGGTATCTGCATCAGAGCACCTGACCCTTCCAGATACCAATGTACTGGACTGGATGAATCACAGCCACCCTTGCTGACTTCTAATTACTTGACAATTCCACTCCTGATCTCTGACATTCGTACATTCATTAGACTACAGGACTGCTTAAAGATAAGTGCTTGTTCATCAGGAGTACATGGTTCACAACATGGCTGTCAGGTGGAGCAGTCTTTAATCACCACATGTTAATGATGTCATTCTTTTTCCCTGGAGAGCCTCAGTAAAATGCACCATGTGCAGTGTACTCCATGGACACTGTAGTTCTCTCACAGCTGCCACAGGAATTCTCCTTTCTTCCTCCGGGTCCCAACAGCACAAGGAGAAGCCGGCATTTCCCTCCTGCATCCACTCAACTGCTTTTTGATTTTTTTTTTTTTAAGCCAGTTTTCAAGCACTCTGCCAGACTGGCAGTGAATCTGTAGCCACCAAGCACAGGCCATGGCATCAGGACAGTGCTACTCAGCAAACGGGGCAGGGAACAGTCCGGTCTTCGGGCACTCAGCCTCATCTCTGCAAGGAAACCACTGTGGGACTGTCAGCAAGTCATTCTTTCTTCTTGTGCAATTGGGAATCATTTTCTACCTTACAATGATGATGTGAGGCCTGACATGTTGTGCTAGTAATGGAAAGGGAGGTCCTTGGATGGAAGGCCCTACAGATGAGCAAAGGATTATTGCTATTTCTGGATGTCATAGCATATAAATGTGTTTTATTCCCTCTCAATGAGAAAAATTTAATCGCTTATTCAAGAAATTCCTAGTGAAGTTACATAACAGCCTCAGAGCTGTGGATTCAGTGTATGATTCTACTCAAAAAGTAATTTAGCAAAACATAGAGATCTATATGAAGAATGGGGAAAATTATTTCCTTGGGAAGGGGGAAATCGCTGGACAATTAGAGCCATGCCTGGATCATTTAAAGGTGTGTTTACCCCCTTGGCTCCCTGTGCAAATAAATTACTAACTGATCACATGGCTCTCTGCATGGAGCATAAGATGCAAGTGTCAAAATCACCAAAGGAGGTGAAAGTAGAAGAGAAAGGTAGTCTCTTAGCTTACAATAGCATGTGGGGGTTGGTGTTCTCTAGTGTCTAGAGCAGTGGACCTAGGATAATAATCTTAGATTTATTTCCAGCTCTGCTTCTGACTTGCTGTGATAATCACTTTACCTCTCAGTGCCTGTTTTCTCCACCTGTAAAATGGGTGTAAGAATTTCCACCTACCTCACAGGGATGTTGTGAGGCTTCCTTAATTCTGTTTGTAAAGTAAGTAGGAATGATCTGATGAAAAGCACTGCTGAAATGCATGGTATCCTTGTTATTTCTTGGCAGAACTGCTAACTTGGTTAATATTTGACTCCTCGACCATGAAGGGCAGTAGTTTGGAAATGTGAACACTGCACTGCACTGACAACATTAACATGGATGTGGATTTGCCATGGGTAAAAAAGACTTTATTGATTCCCTCACCCATCTCTCCCACCTTAGCCAAGGCCATGTATGAAGCTGTGGTGACAGTGTGGTGACATGGATCCCTCTTCTGCATCCCCAGCACCCACTCTGGGGCAGCATTTATGCTTTAATAAGGCAGTTCCTAGAGCGCTTGGTTCAGGTTGGTGGAGCTCTGACAGTTTTAAGGTCCTTGCAAGGCATGTGGGAGAGGGCTGTATCACACAGAATACTGCCGGGCTTCTGTTTTAAACCACTCAGCGTAACAGAGACCGATACCCACAATCTCTTAGTGCTGAAACACAGTGAGGTGCAGATTCCCCCTCCTGTAGGAGGGGAGAGATTTGGGGATCTCTGCTCTCTAGGTCTGCGTGGGCATGAAATTTACTTACTGAGGGGGGAAGTCCCATCTCTCCTGCTGCTCAGTAACTCACTGACTGTGCAGTTTTACATTTAAAGAGCGGCTGTGTCACACAATGCTGAAAAAAGGTGGCAGTTTGCTGTTTTGTATAGAAAATGGCTTTTCAGGCTGACAACCGAAAGTAATCCTAGCCTAGGCTTAGTTTTGTTTAGTAAAGACAGGAACATCCATGAGTACTACACTAAAGCCTTCCTGTAAGCCCAAGGCAGTTGTGATAAAACAGTATATGGTGCCAGATTTCCTGAGGGCCAGGGCTGGATAAACGTACCAAAATCAGGGGACTTGTCGAAGTACTGGAATAATTTTTTCCCCAACAGAATGACATTCCCATTCCTTAGGCTCTGTGTGTGCTATACCTTTTAACATGGCTCAGGAACGGCTTTATGCCAACACCAAATGTGCTTACACAGCTAAGCAGTAACCATGGCAAGCGAATGTGTGTCGGCTTGCCAAGACATAGCCTGGCACACAATCCTTTCCTTGCCATTAGCTTGGCACCAGCCTAGTTCAGCAGAAGAGGCAAGAGTTATGTATCTGTCAACAATTCAAGCTTTCCTCTCAGCAGTCTGATGTACAAAGAGACACAGGAGGTTTGTTCAGCCTGGAGAGGAGAGGGCTAAGGGCATTGGGAGCCCTAACCGCTGTCTTCAGGTTCCTAATGGGGAGTTCCAGGGAAGATGGAGGCAGACTCTCAACAGAGGTGCACAGCAAAAGACCAGAGGCAACAATCACAATGAGCAGCAAAGGAAAATTTGATGAAAAAACTCTGAAAAGGAAAAAATTTGTTCAAATGGAGAGTGGTTCAGAACTAAAGTAGGTGCCCAGAGACATGGTGGGATCTTCATCTGTGGGGGATGGAGCCTGGCTGGGAAGAGCATTGAGCATCCTAATCTGACTGTACTGAGCTGAAGGTTGGGCTAGGTGATGCCTTCCAGCCTGAACTATCTATCCCATGGGATATCCCAAGTTGAAAGCTCAGTGCAGCCACTGCGTGGTGGAATGACACGTGTAGGGCACTTCCTGCCTCCTGGGGTGCTCTGGCAGAGAGGGGTGAGGCTGTCCCAAAGGCCACACCACCTCCCCAGGCACCAGCAGAGGCAGATGCACACACAGAGTCAACTCTTCAAGTGTTCAAGGCCAGGATGGATGGAGCTCTGAGCAGCCTGGTCTGATGAAAGGTGTCCCTGCCCGTGGCAGGGGGTTGGAACTGGGTGATCTTTAAGGTCCATTCCAGCCCACACTATTCTATGATTCTGTGATTCTATGAACTGATGTTTGGTAGCTACAAAAGCTGCTTGAGGCCAGAATCGTGTTGTGTAACTGGTTTGGAAAAAGCATTACAAATAAAAAAAAAAGAAAAAAGAAAAAAGAGAGTATGCTTGTCAACAGATAAAATCACGGAAATATAGAGGCTTAGGTTTTTCCATATTTTAACTTCAGCATCAAGTATGCCTTTAAATCCATCTGAAAGTGCAGAGGACTGCATTTTAACATTCTGTCAACAAAAACCTGTGTGTTTTAAAGCTTGCTGATCTGGGATGAAGCAGCACTGAATAGAAATGGTGATTACAGAGCTACTGACAGAACATTTTGAAAAAAACAAAGACTGTTGGCCTTCGCCTTGCTAGATCCAGCCTGGTACAGTAAAAGCAAACCAGCCATTTATTGGTTTCCAAGGTGGAAAGGCTATATGCAAAAATACTCAGGTAAGTTTTGCAATACATAAATGTTAGCTCAAAGCAGAGTCACAGACAACCCTGTAAAGGAATTCATGAATTGCCAGTGAACATCATCATCTGAATTCATTACAAATAAATTCAAAAGAAATGCAGAAATCAGAACGATGTGGGAATAATTCCAGCTTCAGAGTTCTTGTTTATGAAAACCTCTGGAGAGAAAAGAAAATGGATGGATGGCTGCCAGCTAAGCCTATTTGTCATAAATATGCCCCATAGCACCTTCTGGAAACCTATGTGATTTCTAAATATACTCTTAGCCAAACCCCATGATTTAATTCAATATGCTGCACCTTCCTGCTTCACTTAAAAGGTTGATTTTAGTTCTCTCTGCAAACTGAACATAAAATAGCCTCATTCACTTTAATACGTGGAAGAATAACTACAGCTGAGAAGCTGCATTTGTACCTGTGGAGGGCCATGGACCCTTCTCCCCACACATGCAGGTCAGTGGCTATCTAAGGAGGAACAATACAAAGTAAATTTCCCATTTTCTTTTCACACTTTTTTGTCTGCCCTGAAGGAGAAGTCCTGGGCCTGAGGGGTGGGTGTGGGGCTTGGTTTTTCCAGCAGGAATTATCTTGTTCCCTGTGTTTCTCCCATGGATCAGTAATTTACATCTAAGCAGAGGCATGTTTCAAGCCTATTTCCAAACACATGCAAAGAAGAAAGTTTAAGACCTATGACCAAACTCTGCCTTGTTTTTTACCCTTATGTGGAAGTTGAGTTGCCAAGGTATAAACAAGAGCAAAATTTGGCCTTGTATAACTTATTTTTAAAGGATTTCCTGTTAACCTCAGTCTCTAAAAAGCTACCAGCACCTAACCTTGCCTCACAACCTATCAGCACAGAACAAAACAACCACAAATCTCTCTGAACTCAGGAATCTCCTCACTTTAGGAAAGAACAGTTTCTAAGTAGCAGATACAAAAAGAAAGAACAGGCAAGGCCTGATCTCACCTCTGCATGAATTGGCAGTAATACCAGAAGCTGTAAAATAAAAGGCCTCAGAACAGCTATGATAACCTGCTCCCTCAGTTCATTTTTCTGTGAAAACTGAATGTTTTTTTCTCTTTGCAATGCTGCAGACAAGGAGACAAATTTCAAGCCAAGAACTTTGAGACCAAGACAGAAAGCCAAACAATCAGAGAGACTGTGGGACTAATCCAGTGACTCGGCACAACCAAATATAAATTTGTTTTCCTAGTGAAATGAGTTGTAATGAATAAAGGTTCCTGATTTTCAGTCAGCTGGGGCTCTGTGCTTTGCTAAACTTGCAGCTTGATTCTTCTCTTCCTGGTTATTATTCCAAATACAGAGAGTTTTGAGTGGCAACGGTTCGAATCATGAAATCAGAATCATCAAGGCTGGAAAAGGCCTCCAAAATCACTAAGTCCAACTGCCAAAGCAGCACCACCATTAAACCATGTCCTCAAGCGCCATATCCATGTTTCTTGAACACTTCCAGGGATGGTGACTCCACCATTTCCCTGTGCAGTCTGTTCCAACGTTTTAAAAATATTTTCTGCATATTTTTTTCTCTTAATGCCTAATCTAAATCTCCCCTGGTGCCACTTGAGGTCATTTCCTCAAGGTGTGTTTTTAAGAGGAAAAAAAAAAAAATCAGACGCCATGAAGGTCAAGTGGGAAGACAATTGTGACATGAAGGATTTGATCTCACACCGATAGCCATCAGGAAATTCCGTGTCTGCACTTTTACTTCCCTTCTGGCCCCACTCCTTGATATATTATGATTGCAAGTTGTGAAAGGCATCCACAGCCCTGCTCTCGGTGTGGAGGGAGCATGGACGGGGCCCCATGTGGGAGATGGGAAGATGGGCCAGGAGCACTCGTGGTGTGCCATGAGCCACCACTGCCCTGCTCCTGCAAAGGAGTCACAGCGGTGGGAAAATGGCAAAATCACAGAACAGTTTGGGTCTTTAAGGCACCTTAAAGACCATCCAGTTCCACACCCCTGTCACAGACAGGGACTTCTCCCACTAAACGAGGTTGCTCAGAGCTCCACCCAGCCTGGCCTTAAACACTTCCAGGGATGGGGCATCCACAACTTCTTTGGGCAATGTGTTCCAGTGCCTCACCACCCTCACAGTAAAGAATTCCTTTGTAAAGTTTAATTTAAACCTGCCCTCTTTCAGTGCGAATCCATTCCCCCTTGCCGTGTCATTCCATGCTTTTGCACAAAGCCCCTCTCCATCTTTCTTGTAGGCTCTCTTCAGACACGGCAAGGTTGCAATTAGGACAGCCCTGAGCTGTCTCTTTTGCATGCTCAACAATCCCAATTTCCTCAGCCTTTTGTCAGTTACAGGAGAGGTGCTCCATCCCTCTAATTAACTCTGGACTCGCTCCAGCTGGTCCATGTCCCTCCTGTGCTGGGAACCCCAGAACTCAGATTCCCGCAGGTTCCCTCAGATTCCCGCAGGTTCCCGCTCCGGCCCTTCCCTCACTCCGAGGCCGCCACGTCCCCCCGCGTGTGGGGCCGGTCCCGCTAAGGGGCGGAGCTTCCCCGCCCTAGCCACGCCCCCGCCTTGGCCACGCCCCCGCCCCGCCGTGAGGAGGGCGGGGCGCCGTGCCCGGAGCGCTCTTCCCCCCGCGCCTGCGCACTGCAGCCACCGGAGGCGGAAGCGCGGCGGGCGGGAGTGCGGCTGTGGGCGCCGCCATGAGCTTCCTCATCGACTCCAGCATCATGTTCACCTCACAGGTAGCCACCCCTTCGCCGCCGCTGCGGCGCGGCGCCTCCGGTCGGGAGGAGGGCGAGGGAACGGGGAGGTCCCGCTGCCGCCGCCGGGCTTCGCTTTCCCTGCGCCGTATCCCTGTGGGGGCGCGTGAGGGCGGGGCCTAGGCGCGCGCGTGCGCGGTGAGGCCCGCGGGGGGCGCGCGGACCCTCAGGGGTGGCCGGGTGGAGCCGAGCTCAGTTTAAATTTAAATTTCTCCCGTCGTCTTGCTGGTCTCTATTGAGTACTTAGTTTGGTCCTGATATTCCTTAAGAAGGCTGGTCCTAGGCAGTTGGACCAGATGAAAATGAGTTTAAGTAGATCAGTGAGGGATCTGATTTAAGCTTCTGAGCTAGCGTGAAAGTTCTGTAGTGATGAGGGATGAGCCGAGGGAAGGGAACCTTTCTCCTCTCGGCAGCAGGTGGTTGTCTTAGATAGACTTCAGTGCACAACCCTAATTCCTGACAATTTTCAGGACAGCTTTTGGCTGTTTCTTAGAAGAACAGTGTCCTTCTACTTGATTATGCTTTGATTATTGCTTGATTTTTTTCACTCTTGGTGGCTTGAGTGTAGCTTTGGTACTGTTAAAAATTCATCCAGAACCTCACATTTTTTTGATTTGAGTTCTGAGCTCTAACTTATTTAATATCTTTCATTGCTGATGGCAGCTTTGCATCTTACTATCTTCAGTGGTACCAAGTTAGATGTTTAAGTCGCTGCATGTAATTGTCCAATGCTCAAGATTTTGCTGAGTTTACATGTCACATTCACCTGCAGTGTCTTAGAGTGTGAACTTTTACCAAAATGTCTTTCTGTGCTTTTGTACAGTCCCTAACACAAGGAAAAGGTAATCTTCATGTACAATTTTCTGTTATTATTGTACTTGCTTATCTCTTAATCTTTTTCTCTTACTTCTTTTTGAAGAGTTTGTCTCTACATTTTTCCTCCTTCCCACTCTTAAATGTGGAATTACTTTACATAGATTTCATTTGCTTATCATACTTCTTTAACTTATGACCTGTAGATAGGAGGCTTATGGAATATCTTTCCTTTTTGCTAGCAGCTACTTTAAGTCTGAAGTCCTCCTCAAACAAGTTTTACCAGCTGTTACAAATCACTCATTTGACCTCATTCCTATTTCAGTTCTTCTTTCAAGGCAGCTGTGTTTGATCTTCTTGCCCAACATTCCAGGTATTCCTTGTCTGTAAATCATGTTTAGTCTGTTACCTTTGCCACTGTGGTTATTGCTGATGTGCAGGGAAGTAATCCACAATGATTCTTTTATTTTTCTCTTTGAAAAAGGGTGGGCAGAAAGCTCTGGCCTTTTCCATGTGCTCTGAGGAGATACACTGAGTTTATTCCTTGATGTCTACCATATACTGTATTTTATCTTTGCCTTGGTCAAAGCTACTTCTATAAGAAACACTGAATGTTTTCTTAATTATCTTTTTGCTTGGGTTCTTTTAAATCATTATACTCCCTTTCAGTCTTATGAGGAATAGATGGATTACCCATGGGAGGCTTGGCAACACGGTCCCTTGTTACTCTCTGAAGACAGGTAATTGCAATTTTGGCCAGCTTGTTCAATTTGTATTTACTTCATTGCAGTCATCTGCAAAATAGCTGTGATGTTAAGTTGGTCCCTTCAGGAGTGTGAAGAAACTTAACCAAATTTTGTAAAGTGCTCTGACACCCACTGAAATGCAAAGTGTTATTGGCTTTTTCTGCTTCACCTACCTTGTCCATGTGGCTTTCTGCAACTCCAGATTGTGGTTTGAGGCGTTCTGCACTGCCTTTTCCTCACCTTAGAGATGCTTGTAGCACCTTTCACCCACAATGTGTCAGTGTGTAACCAGATGTACTATCAAGACCTCTACCGTAAATTCACACTCACTGCTAGTCTACAAGAAACAGCAGATATTTTTATAAAATTTACTCATTGCTAGAACATGTGTACATGGTGGACATTCAGGTGTTTGCTTTGCCTCCATTACGGTGTTTCCTGTGAAAAACTATAGGCTTTAATTCTGTAGATTAGAAGAGTGAAACAAGAATCAACAGTGCAAAGGATTCTGGCAGGCCAGGAACTGAGGAATTCTGAGGATTTAGGAATACAGAACTCTGTTGTCTTGACTGGATCTTCCTTAAGGCCTTACCCTTCTGTATCTACTACACTTGGATGTTTAAAATACCAGTGTTTCCACAGTACTGTGACAAGTTTTAATCTTTTCTGGATCTTCAGTACTTTGGCTTAGCTCTTTCCTTCCATTTGTTTGATCTACAATCAGCAGTGTAGTGGGTTTGCGTTTGGCATGTTGCAGGATACAAATGTTAAATGCTTCATCTCTTCTGCAGGTGCTGTTCTTTGGATTTGGGTGGCTCTTCTTCATGCGAAAGCTCTTCAAGGATTATGAGGTAAGAAGTCTGTATTTAAAATCATTACAATATATCTTAAAAATTACTCCCAATTATAGAAATATTTTAAAA
Source organism: Origma solitaria (assembly GCA_013397895.1). Classification (NCBI taxonomy): domain Eukaryota; kingdom Metazoa; phylum Chordata; class Aves; order Passeriformes; family Acanthizidae; genus Origma; species Origma solitaria. Next base: position 79,276 of record VZRL01000718.1, read on the forward strand.
ACTGCATTTAGCCTTATTCCTCTCTTTAATCCCTTTTCTCTTATCTGCATTTACTTTCTTTTCAATTTCCTCTTGTGCATCTCTTTGGAAGACTCCTAGATATCTGAGGAAATGGGTTCTTCTGGGGCCACTGAAAGTTTCCATACTGGCTACTCTTAAATAAAAAGAAATATGGAGGAGATGCAGGGGTATAGGAAACTGAAGGAACTGTTTTGCCTTTTGCCTGAGTAAGCCTGCCTTATATAAATGTGAAATATTTGAGACAAAGTCAAATCCAGTGGTTAACTTGGTGATGCAGGTGAAATTCTCATTGCTGGTGAATTGGTTGTGAGGATTGGATGGGATAAAAATGCCATTCTCTTATTCCTAGAGGACTAGAAGATTGTAGTCTAGGTCAGAGATGGCTTAAGTGCAAGCCAAATTCAGACCCCAACAGTTTTTCTGATGTGGATTTTGTTTTTAAATCTAATGTTAGTATATAAGAGCTGTGTTACCATATGAGTTTGCCCTCTGGTTTCCAATGGGCTTTTGGTTTCCTCCTAAGCAGATAAAGGGCTTGATGCCTTGAAGCAAGAGACCCAGCTGTGGGCCATCGTACCTTGTGATTTGTTGTGTTAACTGAGGGATATCAGGATGCCATTCTAGAAAGGTAAATGCCTGATGTCTCTGGATTGTTCTGTGCATTGCAGGTGCGACAGTATGTAGTCCAGGTGATCTTCTCTGTGACTTTTGCCTTCTCTTGTACCATGTTTGAGCTCATCATCTTTGAGATTTTGGGAGTGCTGAATAGCAGGTGAGTCTGGGAGGCCCCTGGGGACTGGCCTACCTTGTGCTCTACAGCATCTTCAGTCTAACTTCTAAATTAATGGATTAGTCTTGGATTGGGGAAGTCATGTGAGAAGACTGTCAACAACTTAATGAAGATGTTTGTGCAGCAACATTTGTTTTTTGACAAAATATGGGACTAGAAGCCCTAAGTGTCCAATTTTCCATGCAATTGCTATTAATGTGGTCTAGGTTCTTGGGACAAGGCTTTAGTCTTTGCCTTTCTCCATTTGTGAAGTTAAAAGAAACTATTTCTTTTATGGAAGTATTGTAAAGCTTCAGATCATGCTAAGAGCACTTTTCAGATGCTAAGGACTATAGAAACTTTAAGCACTAGTTTTTCTGTGGTGGTCAGAGCAGTGAATAAGATGTGAAGCTAATTGTGGAGTGAAAGTTCCATCTGTAACAATGCAGGATTTGTGAATCAAAGGTGGATCCTCCCTTGACCATAGGGTGAGGATTTCCACATAAAGGGGATGTTAAAAACTGTCTGCTTCGGAAGTCAGTAGGAAAGAGGAGATAGAACAGTAACGTAGAGAGGCTAAGCTGGGTTTCTACTTACCTGTCTCATCATACAAGTATAAGAGAGCAGTCAAAAGGGTTGAAAGGCAAGAAGTACAGAACTGATGAAAGGTAATGTTAGGTCTGTATGTTTTTAATATATGGGCTTGTAGCCAGAGAGATCACTGATGAAAAGCCTTTGTAAGCTTCAGTAAAAGGCTAGACTTCAGTATAGATGAAAATATTTGCCAGTGAATTAGTTAGGAAAAAGTGACAAGGATCCTCATCCTTTCTTCTTCCATGAGGATAAAGAGGATATGAGTTAGTATTGGGAATGGGACATGTATTTTTCTGTTCAAGTGAAGTGAAAAGTTAGTTCAGCCAAGATGAATCTCACCTGCCTTTGACTAATCTCGTTTGGTCAAAGGAGTATTGATCATTTTGGTCTGTGTATATATTTAAAAAACCTTGCTTTGCAAAGTCTTGCAGATGAGACAACTCACTCTGAAGTGAAACATGCTGAACTATCAACATTAAATATTTTTAGTCTTTTCAATATGAATTAGCTCTTTTTTGACTCAGCTGTTCATTAGAAAATTAATTGCTGCTTATGCTTCGTTTTGATTTGCTGTTCAACCAGATGAGCAGTCAATCACATGAATCATGCTGCAACTGGCATTAGTCACCATAGAAAATAGAGTATTTGATAAAATAGCCCAGCATGGTGTTCTGAATAGTTGTTTATCTTGAAATACACATTCTTGACCTCTGTATTTAAAAATCAAACAAAAAACCAAACCAAACAATCCCCCTTCCCTAATAAAAACAACAAAGCCATAATATTCTATATGCTAGGACAATATTATTCAATGCTTGATGTAGTTGAAAGGATTTCATTGACCTGCAATTTTCTTTGAGAAATTTGTTGTATTATGATACTGTGCTAATTGGTATTTTGGCTTTATTTCAGCTCTCGATATTTTCACTGGAAGCTGAACCTGTGTGTCATTTTGCTCATTCTGGTCTTCATGGTGCCCTTCTACATTGGTTACTTTGTTGTGAGCAATATCAGATTATGTGAGTACTTGGTTTGTGGCAGGGGAGTTGCTAATTTGAGACTAGGAATGCAAATGAGAAATACTTTTGGTCACTGTCCTTGTATCTCCCTCCTTGCCCTGGCTTTTTTCTGGCTAAATAACTTCCTTTGGAACTTCATGCTTTAGCATGGACCATTCATTGAACAGTCAGGAAGTGCTTCACATGATCCCAACAAATGCTGCTCTTCTTCATGGGTTTCAACAAAGTCAAGCACTTTGGAGTAATATTGCTGGGATTTGTTGCTTTGCAATTTTAATCTTGCAGCCAAATTCTGGAACCTTTGGCAAGGCTGTGTTGTTCTGTTAGGGGGCAAAAGAAATGAGGCAGAGAAGCTCAATAAATCACTCTTGAAGCAGAAAAGCTCAATAAATTACTTTTGTTTTTTTTGCTTCATCTGTCTGGATGAGGCCTCTTCCATGTGCTAATGGACACTTAACCCTTGAGCTGTTGGTACTCATTGCTCTTTTGTGTTGAGCTTAGGCATATAGGTTGGGAATATTAAATGTGTAGTTTTGTCATGAAGATGAAATATTTGGGATTCATGTTCAAGGTCACACAAGAAAGAAGCAGCGAAGTGGTCCCATGTGGACAGTGGAGCCATGTGGTAAAAAGCCAAAGTGCATCCCTGCTGGAGCTCTCACAAATGGTCTCTCAACTGGCTGGATCTCTGGGAAGTGAAGGGGTGCACACTGCAAGCTGTAGCTCTGTCAGGTGACATCTGCTTTGACCGCCTGTGCTCAGATTAGCATTTAGATCAATATAGAAATTTTGCAAGAAAGCCCTAAAGGAAGAACTTCTTTTAAATAATGCCTTTTCCCTTTCCATTAGTGCACAGACAGAAACTCCTTTTTGCATGTGCTCTGTGGTTGACATTCATGTATTTCTTCTGGAAGCTGGGGGATCCATTTCCTATCCTCAGTCCAAAACATGGTGAGTTCCATTTTCTTGCTGATTTTCTTGTCAGACTGACAAAAATGTGTGGATACACCTGGATTATTTGCATTAGTTTTCTTTCAGTACCACAGGAAGACTTGAAGGAGGTGACTAAGTCCTAATGGAACCTATGTAAGGAAGTGGTGTACTTTTGAGGACACAGAAACTTCATCTCCGCGAGAAGTTGATCACAGTTTTTATTCACTTATTCTTTTATTGTGGAGATTAAACCTAGTTTATTTAAGAAGCAGATCAACAATCACTCCTTCATCTGACTTTTTTTCAGTCAGGTTATTCTTTCTTGTGACTGAAATCAAATGAGTCTAGCATGAGTGGCTGTGCAGTTGACAAAACACAGCAGTGTGCCTAAGCACCAGAGCTGCACAGACTGTAGCCAGCAACAGGCCTGGCAGTTGTGCTGGCTTTGGTGCAGATTCCTGCACTGCCTGAGCCCAGAGGCTGTGCCATTGCACGGGACTGGAGTGTGAGTTGGTAAGTCCTGCTGGATGCCAGAGCTATTGCTGTGCAGAATTAGCTTGGGTATCTCTGTCATGGTCATGGAACCAAGAGTATTTACAGTGTGAAGACACTGTGCACTTGGGCTAGTTTGGGCCCCACAGAGCTTGTTAGCATGTGCCTGGCTGTGCTGAATCCTTGAGGCACCTTAATGTGCTGAAGGATTAGAGCACTGTAGAACCAGATTGTCACCTGTTTCCTGTGTTATTTGTATTGTCCTTTTTATTTCCTCTGCACTGGAAAATTGTTTGGATATGGTTCCCAACAGGTGAAATTCAGTCTGTTTCACTGAAATTGGTGCATATGTCTGTCTGCGTACACAATGCTCGGCTTAGTCTTTCTGTTCTCTAGGAAGGTACTTGACTCTGTAGTAATCTATATGAGAAAAGTTGAAGGACACCAATTGCTGTAGGGTCTGCTCACCCTTTCGTCTGTGATCCTAAAACTTTCCCAAGAGAAAGTCTGAGTCTGTGTTTTGTAATTGTGTCATTTGCCTCTGAAATACAGCAACTGATGTATAGTGCAGATCCCCCTGTCCAGTGTTCCATTGCCAAGAAAAACAGGTATCCATTCTGTGAGCTGCAGAAGGTTGCTTGAGTTGGCAGAATGGAATAACCCAATGGGAATTTAACTATGGAGTTTAGGTAATCCTCTTCAGGTCACCAAAAAGGTTCTGGGAGGCTGTGTAACACCTGCAGATTTCCAGAACTGGTGGTGGAGTGTTTTCTGTTTTTAACTTGTACTTTACAGGATGATACCTCCACTTAACAGTTGTACAGTGCCTTATCCTACCAGGTGTAGACATGAGTTTAGAGCAAAGGATTCTGCATGTTTTTTCCCTGTTGTACTGTTGGGGTACTGCTGTCCTTCATGTATAGATGAGGCTGCTGTGGGTTTCATCAAGGAGTGGTGACCCAGTTCAGGCAGGTGGGGATGGGGGTGGCAGTGTCCTGCAGCTGAGAAGTGCACCCTTGATCAAGGGCTCCCCTGGACTGCAGCTTATTTAACAGACCTGAGTTTGGGAGCTCGTAGTAGAAGGAAGGTTATGCTTAATGACACACTAGTGTTCTAATAAAGTTCTTACCTTTATGTGAGTTGATGGAACATTCATTCACTTTATGTGACCTGATCACAAGAGGGTAGCTGTGAGTTTCATGAGGAAACATTGCTCCAACTAGTGAAATGTCATGTCATTTTTAAGGCACCTCTGTTTTAAGTGCTGCAGTCTGACAGTGTGTGGGGCAAAAGGCCAGTGTATTGTAGCACATTCTGTAGCTCCTGTAAATCTCTCTGCAGCTGCACATGACTGGGTGTCTCGGTTTCCCTTTGTGAAGTCTTTTTGCCTTGTTTTCATCATTTATTCCACTTCTCTGAAGCATGAAATGTGGCTTGGCGCTCGGCCATCTCAGCTTTGCAATCGTGTAAGCTCCAAATGTGCTGTGTGTGGCAGCTGCTCTGTAACCAGCTCCCTAAAAAGTGAGTGGTGTTTACTACACATGGCACTGTGTCCTGGGAAGACAGGTTGAGGTCTGTGTTTAAGAATAAATGCAACTTCAGTGTTTGGTGATGGTTACAGCACAGGCTTGATGTTCATGTTGAATTACATGGTTAGAGTCCACTTGGTGCTCAGGTGGAAGACCTTGTTGGTGGTCAACCCCAACAACGTGTATGTTTCAACCAGCTGAACACTGAACAGCCAGGAGCTGCTTAAGCTTCCAGCTCCACTGTCCTATGAGCACAACTTGCATCTGATCAGGAGGGGTCACTTCTAATGGCACTTGGTGGGATAGGGGTTCCTCTCTATGGTTCAGACATTTTTAGGCCAGTTTGCCAGCACCAACTGGTTTGGTAATGATTGCTGATAATTGCAGAAGTGTCTTTATGGAAGATGCCGCCTGGTGAATGATATGTGTTCCCATCTCAGCAAAAGGCAAACATATTTTATTAGTCTGGAGCCAAAATATTGACTGAATCCTCTCCACATATCCATATATATGTCTTAAGTTTCTTCATGGCTGGAGTTTCCCATCCCTGTTTCTAAGCATGCTAATGGGATTTCTGAGGGAGACTTCCTACCCATTTCTTTTCACAGTCTCTGTCTGTCCTTCCTGTTACCTGGGGTCATTGCAGTGGGAAGGCAGTCAGATCAATTAAGCAGCTATGTATTGTTTAGGAGGGTACTAAGTGTGGAGCAGAGTGAAGAGGGCAAGGTTGCTGATGCCATGTTTTTCCCTTCCTCAGGAATCCTGTCTATAGAACAGCTCATCAGCCGCGTTGGTGTGATTGGGGTGACACTCATGGCTTTGCTGTCAGGATTTGGGGCTGTCAACTGTCCATACACTTACATGTCCTACTTTCTCAGGTAACTGCAGCCTTGTCAAGTATTTGTCCAGCTTTTTGAGATGATTCTTCTGCTTTTCCTGTGGTGTTGTTTCAAGCTTTTTTGTTAATTTTTTTCTGAATCTAGCTATTGTCATGTCTGCATACTAGAGCTGTTTCCACTGCTGCTGCACATTCTCCGTATACAGGCTTTTCTCTTCTTTCTCTTCTTGTCTCATGGGCATGTGCACATCTCCTCTGAAATGGGGTATCAGTCCTAATTGGGGGTCTTTATTTTGCAGGAATGTGACAGATGCAGATATTCTGGCTCTGGAGCGACGACTGCTTCAGACTATGGACATGATTGTTAGCAAGAAAAAAAGGTGAGAAGACAACAGTAGCATGAAATTATTTATCTCAAGGATTTTCAGTCTGTATGGTGTAAGGTGGCTCCTGAAATAGTATAAGATAGTTTTTGAAATCTGAATTGGGTTGAGCTGCGTGGTGTTTTGTTCTGGCCTGATACATTTTGTTTTTTAACACTAAGTAGTGCCCTTTGTGGCTGCAGTGGTACAGATTAGGCTTCCAAGACCGTTTGTAACTCTCTGCTGGCAGCATAACTGATCTGTAGGAGGGCACCTTTCTCTCCTGCTGAGTCAGTGACCAGGCCACTGCAGCTGTCTCTTACTCGTGGTTTCAGGACAGGAAGTGGTTTGTACATATGGTGGTTCCTGGTCAAAGGTGAAGCAGGGCAGTGAGCTGGTGTGGACACAGCTATATTCTTGCAAATGGCAAGGCTTATGTTAGTTAAGTTTTGCAGAATTGCGAAACATTGCTAATGTGAATACTGTGTAGTACACAAGTGTGCCATCAGAACTGTGCTGGTGTTGGTTTAGCTTATTCCATGTACCCCAAGCTATACAAAACTACTTTCAGAAACAATGTAGTTTCATTTACACTGAGAAGATTTTTGTGTGCTGTTAAAAATTATATATTTCATGTCTTACTAATAGTGCAGAATAAATACAGTTACTGGAGTCACTTCAGAGGTTTGACTGTCTAACACTGAATTCTCACAGCAGTCTCCCAGACTTGAATTTTGGTGCCTTAATGTTTCAATGGAACCTTTTAATATGTGCAAGGGAGCTTTTAGATAGTCTAACCTTGCTGAATTTATCACCATGTATGTATCTGCTGATCAGTATTAGATGATGGAAGTGTAGTTAAAGCATAACCTCTTCCCCTTTGAAAATGTTAAGTGGTGAACAGGTGTTAACTCTGTGTTTGTGGTTGTGTGAGATGGTAAGTAGTGAGAGAATTTAATTACTCAGGTTTAATTGATTTAATTGACTGGAAGCACACTGAAAGACTGGCGTTGGCGTTAAAAAGTACTGTGTAGTGCTGTTTCTGACTCCATGCACTTTTGTTTTGTACACTGTTTTTGGACCTCAGGTCCAGGGAGAATGATATTGGGCTAAAAGTAAGGATGCCAGGGACTTGTAACTGAGTAGAACTTTCTTGTCTTCCAATGGCCAGGAAATCTTCTCAGTAGAGATTTCTAACCATTATGAAGAGCCATGTATTAATCACTTGGGAATTACAATGAAGCTCATGTATATGTGTTTTAAAAAAAACGACAAAAACCCCAAAACAAACTGCAAAACTAGGTCATCTCAGAATTGTGCAAGAAGTAGCAGAAGCTTGAGCTCTGTAGATTTTGTTCTCTTTTTTTACTTTGACAGGGAGCAATGGCTTGCATAATGGGACTATTTGCTCATATAAAGCAGAATTTAAAAAGTTAAACGCAATCTAAATAATTGGCAGAACAAGTGGGAATAGCAGTATTTTCCAGTGTAGGGTAAATGCAACAGTTCCATAAATTGTCAATGACTTGATGGACACCTTCTCTGTAGTAGTACTACAGAGGTGGCCAAGTACTGATAGCTCAGAACTTAGCAGTGAGCACAAGAGTTGTAAGGCAGTAGAACTTTTTTGCTTTCTTTGCTGATCCTGACATTTCTCATGCCAGCCCTTATTCATGCTGGCTTCCTAGTCAGTAGGAGATAGTTGGTGAAAGTTGTTTTCTCTGGTGGTTTTTTCTCAGGAATCACTGCTCCCTCCTTCCTGAGGACAATCAAGTAATGCCTTATGGAAGCTCACCTCAAAGGCTGTCAGGTTCTTTATGCTCATCCTTCCAGGTGTGGCATAACAAAGCCTCAGGTTTGAAATGCCAGCATTCTGTGATAGTGTCGCTTCATTTGGATCATGTTGCAGTCAGATCAGCTAATGTGACACAGATCTATCACATAACATCATTACCAGTCTACACAAACAGAGTGTGTGGGGTTTGCCTGTGGATCCTTTCTGTGAGGTCTCTAGAGCTCCTGGCCACTTTGTGCATACAGAGATCCCTGTCACCTCTCAAAAGAAAAGATTTGCCTTTGTCTATAGCCTTGTGCTTCACCTGGACATTGCTGCATTTTTGCTGCAGTGCTGTGGATTATTTGGGATGGAACATTTCAATCTGTACTGGGAAGAAAGCAAGGATTAAATATGCATTTTTTACATTTGGCAGCTATCAGGATTCTAAGATCTCTGTTCCTTGTAGTCCGTGGCCATTTGTGCTTTTATGTGTGTTATTTGGGGTGCCCCAAGGGTGTTTCTTCTGCTGATGTGAAAGAGGAATGATGGAATGATTTAAATTTTTTTTTTTTTATATTACACTGCTTATCAACAGCTTTGAAGAGGGCTCAGCACCAAATGTAGCAATGCTGGCTGCAGCTACAAGAAAGGGACTAAACACCACTGAATCATGGATCACCCTGAGAATCCTGTGAATAGTTTTCCGCTTAGGAGTGGATAACTTGCTCACAAATTTCAGTGGGGAGAAATGTGAGGGAATGAGAACAGAAGCCAACACTGCTTGTGGGGATTATGCCGTGGTGTACATGGGAGTGTGAGGGATGTTATGCAGCTGCTGCTGGCGTGTTGGAATTAACTTCAGGAGTTGCATTCAGATTGCCAGAAGCATCCAGTGGTTCAGTCCAAGAATGGATTTGTGTTTCTGCTTCATAACAGCTTGTCATGCAGCCCAGCAGTGAGTGACAGCATATCAGAGTGCTCTGCACACCATCCAGTGCTTGTAGTTCTGTGGAGAAGGTGAATGTGCGGTGATAAAGAAGAGGTGTCCAAGGGGAGAGAGGAGCATGAGAAGTCTTCCAATTCCTGAGCTTGAGATAACAAAGTCATGTGTTTGAGGAAAGCAACTAATAATATGACTGAAAAATCCATTTGAATTCATATTTTTAACTGGGTTTAAGCCCTTTTAGGATTGAAACAGGATCCTGAATGGAAGACTTGGGAAGTGCCTTATTGAATCTCGCTTGATTAGATCTGGGCTCTACTCCAGAGCTAATCAAGATAATTTTATGTAGCAAGATTGGTGCTTAGGAGAAAAAAAGGGGTCATCTGTTTGCAGTGAATTTAGTTTAACAGCATCTTCTAAGAAACTAGTGGATTTTTTTTTTCTTTTTTCTTGTTTTGATTTTTCATAAAAATATTTTATTTTTAAGGACTTGGGTTTTCTGTTCTTTCAGGATAGCAGTGGCTCACAGGACGATGTTCCAGAGAGGAGAAGTGCATAACAAACCCACTGGCTTCTGGGGAATGATAAAAAGTGTTACAACATCTGTTCCTGGCAGTGAAAGTATCCTTCATCTGCATGCTGGCACCTGCCTTGGGAGGTAGATCCAGCTTTCTTTGTTTTGAAAGGTAGAGTGTTAGGTGGGACAGTTACAAAGCATTTGTGTTCCAACACATTTCAAGCCTAATGTCTCATGGGAAGTTTGTTCTCTAGCACTGTCTGACCTTTTGGCCGGGGCTTGGATACAGTTTTAGTGTGACAGAGGCAGAAGTTTTATGTTTCTGCCCTGTTCTATAAATGTGCTGATGAGGTGTACAACAGATCAGGGGACAGACATACACACTTACCACACAATCATAGAATGGTTTGGGTTGGAAGGCACCTTAAAGATCATCCAGTTTCAACCTTCCCTGTGAAAGGAATCTGTTGGGAATTACAAATATCTGTACTTCTAACAGAGTTCCTTACCAACAATTTCTGTTAGACCACTTGTAGTGTGCATTTTGCATATTTAAGGCCAAGGACTCTTTTTCCTCTCCCACAAGCTGCTAAAATCAGAATTTGGCTATTTGACAGACTCTTCATAATAATCACTAATCTCTGGGAGCAGTTACTCATCAGTTTTGTTTATGAAGATGATCTGAGATGACATATTGTGAGATGCACTTCAGTCGCAAGGGACACTGATCAAAGTGCAGCAGGCAGTTTTTGAGAGCTCTGGTTCTATTCTGTGATGTGTTCCCCGGGTAGAGAAATAGTTTGTTGCATGACTGCCTAAATACTGTGTCCTGCCTAACTCCTTTAACTGGAGTAGTGTGCACCGTGTACATCCTTGAGATTTCTTTGGTGCTGTATTAATGAGGAGCATGAAGACTGCATCAAAAAGCTGATCTGGTTCTGAAAAGCTACCAAACCATTAGATGTGGCCCTTGGGCTGAAGGTAGGGAATGTTTTGTTTGTAATTAAGAATTTATGATGTGTTCTAGCCTTGACTATGTTGGTTTGCCAGATCTGTCCCTTATCCAGCAAGAAGTGGATGCCCTAGAAGAATTGAGTCGGCAGCTTTTCCTGGAAACTGCTGACTTGCATGCAACAAAGGTACACAGCAAATAACTGCCCAGATGGGTGTTGGGAATTCAGAGTGGTTTGAAAGAGTACCTGTGTTGTGAGAAATTGAAACCTTTTCAATTGGGGTAAGGTAAATGGTGAAATGTTGTGATGCAGTGGAGTCGGGATCTGTTTCTGTAACTTTGGGGCTAGATTACAGTTTCCTCCCAGTTCAGATACATCCTTGAGTCTGCCCCATGGCCCTATAACCATTCACAATGAAGTAATTTGAATTAAAAGATGTAGGAAGGTAGGGCTGTGTTTGCTACTCTTTGTGCTCCATTACAGTTTTATGTTGTGGGTGATAGTGAAAATGACATATTTTTTATGTTCTACTCCCTCTCCCTCATTTTGTATTTCCAGGAGAGAATAGAGTATTCCAAAACTTTCCAAGGAAAATACTTTAACTTTTTGGGTTATTTTTTTTCCATCTATTGTGTCTGGAAAATCTTCATGGTATGTAAATATTTTATTGCATTTTGTGTGGATGTATGCAAATGTCATGCCCTGCATAGATTATGCTATACATGCAGTTCATTAAGTAATGCTCTAGTCTCTCTAAAATGCAGAAATTCTGAAAGAAACAGGCCCTTGGTTGAAATAAAGCTCTGGATCTGTATTTTGTATAGAGCATTAGACAAGTAATTCTTACATGGATATTTTGTGCCTTCTTGGACAATCCAACCTCCCCCTGCCCTTTCCTTGGTACCATGTAAGAGTCATGCATGTGTCTCATGTGTCAGAATAAGAAATGCTTTTGCCTTTTTGCTTGAATATAAATCTACCTCTCTTGCAGGCAACCATCAATATTGTGTTTGACCGTGTGGGGAAGACTGATCCAGTCACAAGAGGAATTGAGATCACTGTAAATTACCTGGGAATCCAGTTTGATGTGAGCCTTTATTAATTCTTACAGCCTTTTCAGCAATTCATATCTTATCTAAATAAAACCATCGTGCTGCTAAGGAGAAAGTGAGAGATCCTGAGAATGTGGCTTTGGCTTTTGACTTGAGGAGGAAGGAAAAATGCACCATCAGTGTTGCTTTCACACTGATTCTATGCTGAGATGATGATGTGGTCTTGCCAGAGAGGCAGTGATTTGCTTTTATTGTTTTGGAGAAAGGGAAGCACTTAGACAACCTGCTTAGATTAATGCATTCAGCTATAGACTAATTTTGATTCCTTGTGCAAATAGGTGTTCTGTCACATACACTTCTAAAATATATCCCTGTGAAAATGGGGTTCTTTGTTATTGGTATAAACTAAATCTCTTTCTTGTGTGTTTGAAGTAAACAATTGCTAATACATTTGTGAAAATGTCTCTTATATAAACCTGTCTACAATGGATATCTATACAATTAGGAGATACAAAAACCCTGAAGAATTGGCAGCTATACAATGTGGTGTAAATGAGGGTAGTGTTAAAATTTTAACTGTGTTCTTCTTGTTGATACAGGTCAAATTCTGGTCTCAGCACATTTCCTTTATTCTTGTTGGAATAATCATTGTTACCTCTATTAGAGGGTTGTTAATCACACTTACAAAGGTAAGAGTCAGGACTCTTAAGTGGTTTGAGACACTGAAATCTGTTACCAGATTTTTACCTTTAGATGGGACAAGTACTGTATAAACTTCCAGTATGCACTTACGTTTACATATCTGAATATAAATTCTTGCAGAGGAAGGAAGGTAGGAAAAATACCTTTAGCAGGGTATTTCCCCACTAAGTGTCTGGCAGGAAGAGATGTAAATGTTAAATAAGATGCTAAATGTAAGCAAGGGCTCAAAATGATGCTGTAGCCAAGGCTTATTAGTAAGGTTGATGAGATGGTTGATTGAAAGCATTTGAATTTAATTTAAGCTGCTGGTAGGACTGAAAGGCATTAACTCAACAGACATGTGACTCATTGACTTGACCTGGCCTCTGGTCCTGTGCTTAAACTTCTCTGTATTGTTCTGTGATTTTTACCACAAGGTGCAACTGGCTGTGGGAGATTAATGTTTTAGACTCACACTGCAGGTTTATGAAAGTAGGGTACAGGTAGCCATCTAGAATACATGGGTTTGATTTTTTTTTTTTTGGTTGAAAAAGTATTGAATGGTATGTACCTTTCATGCTGTCCTAAGACACATCAGACATACCTGACTGCTAATTTCCAGTGGTTTTTTTTTCTCCTCCCAGTTCTTCTATGCCATTTCCAGCAGCAAGTCCTCCAATGTTATTGTTCTGCTGTTAGCACAGATCATGGTGAGTATGGAGAGCTGTGGGCACACCCATGTGCATTTCTGCATGCATACCTGTTTGTGAGTGTATAAACATGTAACAATATCTTTGTGTGCTGCCCCCTGTTAGCCACAGAGCCTGTGGTGAAATAATAACTGCTGTCCCTGTTTTAACTTCCAGGGAATGTACTTTGTGTCATCAGTGCTCCTGATCCGCATGAGCATGCCTCCGGAATACCGCACCATTATTACAGAAGTCCTGGGAGAGCTCCAGTTCAACTTCTATCACCGTTGGTTTGATGTGATATTCCTAGTTAGTGCCCTGTCCAGTATCCTCTTCCTCTATTTAGCACACAAACAAGCCCCAGAAAAGCATATGGCCCTCTGAGGCAGGACTGCAGTCATGCACTGCTCTCTGTCCTGTCAGCTGCACTGCTGCAACTCCTGCGGATTGCAGAACTTGGAGAGACAGGACTGCTCTGTGTGTTCTGGCAGCGTAACTGCAAAACTTGGAGAGACAGGACTGTTCTGTATGTTCTGGCTCTTTGAACCTCCACACGTGTCATCGTCAAGCTCTGTGGCTCATTTTGTTCAGTGCCACAGCTGGGAGGGAAGGGTGTGTGTGTACTGAACTTTGAAACAGTTCATTGCCAAGCAATAAAGGCAATCCTGGGCACACCACTACCCAGGGGCATCAGAACTTGTGTGGTAGGCTGGCTGAGGGGACATCTCTCACTGTTGGAACAACATCTTCATAGAAGGCACCAGGAAATGTGATTTTTCTTTTGAAAATCAGCTCATAATTGGGATTTGGAGGACGGCAATTCTGGAATTGAATGATTGAGTCTGTGGAATTAAATAAGCTTTTGTAATATGCAAGCATCACAGTTGTTTTTTGTCAGTCCCAGAGATTTGGCTGGGTTTGAGCTAGGAGGTGGTTAGGATTTTCTGTTTAGCAGAAGTGGAGTGAACTACACTCCATTTCTTTATGTAGTGTATTCTAGTGTGTATCACTAGTACCTACTGTCCTTAGGAGCTGGAGATTTGCTTTCTCTTACCGAGTGTCAACTTTCTTTACTCTCCCAGCATAAGTGGAACTGAGGTTTTGGGTTCCCCTTTGCTAGAATTCAGTGTGAAGTCAAAGACCACTGCCATGCCTTGTTTACATTGTATAGTACGAATTTTATTCATGTGACTTAAACTTGTAGGTTCCCAAAGCCATTCTCTGAGGCTTTGTTTGTTTTATAATTGTTCTGGAACATAAATTGTAGGTGGTGAAAAGTGAGACCTGGAGGAGGGGGAAAAAAATAACCACCCTAAACTATTTATTTCTGTATTGTCTTTGGTGTACAGCAAGGAGGCAGAGTATACATCAGCAATATCACAGAACTATTTATGACACTTTCAAGACAATGTGGTGGTGACTTGGGGTTAGAAAAATGTGTGTGACTGAATTACGTACACTATTCTAATCCACAGCTGTATGCAGAGGAGTGAATAGTGATTAAACATTTTGAGTTGTGAATTATAAGGTTTGCTTAATGTTTGAGAGAAATTTCTGCAATGTTAGCAGGAAAAAGGAGCATAATGCACAGAGTACATAGGCTTATGCCATTTCAGAGCAGCTGTACTGCTGTAAGCAAAGAGATGCCACAGAGGTTGAGTTGATGGATTAGGGGGAGAGTTGCCTTTCCTGGGGATGGGGAAAAATCAGTTGCACTTTATTAAGAGCTTATCCATAAAGGGTAAGATGCTTATGAATCTCTAAAATATTTCCACCTTCTGCTGCAGGTCACTTAATTATAAAGTTGCAGTTCTTTAAGCCTTTTCAGAAGGAAGTGACTGAGTGCCCACTTCACACGGCAGAAGGCCAGCAGAGCAGAATTGCAGTGTGTTAAATGGATGCAAGTTACACTGAAGTGTTTATTGCAGCCAAACTTTGCAGTCCTTTATAGCTCTGGCACTCCTTGGAACAGACAAGTTCTGGGAGGTGGAACAGCAAAGAAGAACTGAAGAAAAGATTTGGAAGGTTTCTTTTTTGTTGTTCTTGGCATAGTTTTGTCTCCTCACAACTTTGTGTCATCGCTGTTGTCACCATCAGCTCTTGTGGAGGCAGCTGATTTTGAAGAGGAGGATGAGTCTGCCTGCGGATCGGTAATAAATACCTTGTGATTATTTTCAGTTTGTAAACATTTGATAGTTTGTACTGTTACAGACTCCTATTTTCATCTGCACTAATCACACACTTGTTTAGATGGCAGAGTAAACCAACAAACATAATTTCTGTTGTTCAAGGGCTTTTCCAGTTAAGTATGTTTTGAGAGAAATTTGTTCAATAGAGGGTTCCTATTGTTGAATTCCCCTAACTGCTAAATTTGAACACAACAGTCATGCTAACTTCTGATCTGTAAAATGCAGCTTGGGGACTAAGAAGTACTTGCAAAAACTTGTAGCTGGACATTTGCAGGAAAGGCCAATGAAAAATAAATGGGAAATAGTATTGGTCTTATCCTTCCTTGTCTGTTTCTTTTGCATGATCAGAAAATAAGCATTAAATATTTAAGACTGACCACACAGAGGGTTAAAAGTGTTTCAAGAAGTAATACCTTCCTGCTTTTCTGACTTTACTCATGCTTCAGATTCTATCTAGTGGCACAAAGTGAGTAAAATAATTTCAAATCAGCACATTGCCTAGAAAATGCCATCATAACCTATCAGTTGCTGTTCCTTCTCCAAAATGATCAATTTTGAAATATTTCACGTGGAATTTGCAAAAGCTGTTTATGTTTTTGGTGTATTTAAGCAGTTTTTCCTGCACTTCCACAGTTGTATTGCCTGTTTCCCATCCTTAAGGATTGCTGGATTTGGATTATCTTGTTCCATAAAATCTCTTTTATGTGCATTCTTTGTGTGATTTAATCTTACGTTAAAGATACTCACCTGTATTGTGTATGGGGAAAGGAAGAGTTGTTCGTGATAATTAGCAGCTTTCCTTTTAATAACTTGGGAAAATCCAGGCTCAAGTTAATAATCCCAGTTCTGGAAAACATACTACCTGGAAAAAAATTCTTTTCCTATCCCTTGGGTGATCCTCAGCATCTGCCTAATGCAGTATTACTCACCCTTTCCCTTGGCTCAGGTGAGTTTCTTTCTGGCTCTGACGGGTGATTTTCTGTGTAAGTAGGAGGTTCTGAAGTATCTGAATCTGCCATGGAGGCTGTGATGGGAATGTTTTGGCCTTGGAAGTACCTGTAAGCATCTTTGCTGCACACCAGCAGTGTCAGTCTGTCCCCACTGCTTTGGATCTTTGCCACCACTTTGTCATAGGATTCGTTGGTCACATTCACTCCATTCACTTCCACCAAGAAGTCGTTGTTTTCCACACCTGCTCTGCCAGCTGGCCCCTGGGTTTGTACCTGCAGAGGGGAGTTCAAAGCAGGATGTTGGCATAAAACTTGGAAAGATGCATTAACAGCTGAGGGTTAACTGTGTTACTGCTTTTCCTAGAGGATGGTGGAATAAACATGGATAAGGGGAGATTAGTGGGGTATGAAGGAATTGGGACAGGCAAGGGACCCAGACATAATAAACATGGAGCCCATCAGTTTGAGATTTTAAGGTGTATCTTGGTTTTGATAGACGTACATTATAGAAGTGTGGCATGGTAGAACCATGAAGACAGGTGGAAAAACAGTTTTCTAACTATTTGCAGGTCTCTGTCCAATAACTTTAAAGTTTAGTACATTTCACAGATTGCTTAGTAATGTGTGGAACCCCTCCTCTCAAGAAAGTTGAAGTTACAGATGTAATTTGGGACAGCAGGAGTCTGACTTTTACCAGCTGTGGAATTCAAAGAAGGTGGGTAGAAGTAGAGCAAAGGTGTCTCTCCTGTAATTAAGCTATTCTATAGTAAAAACCAATTCTGTCTAAAATACTAATTTTAGTGTGCGAGACTCACGAATAAAAGCAAAAATTATGCAAAAGCTGAATTCTTCCCTCTAGATGTCAAACAGAATGAGGAATGTTTTCTGGTGCTCATTTTTTACTTGGGCCAACAATGTCAGTCAGACTTAAACATTTCTAGCTCTTATCTCAGAGCATTGGAGAAGAGACTTTTGTGGCTTTTTTTCCATTTGTTTGCAGGATGGAAGGGAGGAAGCTGTCCAACAGACTAATTGAGCTTTTCCTTGCTCCTCATTCTTCATCAGTACCTCACTGATGAACAATCCAGGCTTGTTCTTGATCATGTTTAAACTGAAGCCGAATCCATTAGGTCCTTTCACCATCTTACAGATTCTTGGCTTGTAGTTCACTTTCTGCTCAGTGTGCAACTCCACTCTTTCTTCAATTTTAGCTGGAGTTGGATCCTGTGCTTTGTAGTAGTATGAGAAGGGGGAAATTTGGGCCTGAGAAAAGAGACAAATAGTGTTAACATAAAACCTGCTGTTTTTCTGTGAAATCTGTTTCAGGATCTCATGCTCAACATATTTCGTTTGAAACTTTATTAATGACTCGAACTTGAGCTGCAGTGAAGAACTCCTCCCTATTTGTTTCTGTCTGGGTAGAAAACTACAGTGTTGATCTATGTGAGAAGGGAACTTTGTTTTTCATACATAATTTCACAGTGATGTAGCTCTGGATTTACTGTCTTAACAGCAAACTTTACTCTTTCTGATGTGTTTGAATTTAGAATTGTTCTAACAGTGCCTATAAAAATCAGGAAGAGGCCAAAGATTTGGGTGTTTAGTGCCTTTCTGTACAAGTGTAAGTGGAGTTGCTGGAATACAGGTGTATCAGAGATTTCCTGCAAATTGAAAAAGTGTCAGAGCAGACTGGCTGTTTCATTGTGATAAATTATCAATTCCTAGCAGTAACTTTCATTTTCTTACCAGTTTATACATGGTGTCTGTTTCCTTATCCACCACCAACAGGGAGGTTTTTGTCTCGGACTGCTTAATTTTTCCCACTACACTTTCATGATCCAGCCCATCCACTCGCTCTCCGTTGACAGCCACTAAGATGTCATTGTCCTTGAGACCTGCCATGGCTGCTGGGCTTCCAGAATTAACATCTTTGATTATGTGATCTAAGAACAGGAGAAAGATTGGTGAAGGCAGAGCTTGGTGAGTTTAAAGACATTAAAATTCATGGCAAACGCGAGTGGTCAGAACTGTGCTTCAGGTTGAGGCTGTTTTTCCTGAGGATTTCTCCTACGTGGCCAGTAAGAAGCCAAAGAGTATGAGGGCTGCAAACATCATATAGGAAGAAATAATACAGCAAATGTCATGATCTGTGTGTTAGCTTGGTTCTTACCACCAGTATTTTGTTCCATCCGTAGATAGAATCCATAACCGCTTTTTCCTTTCTGGAGCTCAATAAGCCGTGGTTTGAGGGGAAGCAACCTTAAGCTGGCACTCTCCTTGCTCAGTGTCATCCTTTGGCTTGTGAAATAGCGGTCTGTTTCTTCATTTGAAAGTAGAAACATAACATGATTTTCAGACTTCTTTACCTGTGACAGCACATGCACAGTCTCAGATATCACCCCTTCAACAGCATGTGGGAATTGCAGATACTTTGGCAACAGGTGCACTGATACATAGTGGGGTCTAGGTGCTGTTGGTCTAGGCCAGGCTACTATAAATTGATTTTTCTGCCTCCCCCCTTCAGTCAGAAATTTGGACCATGGCAAAATCATGGGCATGTAATATATGAAGAAGTTTTCTGTATTTCATACTGTATTCCTGACCTGATGGGGAATTATCTGTGGAGGGCCATGAGGGTGGCATACAGTGCTGTAGAATCCAGGGAGCCTTAGTAGATAGTGCTTTGCTTTTCTAGGTGTGGAACTCCACAACATAGAATTATTGTGCCATCTATACCACTATTTTAGGTTACAGTGACAGGAGTTTCTGTCACTCTTGGTCCTCTTCTCTCTGCATTGCTGATTCTGAGGTGGGTTTTTCTCTGTGTGTCTGTTTAACCCCTCCAAGTCCATCTTTCTCTTAATCTTTTCTCTTCTAATGGGTGTCCTTTTTACTCATCTTAACCAGTGTCACCCTGCTGCTGATGTTCAACAAAACACTGGTGTTGTGTGACTCCATAGCTAGCCATGTGCACTGAATGCTGCTGGAATGCTGGAGTTTCGTGGCTTTCTGAAATCTCTTCAGCTCCAGCTGTGTTTTAGTAGTGCCAAGTGCGGAAAGCTGCAAGCCTCATTAGCAACGTTCTTTGCAGCCAGTTAGTGAAATTACTGGCACAGTAATTTTCATTAGTTTTGGACTCCTTAAAAGGAGAAAGGGACTACTGTCTAAAATCATGAATCTTCCCTGCTCCATGCTGTGTCATCAGAGGGCTTCCCTTTTCCTATCCTGGAAACCACATTTGATGACTTGCCCTCCTGCCATTAGGAGCATTTCCAGGACTTCTAGGAAATGAATTTATTTAATAGGGTTCCTGGCAACAGTATACTTGTGTTTCAAATTCTTTGGCCTGTCTTGATGGCAGTGTTCATTGAGAGGCAGCTCAAGAGGCTGCTTGATAACAGAGCCAACACGGAGGGCTGTGCTGGTGTGTTGATGGTACATGAACAGCAGCTCCCAAGATTTACTGTGAAGTGCTTAAATCAGCCATCCTGGCCTCCTCAGTAACCCTGATAGGTTGCTGTGAAAGTAGGCCAGGACAGAAAATGAATCAATACCTTTTCCACCACTTCCTCATGTGTGTCATTTTCCACATTTTTTCCATTGATTTCAATCAGGCGATCGTTATTTTGGACACCAGCCTTTGCAGCTGCTCCTTGTGATGAAAGCTCTACTATGAACAACCCGTTCTGTCCTAAAATAAATGAAAACTCATTACACAGGGTAAGTCACTGCAATAGGCCTGAATTTAGTGGTTAAGGAAACTCAGCACTGATGTCCTCAGAGACTCTTGGTCTCTGTTTGCCTGCAGATTACAGGAGCACCACAAAAACTTCCACACAGATACTCCTCTGTCTCTTATTCTGTTCTGGAAAAATCACTTCAGTGGTGGAGGGAGATACTTGTTCTCTATCTGCAGCTCACATTGTTTATTTCCCTACCAAGAGTGCAAAGGAGTTGATTAACATAGCTGAAAGGGATTTGATTCCTGCTCCCTCCCACCCCCCTCTCCCTCCATCATTTTGAAGAGAGAAGCTGCTTTTACTGTTATACATTTAATAATTTCCTGTGTTTGGAAGGCTTCTATATTTTGTCCTTCAATTATATTGCATCCAAAATACCCCTTAGAGGACTCTTTAGAGATGATGGTTTCCAGAAGACTTCCCTCTTCTGTTGACTGGCCTTGGAAGAAAGGCATATATGGAAGATATTCAAAATTATCTTACAAATGAGTTCATTTACAAATCAGGGAAAGCATTTCTTTCAGCTGTCTAGAATCCCATGTGCTGATTCCTGAGGTGCTTTTGAGGAATGGAATAGGACTTAACATAGCACATTGAGTGTGTATCTGGTGTTTGAGCAGGGACTGTAAATTTGGTTTTGTTAAGTGGGCTTAAATAACAAGCAGAAAGTAGCTTATTATTTTTCTCTCTCTTTTTTTCATCTGTTTTCCACCCCATGAGAAGCATGATCCTCAGAAAACCTTGCACTGCATATGCTGTACTGAAATGTACTGGAGATGGATCTGAACTCATCTTGCTGCTTCTCACTTTCTTTCTGTTAGCAAGAACAGTTTGTGTGTCCCCATTAGCCCCCCCGTGTTCACTGTGGTTGCCTCTGTCCCTGCTGCCAAATATATACATATGTATATCCAATTTCTTCTCTCCAGACTCTCACCTTCTGTGCTTTTCAGAGAGAAGCCATAGCCTGTCTCCTCCTTCACTAGGTAGCAGAGCCGGGGCTGTGGAACTGCAGCAGTTCCTCCGTTGGCCATGGATGGTGGGCACTGCTGCTCCTGCTGTTGTCCTGTTGGTGCCTTTTGCCCCAGCTCTTCCAAGTTTACTCCCTCCTTTTGTGCCTTTTCATAGGATGCGTCATCCAGAACAAGGAATGCAATGGAATCCCCGCTGCTTTTGATAATCTCCACCACCTGTAATGGACAAGGGGAAATGGAAGCAGGCACTCGAGTGATTGAGCTAAAAGCTCTCCCCAGGAAGAGCTGCACTGCCCATGGTTTTTGTTGTCTCATCCCTCTGCTCATGCACTAGGGAGGCACCCCAAAGACATTCCATGCCCGTGGTGGGTAATGAACAATGCAGGGGCATTCTCAGAGCAGTTGACTCTGCTCTTGGATTTCCTAGCCAAAGCTGCCATAAAAACGGGAGGCGAAGGCTTCACAACAGCTGTGGGTAATGGGGGCATGGTGTGGATCCCAGACTGAACAGAGATATACCTGTGCATGCTCCTTCTTGTCCACAAAGACACCATTAACCCTGAGGACTCTGTCTCCATCCTTCAGGCCAGCCCTTTCAGCCGGGCTGTTGTGTGCCACATTCCGGACGATGTGCCCTGCGGTGTCCTCCTCAATACGCAAGTAGAAGCCGTAGTTCTTTTGGGGCTTCTTGGTCATTTTACACTCTCGGGGCTGGAGAACAGAAGCCATCTCCACCAGACAGGACAAAAAAATACCTGTAAGTAAAAAGAGTAAGCTTACGTAAAGTATATTCTCTCTAATTACGCATTGAAAGGGTTTGCTTCAGAATTCTTGGGATATCATTTTTTTTGTTGTGGAGTTTTTTTTTTTTTCCTTTTGGCCCCAGGAAATCCAGCTGGGCAAAGCTGAATTTAGTTAACAAGGCTAGAGAGAAGAAACCAGCCCCTTTTCCTTGACCCTCCTTGCTTTTCTTGTCTGTCTCAAATGAAGTTAAGCAAAATGCAGAACTGAAATAAGTCTGCCTGTGAAAACAGTAATGATTGAGGAGAGGGTGTAGTACCAGGATTAAGTCTTACAGAGGAAATGAAGTTTTGGGAAAAAGGATTGTAAGTGGAGTGAAGAGCTTGTTCCCCTCCCTTTGGTATTTGGGAGACCACACGTGAATACTGTCCCCAGTTTTGATGTCCCCAATAATTGACATATTGGGGCTAGTTCACTGAGGGGATTTAGGTCTTGGAGCACATATTTAAGGAGGCTGAGAGAGCTGGATTTGTTCAGTCTTGGGAAGAGAAAGTAAAGGGAAGATCTTACTGATATCTTCCCACTGCCTAATTGGATTGTGTGGAGAACACAGTCACACTCCTCTTGGAAGTTAACAGTGGGAGGATGAGTGGCAACACACACATGCTGCAGCAAGGAAAATTCCAACTAGACATCCATAAGGACAGCTTTTCCTCTTGGGGGCTGTCAGATACTACTAGAAGTGCCCAGAGAGGTTGTGAAATCTCTGTCCTTGGAGATGCCTGTATTGGCCCTGAGAAACCTGATCTAAGCTGGCCCTGTTTTCTATGGGCCATTGCACCAGGCAACCTCCAGAAGTCCCTTCCTTCCTGCTCTTCTATGATGCAATGAAACTCTGGTTTTGGTGAAGCATATCATGCAGGAATATGGAAGGTAAGTAACAGGTGTGGCCAGGGAACATCTCCCAAGATAGTTGTCCTGCCAAAGGTCCATGAAGACAGGGGAATGAGACAAATGAAGACAACTTCCTCCAGTTGGAAAATCGAGGTAATTAGCAAACTTGGTTTGTATTTTTCTGGAAAGAGGTTTTTTTTTCTGTCTCTTTACTGACAGAAGTCAGTTCTTCAGATGTGCTGGCAGTTAAATCCTTCTATGACAGCAATTTAGTGAAGAGCCACTGCTGTGGCCACCCGGGCTGCAGAGTGTTTGCTATGGGAGCTGAAGCTGAATTGTTGAGGTTTCTTTGGCAGCACATAGAACAGCTTGGGTGTATGGTGTGGGTTTGGCACAGATGTCACTGGAGCTGGAGAATACAGGAATTTCAGTGGCAAGGATATGAAGCCTGCAGATCATTATTTACTTGTAGTCCTTGGTCAGGTGCCTTGAGATTTTTGAGCCTCTGTGTATTGCACTGACATTAACTAATAAAGGGTTCAACTGCCCTGTGATTTGAACATTTTTTGGAACACATCAGACTGTATCAACTGCAAGTACAATTGAAAGCAGTTATTCTTGACAAACACAGGAAATCTGTGCTAGTTCCCAAAAGTAACATGCAAAAGCAGTGCTACACAGAGCTGAAGAAACAGTAGGCTTTTACGGGAAAAATTATTTCTTTATATTTAGTATGGGAAAAATTATTTCTTCATATTTAGAACTGGAGGGAACGTTACAATGCACTATGTACTACTTCCGTTAATCCATCAGAACTTTACATTCAGCATTATTTTTATTACAAAAAGGAGTTTTCTCAGGGAAGAGGGATTAGGAAAAAAGGAATTTCTTACCTGTATATCTATGTAGAACAGCCTTCTCAGGAGTTCTCCTTTGCTGTTCCTCCTGTGGCTGTACGTATAAGTAAGGCTGGGCTTTGATTGGGCAAAGGTTGATTTAAAAGATGATTTATTTAACCAAGTTTCACTGAATGTGTGATACCTTGATAGGCTGTCTTGTCCTTATGGGCAGAAGTGCTAATCACATGCATTTCTCGGCAGCTTTGCATTTTGTCCTACTGATGTTATACTTAAAAATTCAGTCAAGGAGGTCATCTGAGGCAAGCCTGACCTTTGCTCTGGGCAAGAGCTTCTCCTGCTCTGAGAAATGTCTTGAAGGGAGCAGGGTTGGGTTGTGCTGGATTGACCTGGGCCAGCAGCATTTGACTGCAGGCTAGGGAGTTACTATTTAAAATCTGTGTGCCCATTGCTGGATGCAAAGAAAAAGGATGGACTGTGGCAGGTTAACCTTGGCCAGCAGATTTCACCCCCCTCCTCTACAGGACATGGGGAGAAAATAGGATGAAAAATCTTGAAGAATTCAAGATAAGTACCGTAACTGGGAGAGGTGCAATGAAGAAATGGATTTGTGATTGAGGGGTGGGCCCTGACTGTTGAGGCCATCATGCATGTGAAACATGCACTGCAATCAAGTGACCCATGTAAGCAAAGCCTCCCTGGGACAGAGGGAGGGAGGTGTTTGTGATATCAATATTGTGAGGCATGGCAATTTAGTTGCACTGTAGGTGCACTGGGAAAGGCAGTATGGATTGCTCTTCTCTAGGAAAAGGAAAGTGTATTTGTGGGATTGTCTTTGCTCAGGTGAACTTGGTGCAGAAGAAAGTGGAAATCTGCTGTGTACTTAAAGGAGATTTATCTCTGGGGGACAGTAATTCATTATTTGACTTGTATGGTATAGGAAGAAATACAGCAGGAATCATCTGAACCAGGAGAGAATGAGCCTCACCAGGAACCTTGTGAGTGCAGTGCTGACCCACCTCAAGTGGTCTTGGTGCTCAACAATCCAATGTGGTGCTTCTGCTGTTCCGAGTGATCTCCTTGACAGATAGGACCAAAATCATCGACTGTTCTTATGGAAATTTGGGGGAGGGAGGGCATGGAATGGGGGAATAATATCTGTATATATGTCAAGGGACCAGGCATAGTGATTATAGAGGATGTACAAACCTGACTGTTGGATGTAAAGATGGTTTTAGTATGTAGTGTAAATTTTAAGTATTGGTAAGAAGGAATTTCAGGAAAGAGAAATAGATGGATTGAAAAGGTTTGAGTAGGGTATAGAAATGAAGCAATCTATGAATGGGCAAAGGCTACTTCGATATCTCAGATCACACATGATATGAGCAGTGTGAAATAAGGGGTTGAGATTGTACTGGGTTTGGCTGGGATGGAGTTAACTTTCTCCCTGGCAGCCCTCATGGTGCTGTGCTTTGCATTTGTGGCACTGTTGATGCTATACCACTTTTTTGACTGCTGTGGAACAGTGTTTGCTTTCTCTCACAGTTTTTCTTCCCCTCACTCCTTCCCAGACTCCCCTGTTCCTCCCAGGGAGGGGACAGAGTGGTGACAGCTGACCGAAACTGTCAACTGGAACAAGAGATATTCCACACCATTTGATGTCGTGCTCGGCACTAAAAGCTTGGTAAAAGGAGGAAGGGCAGTTGTTTGTGGTTATGGTGGTCTTCCCAAGCAGCTGTTGTGCATGTTGAGGTATAGCTTCCCTTGAAGGTAGCTAGAGATCTTCCTGCTGATGTAAGCCAGGAATGAATTCCCATTTTTCTTGCACATGCAGCTTTCCTTTCCCCATCAAGCTATCCTTATCTCAACGTGTAAGTCTTGACTTCTTTTTATTTTTTTCCCCATTCTGCAGGAAAGGAGTGAGAGGGTGGGTGTTTGTCTGTTGGTTGGGGTCAGTCTGTCACAAGGGTGTATCTTACCCACAATCTTTAAGCATGTGCGGGATATACTTATGGACACGGACTGACCGGAATGGTGTTTCTAATGCAGGGGGAAGCCTCCAAATTTGAGATCTCAGAATACCAAGATAATTAATAAACTGACTGTGTGAATTTCTTGTTAAAAAATCTAATTAATTTTTAAAAAGCTTTAAAACTACTTATTTCTCTCATTAACTGTCTGTGGAATTGGATTATTAGAAATAATACCTGTGTTTTCCTTGGCTGTCTGCTCCGACTGTTTAATTCAAAGGGAAGGTAATAGAAATGATCATAACCCAAATGTGCTGCAACAGAACAGTCACTGATGTTATTAAAGCCTTACTGTAATCCACTTTAAGTGGATTTGCAAGCCTGTTGTGACAAGGAGTTGTTCCTTTTTATTCAACCTCGAACCTACACAGTGAAGTAAGTGATCCCCGATGTTGTAAGCACCAGACAAGTAAAACCTGCCCTGTCCTCTGCTTGCAACCTTTCAGACAACTGAGACAAAGGCTGGATGATGAAGGACGTCAGAGTGGCTCTCAGTTTTGCAGCCAAGCACAGTGCAGACGGCAGCTCTACAAGGATCTCTACAAGGCCAGCATACAAGGAAACAAAATAGCATTTGAATTAAGACTTATTTTTTCATTGTAGTGCCACTGTGACAGTCACTTGAGGTAATTTTGGGTCCTGACCGGATTTTTCAAGAATAAGATGCTACACAAATGTAAAATGTTAGTGAAGCATAGAAATTCAAAAATTCTCCTTTCCTTCCACCAGTAGAATGAAAATTATTTGAGAACTGATCAAAGGCAGATTCCAGTATCACATTTTCTGGCTCTTGAGCCTTATGCAAGAGTGTTCTCAAGCATATTCATACAGCTACAAAAGTGAGGAACATAACTAAGAAAAAAAAGAGAAGGTATTTTACTTTCTAACACTGTGAAAAGTGATAAAATCTGAAAAAATCCTCTTAATTAACAATATTCCTTTATTGCAGGAGTTGGCCGCGGTGACTTAGGTGGTGTGGTTCTGTTAGCACAAGGACTAGATTTAGGGGTTCTACTTCCTTCACAGTATGTTCCTTTACAGCTGTAGCCTGGTTGTAGTAATATATGGACATTTGTTTCTATTGGCATGACATTATCCTGTGGGATAACATTTACAAAATATTTTCTGTAATTCTTTTTGCCAAAGCTTTCCTGATATTTCGTTAGAAAAATTTCTGCGGAACTCACCTGTGTTAACAAAAATGGTCAGAAATAAGCTTTTTTTAGTAGTTATAAATATTCATAGGGTTTCCTCAGTGTGTTGGGTGAATGAAGGTAAGCACCTTTGTTCTTAATTTTGGTACTTGCTGGGATGGCTGACTTTAGTAAATGCACAGGTAAACAATATCTTTAACACGAGTGTAAAGTTAGAAGGTTCAGGCAACTAAAAGGAACCTTTTGTTATTAACACAATTTTACAAGGAGTCTAGCCCTAAAATTGAATGAATATAGTTAATATATTTGGTTCTGAAAATAAAGTTGTGCTCAAATGATCTGTAACACTGCCAGCATTGTTCTGTTGACCAAAGTTTATGTGTATTTTGGTGTAAAAATGTTCCTTCTTTATGACGGTGACTCACTTTCTTGCCTGGGAGCATTCACATCCCTTAAAAATGGATGTAATGAGGATTTCTAAATAGTGCTTGTTCACCTACATTGCTTACTATAGACTTGCTGACTACAGGCTTGCTGCTCTCCTTGCAGTGCCATCCTTCTCTAGGATTCTTAACAAAGCAGTTAATGAAAATTCATTTTCAATTGTGTGTTGGAAGCATACTTTATTTGTTCCTGTATTTAAGCAGTTCAAGATCACTACAGCCCTTTGCCTTTGCCCCTTCTTTTGCCAGTGATGGTTTTTCCACTTCAGTTTGGCAGGTGTTGTATAAAGCACCATGTGATTTGGTAATAGAAATATTTGGTTCACTGAAGTCCTCCTTAATCATGAAGCAAAGTCCATTTGAGCTACCAAATGAATATTCATCAGTCATCCTGTACCAAGCCAAATGGTAATTAATTCTTTCTGTTCTGGTGGCCACATGCTCCTGACACGGTAAAGAGAGTCAGAGAAAAAAAAAGGGGGGAAGCAAACATTGCAATCCTGCTGCTTTGCAGACTCTAGAGGAAGGGGAGAATATCCCTCCTTCCAGCATTTTGGGCTTATATCCTCCTAAAAAGTGGGAGGGGAAAAAAATCATTGGCTGTCCCTGTGTTTGCAGCAAAGAGAGGTCTTCCATTCCCTGGACCTGTCAGTAAGGAGTTACAGTGGCAGTCCTCTTGCCCCAGGCTTTGCTCTTTATACTTTAAATATCGAATTGTCTTCCCTAGTGCCCTTTTTACTGGAGAATATAAACTCCAAACAATGCTTTCTTCTTTAGAATGGTCAGTATTGATCACGAATTTGGGCTTTTAGGTGTACAAATTACTGCTCAGGTAAAGATGAGGTCTGTGCATCTTTTTTTGCCGTCATGTCAGACTGAAATCAGTGTTACCTGGGAATTTCTATTGCAGCAAAAATTCAAAGGTCTTAAAAATGAGGACTTATGCAGGTAAAGTAGACTTTTTTGGTGGAGCTATGTGTTCTAGTAAATGGCTGTATGCACATGGATATATTCACATGCATGCACAGCAATCAGGCTGTCTGCAGCACTGTTTGGGTAACTGCAGCTGATGTTGGTGTGATTAATGCTGCTTGAATGGCAATGCCTTTGGAATTCTCATCTTCCCTCTGGCCCTGGTACCTTTAGAAGACACTTCATTCCAGCTCATCCTGTTGGGCATTTTCTGGATGTTTATTTCTTCAGTTTTGCCTTTCAATTGCTCTGTCATTGGATACTCTTTGGACATGCAAGATGCTGATGTCACCGAAACTGAGACAGAAAAAAATAATGCCATAAATTTACAAGTTTGGCTTTTTCCATGCAGCACACGTGTCTTTCGACTATGGAATCTGCCCTTATAAAACAGTTTTTTCCCTTGATCTGTGAAAGAACAGTGTAAGTTAGTTGCATCTCTGTTGCACGTGCATTTCTTGCCCTCTGGGGATAGATTTCTGAATGTGACAGTAGACTGTGTTCTTTTTCTTTTAAGCTTTTGAAATGTATAAATAATAACCACTATGTCTACTTCACTATTTTCCTCAAGGAATATGATGAAAAGGTGCTTATACAATTACCAGGGAAAGCATACACTCTTCCTCCAGAAAATACAGCTCAGTGAAACAGGAAGTATCTGGGCCTAAGGCATTGATTTCTCTTTCTCTTCCCATCTTCCATTCTTCTTCTTGCTGCCTGTGTTCCATCTTGTCCCACTCCCACCCGCCAAGTCTGTAATCCACCAAGGAAATGTCCCTAATTTCTGCATTAACCTCTCTGTAGTATTCAGTGTTTAATTTCACTTTGCTAGTAAAGACTCTATTCTGAAATTTTGTTACCCTGAGATCAGGCTGAACTGATATTTGGAGTGCTTGGGTGCTTTAGCCTCAGCTAATTAGGACCTAACTTCTACCTCAAATTTCTTATTGGGTGCATTCACTCTTGCAGCAAGAAGGATTTAAATTGGACTAGCATTCATTTACCTTTCTATCTGAGATCAGTGAACATAATGGAAAAATCTGAATGTAGCCTTGAAGGCAAAGAGAAATACAAACTTCCTGTAGGTTTCCATCTTCTTGGTCACTGTATATTGGCTTTTGTGCTGGGAGAACTATTGTGTTCTGCTCTGATGAGGCTTTTGTGATGCTTATAGAACTTTTAATAGAAACGTGAGAGTGGATAATGCCTGGTCTTTATTAGTTCTTGTCACTTTGTGGCTTTGAAAGGCTTGTTATCTGTTATCAAAAAAAGGAAATGGCTACTGCTATGTTTGGCACTGCAGAAATGCAGAATGCAGCCCTTTTCCTGTGTAACTATTGAAAACCATTATTATAAGATTTGGGAGGGATATAAATCTAGACCCTATTTGAGTCTAAGATTACTTTAATAAATAAAAAAATAGTGTAAAATTAAATTATTTTAATATAGTGTAAAAGCCAGTAGAATTTGTATTTATTATTTTAAAATTCTCTCCAAATAAGTAATCAAGAGACCATGCTTAAGTAGTAAGGACAGGATAAATCTCAATAAAATGCATACCTGGAAATAAGGTTGGTTTGGTCGTAAAACTGGTTTTGGTGACAGCAGAACTTGTGCCCCTGATGTAATTGGAAGATGACACAAACTTTCTAGAAAATACCCACCTACATCTTAGCTTACTATCTACCTTGATAATCACCCTGGTCATCCATGAATATATCTAGGCCTAAAAAGAATGATCCTAAATGATCCCCAAATGCTGAACTGGGTTCAGAGCTGGAATGAGCAGGACATGCCCTCTCAAGAAGTAAATACCAGAGCAAGAAAAAGAAATAATCCTGTTATCCATAGACATAGTTGAAGTTGCAATAAGCTGTTTTCTTGGCAGGTCATCTAGCGGAGGAAAAATTAAAGATCTGTGTCACTGGGGAAGCCATCATAAGCCTGGATGAAACTCCTGTGTGTGGCAGTAAGTTCCAGGGTTTGAGTCCTTATAGCCAGTGACAAGATCCCAAGAAGGCAAGCAGTAAATAATTTATCCTGCTCTCTTGTGTTTGTTTGTTTGTTTATTTGTTTGTTTTTGTGTTTTTGTTTGGTTTTTTCGAGGGGTTGCGGGGTTTTTTTTGGTTTTTTTGCCTTTGCAGGGTGCAGTTACACTGTTATCTCTTGGTTTTCATTTGTAAGTGCACATGAGAAATTCCCAGCAGAGTTCTTTAATGATTTCCTAAACTTAACCCACAATTTCTCACTGAGTCAGATTTTCTCATATTAATGGTTGCATATTAAGCTGTTGCATGATTTAACTATTACACATTTTTTAAGGCTCACTGTGTCCTTTTGAAAAAGAGAATGATAGAATAGGAGCCCTCCTGTAATAAAGGAAAAAATACCTAGTGGACACTTAATGTGTATTTATTTTAAGTAAGGTAATTGAAATTGAATGGTGTTGTCATTGTCTTAAACTCTCCTAAAGTTACTTTAGTGAGTGGCAATAATCTGTTATTTTAGTTTGAGGGTTTGATCACTTGAATGTGTTAGTCTTTTGATCCACTCTAATAATGTGAAGTTATGTATTTAATCAACTTAGCTAAAACTGGAATGTTGATTTCTCAAAGTTTGCTTGATTTTTTTGTTATTTGATTGATGTAATTTTTTATATTGATTAAAAGAAAAGTATACCTTTTCACTAATTGGTACCTAGACCTATTATTTTTACAGTTACAGAATACATATGTCTTGAGATACAAAATTTGCAAGCTCTTTGTGTTCTCTTCAAAATTAATTCTAAATTGCTTCACAGCATGATTAATAAAAACAATGATCACTATGCAAAAAAGCCTTATGTTTTAGTTCAATATGGAACTCTGGGGTTTTGATGTTAGTTTTTTCATTTTTTTTTTTTTTTAATCTGGATATAAGTAAGTAAAACTGACAGTCCATTTGTCATTTCTAGAAGCCATTGTATAAGGTACGCCATACTGAAGTGGTACTCTGGAAAAGCAAACCCAGCAAACGAGGTCTAAAACTGAGGTAAAGCAGAAGGGTAAAAAGGTGCTTTTTTGCCATCATTGAGTTGTTTGGATATGTATTTTTCCTGTGATGATGCATTTTTTAAAAACAAAATAGGCTAAAAAAAGCAGGCTTTCAACAGCTAAATTTTGTCACTGTTTAATCTTTTGATTTTGTATAAATGCTCCCAAGAACTCAAACCATCCCTTTTTTTCCCCCCCTCTTTCACGTGGATGTAGGTTCCTAAAGCAGGACATATGTAGGATATAGGAGGACAGTAGAGAACACACTGTCTAATCTTTGTTTTTCCTAGTCCTAATTGCCTTGCAATCTTGTAATGAAAATTCGTTAAATGTTATATTGAATCTGATGGATTTACCAAAGCTGTGCCACCTGAGGAGATCCTGCTTGCCTTAAAACAAATGGGCACATATTTATATTTACTCATCAAGAGGAACTTTGCTATTTGGGTATTTGCTTTTTTTTGTGGTTGCAATAGATCTTTTCCTCTTCTAAGCCCTCTGCACAGTGTCTTCCTGTGTTATTCAGCTCCGATCCTGTTGAAAACCTGTGTGCAGCTCATGGTGCTGGCTGCAAGCCTCCCGAGACTTTTCTCAAATAAAAAGGCTTTTCACTGCCCTGCTGCTGAGGAAAAAACCTCAGACACACGTCCAGCCCTGTTTGCTTGTGAATATCAATCCAGAGGCTTCACTGGAGGCTGTGTAACTGGGATTACACTCCATTGACAGACCCAGTGCTGAATGGACTTCAAAGTCCATTGCTTGCTCTGCAGGAGAAGCGATTGCTTTGGGATTGGCATGAGATATGAGAAAGGAGAAAGAGAAAAGAAAAAAACCCCTTGCTTTGCTCTCAAAGTTGTGCATGCTTTGTGAATGGCTGCTGCTTGTGTCTGAGCTCTCAAGTCAGCACCTTTCATGTCCTCTTAAGGAAGTGTGAAAGCAACTCTGGAAACAAATGTTTTCCTGCACAGAGAGTTTACATGTCCAGTAAATATGTCTGGGACACTGGACTGCTTTTTGTTAATAGTAAGGATTTTCATTGCTTCAATGGCTTGCAGAGGCTGTGAACTGGCAGCTCCCATTATTCCCCTTCCATGAACCTCTGGGCTCTGTGCACCTCTGGAGCTGTTAAAAGAGCAACTGAACTAGTGCTTGTTTTCTGCACTCTGAAAATGAAATGTCTTCTGAGTCTTTTAGGTGTCAGAAAATCCCTGGGTCATCAGGAAAGGCTAAGCTAAGCTGGCCTGAGATAGCAAAAGCCAATAAAATCTCCAGCTCCTGGGTAGCTGACCCATAACTGAAAGTTTGACACCAGAGAGTGTATGTTGACCCTTGCAGAACACCAACAAAGAGGTGAAAGATGAGTGAAGAATACATATAATAGTTAAAATAACACAGAAACCAACCAGCATTCAACTTCTTGCCAGTACGGCCTACACGGGAATTTCTGTGCAGTATAGAAAAGTGCAGATAAATGCTTGGTTGGCATTTTCAATCCCATTTGCTGTCCTCCCCTGCCAACAAGAAGATC
Organism: Origma solitaria; assembly: GCA_013397895.1. Classification (NCBI taxonomy): domain Eukaryota; kingdom Metazoa; phylum Chordata; class Aves; order Passeriformes; family Acanthizidae; genus Origma; species Origma solitaria. Next base: position 111,946 of record VZRL01000718.1, read on the forward strand.
AGAGCACACCCAAAATAACTGATTTAACTCACACAAGTACACAGGACACAAGCACACAGCTTACAAGGACTAGGCAATGTGAAACAACCAGAAGTCCTGCCATGGCCAAGATGAGAGGGGAAAAAAATCAATTCCTGAGCAAACAAACACTTTCTTTTGATTTTTAGTTACTAACTGAATCACAGAATCTCTCAAGCCACCTACCCATTTGGAAAATGGAGAGCAAGCACTCTTCTTTTTCTCCTTCCCAGCAGTATACCAAGTTCCACTTGCTGGTCTGGCACTTAAAGACGTTTCTAAAAGATAGCTTTGTTTTTCTAGGAAAAAGAAAAATCTATATTTTGAAGTAAAGAAAGAAGCTCTCCTGCCTCTTAACGCTAGTCTGAAACAGGAGGATGTTGGGGTAAGAATTATCTTTTTTTTCTTTCAGAATTTCTCTCTTTTTTCCTGATGCTCACATCAGATTATCCTACTTAAAGTACAAATTCAAGTAACAAGAATTGATTCTTTTTTCATCACTGAAAAAGAAATGCCAGTAGCTTATTGTTCTATATATTCATATTTCTGGGAGTCAGGCTTTTACCTGTGCTAATAAAATAATTTGATACAGGTGCCCTCTTGAGGGGGAGAAACAGTTATAAAGGAATTTTGCTGGCTTTTGGCATTTTTTTAGTCCAGTGTGGGAGTTACTTGGTGTGGCCAGGAGGTGTTGTCTGGGATCTGAGAAAGCAAAAACATCTATTGCAATAAGCTTCTGCTGAGCCATGCTCTGCATGATGTATTTCAGTCTTTTATTTTCTCTATGCTCAATTTTACCCAGAGAGCTGGAGGTGAAACCTGATCCCCAAAGAGAACAATTTTGAGTCAATCGGTATTTTTAGATTACCTTTCCATGGAGCAGCTCAATATTTGGTGAAAGCAAAAACCTTCAAATTGGATAAATAAAAACAAACAGCCCTCCCAAATATCCCTCTCCCCTGATGCTTTCACTTGCTTGTTTTTTGAAGAGAGGATGCTCTTCTCATCTTCCACTTTTATGAAAAATGCAAAGCTTATAGAGAGTATCCTGTTCACATAAGGCCTTTGCTGCAAGATCTATGTTAGGAAATAAATTTTCTGTCCTCTCACGTGAAGGAAAAAGTTTTTTCATTGTGTTACCTGTTATCCTGAGTGCTCTGTGCACATCTGAAGCACAAGACAGCCCCAGTTTTCACAGTACATAAAGAAGTGGAGAAGCATGGGGAGGGAGGGCGATTGGCCTGGCTCAAAGGTCAGCTCAGTTAATGTCTGCTCTCTCCCACCACAGAACACAGCACGCTGGAAATCATTTATGCATCTACCATGAAATACCTGGAAGAAGGCGGGAACCTGAATCTGAACTGCCTTATCAGCCATCAACAGAATCAGTCACCACAAGCCAAGGCTCACTGGTATAAAAGAGCCAATAAGGAAAACAAGATGGGGTGTGGAAAGGAGATGGAAAGCTTGCACTTCTCACAAAATGCAGACCTCAAGGCAAAAGTCACGTCCTCACTGAAAATTTCTGGAAATTCAGGAAGTCAACCAGTCAGACAGTGCCTGCTATCAAAATAAAGGATATTTTCCTAATTGCTGTGGGCCACTGCAACAGGGTGAATGTAACAGGTAAGCTCTGTGTGTCCAGGAGCTTTCTTTAGACGGAGTTGGGAGGTGACACGGTGGTGTCTCAGGAGAAATTCCTGCATGATAAAAACTGTGTTCGTGAAGACATATGCACTCCTCCTAGGGTATGAAACTGAAATTGATTGCTGCCACACTGTGACATGTGCAATAAGTTTCATACTCCTCTTGATCTGTGCATGCTAAATGCTAAATGCCATGCTGACACGTGAAAAATGCTGGGAATTCATTTTTGATTGGCTGTGGATTTCTCTGAGCTAATGGAAATAGCTTCCCATGGGATTTCTACTCTGAGCACCATTACCAGAGCCGAAATGAATTGGGTGGAAAAAGCAGCGTTGGAAAATATGCGTTAGTCTCGGGTTAGATGCAAGTCTGCCCTGGCTCACCTAGCATCTGTTCTGGGTTCATAGCCACAGCTGCATTCACAGGCAGCAAAGTTATTTTATCAAAAATGGAGATGTATGTATTTTCTTGAATGGTGACCTTTGTGTATGCAAACAGCCTGGCCTGACCACCTCTGGAATTCATTATAATGTATGTGGACTTCAGTGAGGATTGGTGCTTAGAGGGAGGGGGACTTGAGGTATGGAAGCCACTGCTGTGAGTTACTTTGTTCTTATTGAGGTGACCTTTTAATTCTCTTGCTTCATTAGAAGAGAAGAAGTTTTGTGCAGAAAGGCTGGGGAGGCTGAAACATACAGTGGCAGTGCCCCTGTGCAATAATTTCTATAGGTGTCTTAACTCATCACACAAATGGTGCTCTCTACTTGTGCCCAGTGACTTCAACTCCATGCCCCCAGCAGAAGGGAATATCTATTTGGCCTAAGTAGCCAAGGTGGTGAGCTCCTATAGCTTTGTGGGTTGGTTCTGATCTGGGTTGGGCTGACATTCATATTCCTTCCAAGCTGTTCCCCAGCTTTGTTAAAATGTAGGGATTACATTCACCTTTCACCTTCCTAGAGTTTTCTCCAAAATATTTTGACTAAAAATAAAATAAGAATTACGCCTTCAGACACCTTTTTGACACCAATTTTTAGGCAAGGGAAGACACAGTTCTGGAGACTTTTATTTGCATGTTGGTCATCATTCTATCAGGTGTGGCATTGCCATTTCCACAGAGAAGACAGAGGTTGACTTGGAACAGAACAAAGTTATGAGGGTGGATTCTGGGCTGGAGAAGATATGGGCTGTGGTCGTATCCTGGAAAATTGTGTATGTCAAAGGTAAGAAGATATATACATACATATTCTTTTTCCTGGAAAGAACATGTATGATTTATTTTATAAAATCACAAGTCTCTAGGGTGGATTTCTGGCATTGTCTATATAGTTATTGAAACCCCTTTCCCTTTTTTTCCAGCTGTACTTTCTGGGACCTGCCTCCCATGCAGGGAGGTTTTTTCCTTTCTTCTATAGCTCTCTGTGCAAAGAAGGATTTCCTGTGTTGTTCTCTCCTCTGAAATATCTGCTGGCACATTTCTAGTCCATCCTCTGTGCTCTTCAGCTTGCTCTGAGAAAGCTGAAAACACTCTCAGTGGGATGAGCTCAAGGTGGGGAATGCACAGGAAGCAGAAATGAAGTCAGTGTCAAACTCACTCTTCTATTAACAGAAACCAAAGTCAGTTGAGATATTTTACCCAACACTGGGATATTTTGAAAGCTTGTTTTGTCTGTAAGCTTTTAACAGTGCTGCATCCCTCTCCCCTTTTCCAAGTATTTATGTAAATTTGCCTTTTGTGAAAGGACTTCTCTCTCAGGCCTTAAAATTTGGTACCAAATGACAAGGGGAAGATGGTTTCACCTGTATCTGCTTCTGTGGTAATTAAGGCTTGTCTGATGAGCAGTGCTGATCTCTGCCGTGTTTTTCATACTTGGACATGCATGTAATGTTTTTGAGTGTCAAAGCAGACACGTATCTTTGAAATAAATAGACCAAGGGAAGATTTATCCCCTCACCACTTTGCAAGGAATCTGATTGTTTATGAGCTCTGAAGGGCTGCAATGGCTGCTGCTGTGGGAGCCTTTCAATCACAGCAGCCTGATTTTGGATTCTTGTTGAAATAAATGTGTAAGTCACATCTGACAGAACCAGCTGCTTTAAGGGCATCCATACCAAGCAGTATAGATGACTTGCTAGGTGGGGGAAGGGGATGTGGAGAGGCTCGGGAAGAGCATTGTATGATCCCACATTTTGGGCTCCAATGAGCCAATTTGGACTGCAGATATTTTTAGCACTATTCTTCAGCAGGCAGCGCACTGTACAACTGCACATCAACACGATGCTTCTCCCGTAGGTTGGTGTAGCTATGTTTCCACCTCCTGGCAACTACAAGGAATAGCTGTGGAGAGACTAAGGAGAATTTTTGTTTTTGCAAGGCACAAGAAGATGAAGTAGGAATTTTAAAGAGGCAGTTCTCTTACGCTCGGGGGATTTTTAACTCTCTGGCATTCAGTATTCTATGCTATGAATAAGCATAGAAGCTGCTTCCAAATATCCTTCTTTGCAACAACTGTGAATACAAGTCCTTGAGCCAAAAGGTAGTAAAAACAAGGTGTTTGCAGCAGGTCTGTGAGTAATAAGGCACCAGAGAGACATATTACACTGAGGGAGCATCAGTGTATATCCATGGTATATCCACTGGGGACATGAACACACCTAGTGAAATTCCGGCTCCAAATACCTATACATTCTGTCTGTTAGGGAAAACAGTTGCTATAGAGGTTCATACCGTTATGGAAGACACATAGCAAAGATTAGGAATTCTGTGAGGTGAATAGCCTTCAGTAAATAAATAAAAAAATGCTGATTTTTTTGTCACAAATGAGTGTTTTAGGTGGCTCAAAGAATCACCAGCAAAGGAATTGGCAAAAGCAATATTAAAGTGAAATATTTAATTTAATTTTTATTAAAGATTTTATTTTAATAAATGTTAAATATTTTAAATTTTATGTAATATTTTAAAATATTTAATAATAAAGTGAAAGCATGACAAAATGAATTGGCAAGGCTCACTCTACTGCTTACTAGATGGTTAAAGCACAGAGAAAAATTGTGCTAAAATGTAAAATCAATCAATCTAAAACTAAAATCAACCACAAATTATCTACATTGAGGCTGGGAAGGAAAAGGGGTAAGGATGGGAAAATATAAGGGTAAAAAGGAACAAGGAAGGCCCTCCCATTGAGTCACAAGATTCAGAGAGGACTGCCTTGCCAAACTTAGCTCCAGAGCTGACCAATGTCAAGGCCTAAACTCAGGTTGTTATTCAGGCTAGAAAAGTAAGTTTCCAAGGCTGTTTGTTAAAAACCAAAAGCTTGTTAGACAGCACTAATTCCTGGGAGCAGACAGCGTTTATGATAAGCTCAGGAGAAGCTCAGCCCAGATGATGTTCATCAAGGCCTAACGAGCGTTTTGATGTCATAGTGCAGTTTGAGGAGGGGGGGAGGCATTCTGTGAGTGCCCTTCAATAGCAAGAAAACACTACTTTTCCCAAATAAAACTCTCTTGCAAGAATCAGGATGATCTCTCCCTGTCCCTTACCACAGTGGAGCCAGAGCTGGGTTTTCTTTTAGCACCTGCTCAGAAATCTACAGTGCCTGTTTCTTGTCCGTGCCAGGGCAATGCCATCTACCTGTTTCACAGGAAAGAATGAAAACTCTTTATCCATCTCAGAACTGCCCTGTGTGAACAAGCAAAAGACAGGTTTGAGTAGATTGTGCAATACGTGTTTCTAGAGCCTATAAAGAGATATAGACTGCTAGTCCAAAGCTTCAGGATCAAAATGTTGTTTTCAGTGAAAATGGATTTTCAAGCTAACTGTCCAGGTACGCATTTAGCCAGGATGCCTCATTCCATATGTTCCTTATGCCCTTGTCAACTGCATTAAAACTCATTTGGAGAAGTTCTATAGCACATGTACATAACCCTGACGGAGTGGAGGTGCTGGACTCACTGAATCTGGACTTAGAGTGAAGTTGTTTCCTTCATTGTTCAGTTGCAGGTACCCCCCATGTAAAATGAAGTCAGTGTCCACAGGTTATCTTCTTTTCATGAGGGATTACTTGGGAAAATCACCCTCTTCAAAAAGGTTTCTTGGAAGCCTGTATATTTCAAAGTTGCCTCTAGTTTATCCCTTTGAATGCATTTCTAAAATCATTTAGCCAGAGACTCTTTATCATTACAGAAGCCATAAGCTAGCTCTGACTGTAAACTACCTGGAAGCAATGTGCAACTCGGATTTCTAGTGACGGAGACTTTGCAAACGAGCCAGGTAACTTTTCCTGCTGTGTCAGAGGGCTGTGAGTGCAGCAGCTCTAAGTGTGTGCTTAATGTTGTACCTCTATATAATGTTTTTTTAAAATATTCATGTATGTAGCAATACACATAGACATGGCCACCGCACAGGCACTTTTAGCAAATTAAGGCATGGGTTTCTCACACGTATTTTAAATGAGCCCTTAGCTGTGCACAGAGACTGCCATACAGCTGTAGCCTATATATGTACATAGCCTGAACAGGCCTGAGGGCAGCAGTGGCAAGAAGGCTGTGGTCTGTGGCATGAATGCATTCAGCAAAGTCCTTGTGGTGGGGAGCAAGAGGCTTCCTGTGTCCCTGTCTGACACTTCTGCATACTCTGTGCTAGATGACTTTTTTTTTTTTTTTTTCCATCTTACTTCCCTTTCTCTCATGTGTGTTGTAGTGCTGCACCTCAACTTTTCACACAGCGCCTTTGGACATTGAAAAAGGAGACAATGATGTGCAAGTTCTCCCAGCCTGGAGAAGCTCTGCCATGCCATCCTCAGGAGCTTCCCGGCCGGGGTGTATTTTAAGCCACTTTGGGAAGGTTAGAAAATGAAGACCTTTTATCAGCAACACCCACAGTCCCATGACAGCATTAATACTTGTGGGAGATGACCTGACTTGATACCTTGTTTTTTACCTGCAGACCAATGGTCTACAGAAAAAGGGGGAGGCAGTTTGGTTAGCAAAAACCTGAATAAGGACATGTAGGACTTCTCCCAGCAACTCCACTCTCCTGCATCATACTGCCTCACACTGAGGGTAAAATCTGCCAGAAGTGCTGGTAACCAGAAGAGAAATGAGGTGAGAAGTTTTGCTGGAAACAGCCAAGGAGAATTTTTCTAGACCACTGACAGAGAGCTATAGGTGTTAACTGGTTCATGAAAGAGGGAGTCTGTGACAGCAAAGAAGCCTATATGGTGAGGAAGAGAAAAGGCAAAGGACAAGCATCCCCTTTGGTTTACCCCCCCTGCACCAAAAGAGTGTAGGCAGTGATAAATGGCATCCTGACTCTGGTGTCATGATTTTAGTTTGCATTTGAGAGGTGGGATGTGTAGTTTTTTCCATTATAGATGTGGGTTCCTATTTTAGGTATGTTTTGTTATACAACCAATTTATTCCACTTGTAAAAAACCCCACAGAAAGGGAAATGAAAGAAAACTGTTGATCTTCCTCCTTTGCCATAGGATAACAGTGTGTATTTCATATTTGGAAGGGTTGATCTAGCTGCTCTATAAACACAGGAGACAAAATTTTTTCATCCTTAAGTATATAAATAAAGTAAATACATATCTTCTATATGATCACTCTGACGAAGGCTGAGTGTGCAGCTCCTTGACGCTGGAGAAGCTGTCTCCCAGCTGATGGAGGCTCCTGGGGCTTCTTGCAGGATCCTCACAGCTGTCCATGGAATGGGGAAGCTGAAGATTTCAGAGAAAATTAACTTCTCTGGAGTGCGAAGGAGAAGGAGCAGTGAAGAGCTGAAGGAGAGAGATCTGGTAAATGCTGTGTCTCTACCCCTGCTTAGCACTGCCTAAACCATGGTTAGTGATGCTACAGGTAAGACTGACTGACAGGTGAGAAAGGACCACTTAGGGTTTTATTTCTGGTATACATCAGGTCTTCTGCTATTTCTGGGTTTTTTAAAAGCAGGAATTACTTGAGGTCTGTAGCCTCTTTATGTGCAGTTTGGGATGTGCGGAGCAATTCCATCATGTTTGGCTGTGGAGTGGGAAGCCAGTACCTCTGACTGAAAGATAGGGAGGAGACTTTCACCTGAGATATGTAGTGATTCTTACCAGAGTGTTTTAGGAGTTAAACATCAAGTTATAAACCATCTCTGCTCTGTTCATCTCTGAACACTTGTATGGAAGAGTTTTTCTTGGGTCATCCACAGCCCTGAAAGCACTAATTGCAATCCTGCAATTACTTCCCAGTTTTTTTCCTGGGAAATCAGCAACTAAAAGCAGTAGGCCCACAAGGGGAAGGAGTTAAAGTAGTTAAGATCATGAACATCTATATGGTAGACAGATTTGTCTGCTGCAGTACTGGAATGGAGTGAGAAGCTCCTGAGGTTAATGACCTACAAATGATGAGATTCCCTAGGGCTAGGAGTAGAAGTTGCTGAGCATGGCCCTGCTGGCCCAGTGCAATCAGCTAAAGTTAAAAAAGAAATACATTTTCTTGATCTATGGAAATTGCAATATAACTGCCTCTGGATATTTTAACATGAGAGTGTCAGGTTTTAAAGGCTTCATTATCAGCAGGGCTTTCCCCCATCTGTTTGCTGATGCTGGTGGGAGCCACAGATGGTTTCTACCTGGGAAAGTCAAGGTGTTAGGTCAAAGAACTATTTTTTTCCCTACAGAACAGAAAAGTAAAGCAAATATTCTCTCTCTTCCTGAAAGAGAACAGGCTACCAGGGGTTGTGTAGTTGTGATTCATCTTTTGCTCCTACTCCCCACTCACAACACTGGATTACAGTGCTCTCTGAGAGGACTGGCTGCAAGGCAGCTACAGATGTGAGTAGTACGCCTTGGCTCGTGCAATAACTTCATGGGATGAAGCTATTTTCCAGATGAGCTAGGGATAAAAAGGCAAATATATCTGAGAAGAGGGGAGATGTCCAGCTGCTTTCTGGAATAACAGCTACTGTGTATGGAAATTTTTTTCCCCTGGGGAAAAATTCCACACTTTGTAATATTGATATTGGTATTACTCTAAATATTGGCATCTTGATGAATTCAGTAGATAGACACCACAAATCTCTGCCATGCTGTGGAGGAAATTTCAAACCTATTTACCTTTAGGTATATTTACAGAAACACTGTAATTTTACAGTTGTTTTGTATAAATTGTTTGTGAATGTTTTGAGAGCTCCTTCTGTTAGGCTAATTCTCTCTTTCAGAAAGCCATCCACCCTCTATTTCCCAGTTTATAGAGAAAGCTTTGTAGTTTGGAACTGAATGAAACTAGCTCACAAACTGGATGGGCTGAATTTCAAATCATCCCTGGCTTCAACCAATGCCAGCAACTGTGAGACAAACGGAGTCTGAGAAGAAAATGCACTATGGAGATCCATCAGTCATTTACAGTGCTAACAGTCTTCTGCTGTGCTAGTACAGGAATTCAGGGATCAGTTTTCAGGGCCAGGATATCTTTCAGAGAACAAAAATATCAGGAGGCTTTAAAGTCAAAGCAAAGGTGCATTACCCAGCAGCATTGTCGGGCACCAGTCACAGATGGCTAAAGAAGATGGCTAAGAACAGAGCAAGAATACAGCCTCTCCTCTCCCCCAGAGCTTTTCAGTTTCAGCTTTGGAAATATCTACCTGCTGCCCCTATTGATATGATTTGTCTTCCTCCTGGGGCTTTCAAAGTCTTTCTATATTTTGTTGCTTCATTTCCAGTGGAGGGACTTGAGGAATTCCCAGCAGAGGACCATTGCTTGGGAGAAATGGGAGCAGCGGTGGAGGCTGACCTGGGGATATTGAAAATATGCCATAACCAGCATCTCTCACTTCAGAAAAGCTGCAGGTTTTTAAGCTGAGTGCTGTGTGGTCTTGGTGATGAGGTGAAAACATCAAATGCTGTGTAGAAGAGGCTGCTGCTGCTCTGACTGCCAAAAGTGTGGGTTTGGATTTTAAATAACATAGCCTTGATTTGCAGAGTAGTTACCTTATCCTTATAGAGGAAGCATGAGAGCTGACACAGCTGTGTACAACTGTTTCCTCTTCTTGCTGTCCCTTCCAGCTCTTCCTTGCCCAAAGACACAGGTCATACACAGAACAAACTTCTAAGGCAGGGTCTTTTGTACCCTTTAAAATGTGCTTTCACTGAAAAACATATTTTGCCGAGTTAAACCTGGGAATGGCTCTGTGACATACTGGTTATCCTATAAAAAGTTGTGGTGACAACTGATGCACTGATGGATACCTGACCTTATCCTCTTTCAGGTCGTGTTAGCAAATATTTTAATCATGTTGGACTTTGCTTTTACTTGTCTGATTTTAAGTTGGTATTTTGCATAGCTCTAGGCTTGTGGCTCGTGTTTGATGTGTAACAGCAGACAGCTAAGGTTGTGACTTGTTCTTCATGTCACAAAGCAGTTTGTTTCTCTCAATTTGACTGTGCCACATCCTCTTCAGGGCAGTGCACAACCAGAGGGTTTTTTCACTCATCTCTTTTGGAGGGGGTGGAGGCTTTATCTGTCTGCGAGACAGCTGTCAGCTGCATGTTAAGGTCTCAGAAGCAACAACAAAAAGAAACTAATGAACCGTACAGCTGAAAACAGGGACTACCTGGGATGGAATCTCCTAAACTGAGATAGTTTTCACTTTGTGGGGACAGAGGGAGGGGAGCTCCAGGTACATCTCTGCAGTTCCCTGGCATGCAGGAGCTGCCTCAGGATCAGCCATCAGGACTTTGAACCACGTTGGAGCAGCTGTGTGTGCCAACATCTCTCTCCTCATCCCAGAACAAAGCCTGGAACACCAGAGCACGCCGGAACTGCTGCTGCTCACCTCCCATTCTCCTGGGGCTGGGGAGCTCCTCTTGAGCCTGATCATTGGGTAGCTCTCCTCCAGCCTCAGCACTCTTTGGGATGAATCCGAGCGGGAGCGGTGCCGTTCCCCGGCTGGAAGAGTGACACATGCATCGCACGGTCTCGTGCCAGCCACCGCCACTGAGGCTGAGTAAAAATTTTAATTTATTTTAACGCAGCTATTGAGGCGTTTTAATTCCATCAAAGGAAATAACACAAGGCAGGCTACAAATATGCATTTGCTACTTTTAAATGGATTTGATTCATCTGCGCTTGGCTGTTCCTTTTTGGATTTTACTTTGAGAGTTCCTTCTCGCTTACAAGCGCAACTATTCGAAGGTTGTGAATTTTAAAAATTGCAGATTAAATTCTGCGTTTCACACATGAATATTTAAACAGAGTAATATACTCTGTTCTTTCCGTAAGGTCCCATTTTTAATCATTAATGCCTGTTCTTTTGAGCAAATAAACCCCATATATGAGATTTATATGCATTTTAAAAAAAAAGATACTTCTCTGGGACAAGTTCCAATATGACAATATTCTGTTATGAATATTTATGTACCCATCAAAATTGGTGAATACTGAATTTGCTGATAGAAATTGTGGAAAGTTTGTTTTTTCTTTTACTTTCTTTTTGAAACAGACTGAGAAATTCTTTGTAAACTGGGTCAAGTTCAGTGCACAGTTCTGGTCAAAATGTATCCTTTTTATTTTTTTGTTAAAAAAATTTCACCTTTTGAATTGCAAACTTTTTTGATTGAAAGCAACTTTTGCATGCATAATGTACCCAAATTTAAAAAAAAAAATCCCAAAACTTTTGACAGCATTGAATAAAATGAAACACAACAAAATATTTCCTTTTTGGCAAAGATTTTATGTGAATGAAAATTAAATTTGGGATGTTTTTAATGTAAGAGTTCCATTGCCTATTGCACATTAGTTGCAGAATACAGATCAATGTGGTTGTGCTGGCATTTTTACCAGGTTGTAATGAAAGCTTTTCATCCAGATGTTCTTTGTTAGAGTTGTGAGGAAAACAGTTTTTTGAGGAAAACAATTCTGTTGAGGGAGGTGAGGCACTGGAACAGATTGCCCAGAAAAGTTGTGGCTGCCCCATCCCTGGAAATGTTCAAGGTGAGGTTGGATGGAGCTCTGAGCAACCTGGCCTGGTGTCCCTGCCCATGGCAGGGGGTTGAAACTGGAAGATCTCTAAGGTCCCTTCCAACCCAAACCATTCTGTGATTCAGTGACTTGAATGTGCACATGTATCACATTGTATTAACGAAAACACCATCCTCTCTTGCATTTGGATCGTGACTGTGACAGCATTTGTTCTTCCTGTGCCACATGTGTGGTAGTGCTGTGGCTTCTCTTCTGTACAGCATGCATCCTCATGTGATTTGTCTCACATTTAAAATGAAATCTTTAATGCTGCATAATTGAAGCCTGTTACTTTCATGGCAACTGGTCTGGTACCAGATGAGGATTTAGGTCTCTGTGTGCAGAGTGAACCCTGGCTGCCTTTCCATCTCCTCCCAGCATGTGCTGGGAAACTTGCTTGTGTTTGAATATGGGTGTGAACAGTGTGTGATCCAAACAGCCCAGAAGGAAAGTCCTGTTTCAACACATGTGACATTTCTGAATCAGCCACTGCACTGAGATATTTGCTTGTCTGGTGCACCTTGGGTTTTGACTTGGGAATGAAAACGTCGTGTCACTATTTCCCATGGGATGGGAGCACAATTTTCCAATCATGTCTAGCTGTGGGTGCCTGATTCAGAAAGTAAAATATTAAAGAGATAGAAATGGCAGCATTTATAAGACATGGTTTGTTAAAAGGTATATATAGTTGTAGAATAGCAGGAGTTACTGGATGCCTCTTTAGTTCACTGTGCCTATGAAAGCAGGAAACAAACTCACATGGTTTTGATCCCTTGCAATAAGAGGGTTGCTCTTTTTGTTCTGCTCCAGCAGGGGAGTTACTCTTCAAGAAATTAAAAGCATGCAAAGGTTAGGAATAATGTCTTTGCCAAATAGTTGATGAAGATTAGATTCTGACTGGTACCAGAGAGCTAGGATTTTAAAAAAGTGTTTGTAAACAATAGCTTGGGTGTTTTTTAAAAATTTTCAACCCTGCTTTTGCCTTCCTTTCTTCAGTACAAGAATGATACTTGACATGAGGTCTTGTTTAGAATTTCTGTTTTCAAAGAAAACAGAGGTTTTACCACCTATTCTCTTTGAAGGGACATGCACAACCATTTGTGACTACATGCCATGTTCCTTGTCTTCACTTTCTGCAGCGCTGATTCCTTCTACGAAAGATGACTCAGAAATGGGCAGTTCTGGCTGTTCTCCTTTTCTTGCCAATCAATCTGGTTGCAGGTAAGAGAGAAGGACCCAAAACTACATATAGCACAGTTTGGTACTCTATTTCCAATCTGCCAGTACACTGAAACTTCATAGTCCATAATCAGAGCAAATGTTGCCTGTTGTTTAGTGGGAACACAAAGAGTGATGTCACCTCAGCTGGAAAAATAGTTGTATGCCTTGCAGAGTGGCACAGGATGATAAATCTGATAGAAATCCAATACTGATCATCTGAAGACACATCTGTTCCACTGGGACAATAGCAGGAGAGCTATGATTTCTGGAATTAAAGGGATCCACATATGTCCCTTATTAAATTACAGCTCCAAGTGATCCTGGGTTTTAACTGTGTGTGTTCCACAGGTGTATGTTCCACAGCTGTCCTGGGTTATACTGGCACTTAAAGCAAGGCACTTAAATCATTGCCACAATAATTTTTTAAAAAGTAGTTTCCTTTCTCTTAAGAGCGAATTATGCTCTCCCCATCAATTTTTCAAAGCCTATATTAAATGGATAGAAATTTGTGGCCTAAAAAAAATGCAGGGGACTTGCAGCTCATCATCATCACCACGCACAGCAAAAAGGCACCATCTCCACTGTGTTTCCAAACTTCAGGGAGGTGGATCTGGACGTTGAATACTAATATGTGCCCCAAGGCTGACAGTACAGTCAGGAAGTCTCTTTTTAAGGGTGATGAAGCCAAGAGTTTCCTGTGCGTTCATGATGGCTGTAGCATCCTTTTAATGTCTTTTTTTATCTTATGCAGCTCACAACAGGGTTACTGTAGAGGCTGGCCATGAAGCTGTGCTGAGTTGCCCTAACATCTCTGTGTCTTTGGTGATGGTGACATGGAAGAGGAATGGCAGCAGCTTGTTGTCCTATAAAGGGGGTAACAAAGAGACAAGCAAGCTGAACTACAGTGAGAGGATCATGTGGAAATATTCACCTGACAGTGACCACGCACTTTGTATTTACCCTGTGAACCTCGGGGATGAGGGAAATTACGTCTGTGAAATTGTCAACAGTGAAGGGAATTTTTGGGTTTTCTCTTCTCTGACTGTGATAGGTAAGACTGCATAAATAAATTAAAATGAGTCTATTTCCAGCATAGGCAGGAACAAAAGAATATTAGGAAGCATAATGAGAACATCAAATCACCTTTTCTGTATAGTCAGGTAAACTATATCTATGTTTCTAAATTTAAAAAAAACATAAAAATGGGGGAAGATTTTGTGTTCTGGCTATCTTAGTTAAGTCTTCTGAGTAGAACTAAAAATTGTAAGAAATTAATTTTGCAACTCTATAATTGCTATTATTAATTTTGGTAGCTTAATTTTTTTTTGGTTGGCCTTTTTTATTAGTTTGTTTTGGTTTTGGGTTTTGTTTTTTTGTTCTTCCATGCAGCGTCTTGCCTTTCTGTTAAAGGCTGAGGTGTTGTGTGAGCGTTTCCCTGCTTTATTGAATGCAGAATATAAATTGTTGGACTTCAAGCAGAACAGTTTTGTACAATTCCTCTTTTATTTCCCTGCTATCAAATTTTTGATTGTACATATCCAAACTCCTAAATATTGTACCTGAAGCTTCAGCAATCTGCCTTTTCATCAGTCAAATTGTAAATGTTTATTTAAACCACCCCTCTCTGTCATCCTATCTCCTGTTAATCTGTCATCACCTTTTGGAAAACAGGAGGAAGCAGTATTTTAGATGCAGCTAGCCAGTTTTCAAGGTGTCCACCTTGGACTTTTTGATGTATTTTTTTCCTTAAAGTTGTGCTAATATTTAAAATTATTTTAAAATCTCATGAATTGGTCATTCAAACTAAAAAATACCACCTATTTTCTCAGCTGGGGATTTTATACTAAAAATGAAATACAAGCAGAAAATATGAATAGAAATAATGGTTGTGCCTTTTAAAAATTTTGTCTATAGTCCCTCCTACAGTGACTCTAACCCATGACAAGAGAAGGGTGGCTGTCTGTCAAGCATCCGCAGCAAAGCCAGCTGCTGACATCTCCTGGATCCCTGCAAACAATCACAGCACTGAGGAAGAATTCCATCACCCTGATGGAACTGTGACCAGAGTGAGCTACTTTGGCTGGGCCAACAGTGCACTTCCCAATGTCACCTGCCTGGTCACCCACCCAGCCACAAACCAGACTCTGCACATGGACCTGCCATGTAAATAACATTATTCTCTGATTGCTCTTCATCCTGCCGTGGGCTCCTCGGTGCTGTTCTGTGACGATGCTCTCACTACATGCCAGAGCCCTGGAGTTGGGTTAGCACAGTTATAAGGTGAAGTCCTAGTGCATGTTGACAGAGAAATTAATAATTTTGAGTTAGTTGAAACCAAATGTTTTGTGGCACTGTATGGAGAAGCTTTCACTGTGTGTTTCTTTCAATTCCTGTTCTGTTTTACAAGAATTCCTTATTCTGCTTCTAGTGGGTTCACCTTGGCTGGCCACGAGGTGCCCACTAAGCTGCTCCATTGCTCCCCCTCCTCAACAAGACAGGGAGAAAAATACAGTGGAAAGCTCGTGGGTTTCATTTGAAAGACAGAAAGAGATCACTCACCAATTACTGTCACAGGCAAAAGAGACTTGAGAGAAAGTAATTTATGGCCGCTTCGAGTAGGATAGTGAAAAAATAGAACTAATCTAAAAGCACCTTCCCCACAACCTTTTGTTCAGCTTTTCCACAGTAGTGATGGTCTGGAGAAAATTTCCTTGGAGAATGTCTGTCTGTGACTTTCAAGTGTTCTTTCTGAGAACCAAAGGTAGCCAAGAGTAAAATTCAGCTTCTCCTCTGGCTGTGCTAGACCTGTTAGAAGTCTATTGCAGTAGGATTTGTAAGAACAGCTAAATAAGTGCTCATATCACCAAAATACCTCAGTAGAGGCATGAAGGACAGAGGTTAGCATAGACCAGTCACTAATAACAGCATTTTGCAGAGATGACCACTCAGTTTTGTATTTCAAGGCTAATAGTGTTTGTAGAAAAGGAGAGTGTCAAAGCAGAAGAGCTGAAAATGAAAATATGTTTGTGCACACAAAGATGGGTGGTGCGAGGCAGCTTCTTATTGCTGATTGCATGCAGACATCACATCTGTTTCTCTCTGCTTTGTTTGGAAGCAGAAGATTAGCTTTTTCCTCCAGTTAAGGTAGTTAGTAAAATCACATATCCATGGATACTGACATCTAGCTCTGTAACTTGCTCTCTTTCCTCATCCCTCAGACACTTCCCACAGTCTTCTATACCTCCTGATAGGAGCAGCTGCAGTCACTGGTGTGGCTTCATGCTTGATTTTCAGGTGCAGAGGTGAGTCCCTTGATGAACCTGAAATGTATTACAATCCCACTGCTGACTATGTGGAGGTACAAGGACATGCACCTTATTGCTAAGAGTGAGGTGGGAGGCAAGAGTTGAAGAAAATGTTCATATATGATGCATAGTCCTTTTGGAGAAGTCATAAAATAAGGGGTGGCAATTTAAAATAAGCCTGGAGTTTTGAAAGGGACACAGGTATTACGATATTAATGCATTACAGACATGTCAGAGGTTCAAACAGGATGAAAAGGGTTCTTTCTGAGAGTAGGGCAGGTTTTGAGTTTTTAGAATTATTTTGCTTGTTCTGCATTTGCCAGCACAAAATTCTATACTTAAGAATGACAGTTCACAAACTAATGACCAGACACAAACAAGCTCTGTTTCCATCAGCAGTGGTGAGTTTTCCCTTGAGCAAGTGTAAGAATATGCCAAATGTACATATTTGGTATCTTTTGGATTATTATGCATTGGGCATATTAGATAGCTGATTTGTTTCATTTCTCATACTAAATGCAAAACACAGCAAAACACAGCTACTAAGAAGAAAATGAACTCAGCACGACCAAAAGTTTCAATGAAGAGAAAAATAAAATAATAATGGGTTCAAGCATAGGATGTGTAAAATAAGAAATTAATGCATGAGGGTAACTGTATTTTGAAGAGTTGAGGGCAGCTAGAGGAGAATGCCAGATATAACAGCTGTGCACTCCGCCCCATCAAACCATTCTAACTTCCTGACATCCTACTTTCAGCTCGCTGGTTCTGTAAATGCACACGTGGCCTGGCAGAACCCTCTGCAGTAAGTGGGTTTTTGTGTGTGCGTGTCCTTTGCAGTTTTTGGTGTATTCTTCACTAAAACATGTAATGTCTTTGCAATGTGTCTACTTTGACAGACCTCCCATTTACCTCTGTGGGCACTTGGAGGGGGGAATGAGGACCGCTTAATCTGTGAGGATGTCTCTTGTTTGGATAATCAGAGTATTTAAGTAATTTTTTTGAGCACTAGGTAGAGAGTGGCACAGTGCATTTCCTGTCTATAAATTACATTTACAACGCTGAATTTTAACAATCCCAAAACTTAGTATTTTCATATTTATGCTTCACAGAGTAGTCTCAACTCTGACATTTGGCTTAACAATGTGTACTTTTGATGGCAGAAACCTGCCTGATTACAGCTTGGATGAAACCAGACATGCCTTTTACAATGAGGGGCAAGGGTCCACTTTGTTTTGCTGTATTAGAGACAAACACAGCTATGAAACTTTTATTTTTAAAGTGGCAGTTCTTATACTTGGAAGCCAGGAAACAGCAGTGATAAATCTGCCACCACAATTTCTAGTTATTCTAATTCCAGTGTGTTGTGATATATATTTAACAGAATGAAAATATGCTGCTTTTTCCTCAGGGCTCATGGAAAGCACATGGAAAGACCAATTATTTAATATTTTGTTTTCTGCTCATGATTTAATTAATGGTTGTGTGCCTTGTTTGCTGCAAATGAGTCAGAATGCTCTGAAGCTAGAATGATTAGTTTCCTGATACGCTCTTGTATGGCATTCAGGACATTTTCACTGATGAGAGTGGGAGTTGCAGAGATCAAAGTCACTGATTTTAGGTGCCTAAACTGTATTGCTTGTGGTCTGCCTGGTTTGTTTTTGCATGTTTGTTTGTTTGCTTTTGTTTTGTTGGCAGAGAAGCTAGCATTGCTCATTATCATTTATCTTCCTGTAGATACCAATGTTCCAAAATTCAAAGGCTGTCCTGTTGAGGCTTTGTGAAGGCTGTTCTTGCATCTGTCTGCCAGTTCATGTTTCACCCTCTGTGCTCTACACTTTTGCTCAGAGAGCTCACAGAAATCACTGGTTTTTGCAACAGTAATGTGACCTACCAGGTTTCTTCTGCTCTTGTTTTCTGTTTGGGATCTACGGGAATGACAGCTCCACAAAATTCTACAATGTCGTATAATGGTACATGTTTTTCTTTCTGTCGCAGACTAAAACCTCCAAGTTCACACCCTCACATGTGAGAAGAGAAGCAGTCAAACTTCATATCTTTCCAGAGAAAATCTATGAAAATTACAGCCCAAGATCTGTATATGCTCTAATAACAATGTAGGCACAAGTAGCCAGGTCAGCTACTCATAATATTCAGCTACTTGAACTTGAACTTCCACTATTCAGCCTCAGACGTTACACACAAAAGCCTTTGTCCTTCCTGACCTGATGATGGTGGGGGAGAAAAGCCTGTCTTAGTAAATTGTTTTTCTCTTTCTCTAAATATCAGTACAGCTCTAGAAAATATTGGAACTTTTAAAGATTGAATTAGAGAAATACCTTAATTTTGTTTGAAAATGGACTCTGAGGTATGTGCTGCCTTTCCTCAAAACAATAATTGATGTATTTCTGTGCTCAGGTAACAGACTGCTGGTGAAAATATAGCACTTTTCTTTCCATTTTATCAACTGTATTCTCTTTGTGGTTTTGTGTTGGAAACCAGAGAATGACATAGGGGACTGCAAAATACAGAAAGTCAAAGCGATACATCCAACAGAGACACAGAAATAAGAGAGTTTTAGGGGTTTTTTTGTTGTTTTGTTTGGTTTTCTGGGTAGACTGTTGCACGTGGGAGATGTTCTGGTATTTGTCATCTTTGTTTATCCCTGCCACATTGCAATGCTCTGTTTTGAGTTCAAGCAATACACAGCTTGGTGTAACCCAAATTGTGTGTTTGGTCTCTTATGAGAATTTGGTCTCAAAAATAACCAGCTTGAGAATGTTTTTATGAGTATATTTATAATGTTTTTTCCCCTTAATTATAAGTACACTTTTGGTGACCCCATACTGTTTTTATTTGCACTGAAAGCAAATTTAAGCAAGGCAGGTATTTTAGACTGCCAAAATGGCCTTGCCAAAATGCGTAGGAAAATGCTGACTGTTTGTTGAATAATCATTTTGAGACAGCTACTAAAAAGTGATGGAAATTGGAGTGAGCTATTTGCACATTGTCACAAGAAAAAAAAATTTAAAAAAGCCTGGGAGCGTGACACTGCTGTTTCAGATTGACTGTTTAGTCAGATGCACAGTTGACTGAATGTCACTTGAGCTTTTTAGCACCAGATGTGATTATAGATGAAAATGCTCCTGTTTATTGTGTGGATTTTCACTCACATTGTTCATAGGACACTCTTTGTAATAATGATGATGTTTGCTTTCTGATTAATCTATGAACAATTTGTCTTCTGGAAATAGCAGGTGTTGTGACGCCTCTTTCTCTTTACTGAATATGAAAAAAATGGTGACAAAGAATTATGTTTATAGCCTTAAAATTGGAATGGAACTTTAGATTATGAACAATATTCGTTTAAAATCACAAATTTCAACACCAGTATTGAAATAAGGAAGGTAAACAATTTTCCTACAGACTTTGGAAATGGGGCAAATGCCCAAAAGGTATTTGCCAGTTTAGTGAAAAGCCCAGTTTCGTAAGCTGGAAATTGCAGATGTAAGTTTTGTCTAACCTTCTTGGCATCAATTTGTCACAGCTTTTCTTCTCTGATGAGAAAATAATGCTTTCCTTGGTTCTCCTCTAATAACTGTAACATCTGTGATGTCTTTGTGACTTGGTCTTTCTGACTTTGTGAAGTCTTTGCTGTTAATGACAACTTGTCCTCAGCTACTTGATTTGGTGTCCACAATCTGTATGCACCTGTCGTGTGCTGGAGGCAGCGAAGACTTCAGGAATTAACTAAGTGGGACTTATTCTATATTTCCTATCACTTCTCTGTCCTGCCATAGTTTTGCTTATGCTCTTAGTTGTGCTTCTTAAACAAGTATCCACTTTTCTCTTTTTCCTCCCCAATCCTCACACACTAGTTTTCTCAGTTTATTGATTTTTATCTTCTCTAAGTATTTTATTATCCAGTTTTATTTCATTCTCTTTTTGGCATCAAACACAACTTTATTCTTCGTTCCCTTGTTGCCTTTTGTGTGTGTGTAACAAGAGGTTTCAAACTGTGACTTGTTTTGGAATTTTTTAGTGCTTTTCACTGAACTTCTCCATAGAGACATACTTACTCCAGGTGTCCTTCACTTGTTTTTTTTTTGCTAATATATAATAGAACTTTAATCACTCTTGATGATAAGCATCTTCTGTTCTTAGACTTCTGCAAATCTAAGCTCACTTACCAAATCAAAATGCATAATATGCAGTATTTTATCTGTTCTTGGCTGACATCTGTTTTATAGCATCATAGAACTGTTCAAGTTGGAAATAACTTCTAAGATCATCAGGTCCAACAATTAACCCACCACCATCGTGGTCACCACCAAACCGTGTCCCTCAGTGACACATTTACATGTTTTTGAACACATCCAGGGATGGTGATTCCACCACTTCCCTGGGCAGCCTGTTACAATGCCCCACCAGCTTCTCAGTGAAGAAACTTCTCCAAATATCTAATACACTCTGCAGCACCTGTGAGGAAAAGGAGTGAGAAGAATGTGAGAGGAACAGCCCTGCAGACACCCAGGTCAGTGCAGAAGGAGGGGCAGGAGGTGCTCCAGGTGCCGGAGCAGAGATTCCCCTGCAGCCTGTGCTGAGACCATGGTGAGGCAGCTGTGCTCCTGCAGCCCATGGAGATCCATGGAGGAGCGAGGAGCAGATTTCCACCTGCAGCCCACGAGGATCCCATGCTGAGCAGACTCATGGCAGGAGCTGTGACCCTGGAGTAGGAGTAGGTTTTCTGGAAGGACCCACACTGGAGCAGTCTGTTCCTGAAGGACTGCACCCCTGGAAAGGACCCACGCTGGAGCAGTTCATGAAGAACTGCAGCCTGTGGGAAGGACCCACATTGGAGCAATTTCGGAAGGCCTCTATCCCATGGTAAGGAACTCACTGGAGCAGAGGAAGATTGTGAAGAAGGAGCAGCAGAGATGAAGAGGTATGAACTGATCCCCAAACCCTATTCCCCACCTCACTGCACAGCTGGGGAGGATGAGGTAAATCTGTGAAGAAGAAGGAGTGCGGGCAAAGGGGGTTTTAATTTTGTTTTTATTTCTCACTCTCCTCCTCTGCTATAATTACTAATAAATGATATTAACTTCCGCAAGTAAAATCTGCTTTGCCCATGACAGTAATGGGTGAGTGATCTCCCTGTTCTTATCTTGATCCGTGAACTTTTCCGTCATATTTTCTCCCCCTGTCCTGCTGAGGAGGGGCAGTGAGAGAGTGTCTGGCTGGGCAGGTGGCAGCCAGCCAAGGTCAATGCACCACACCAGGCTTAGTCACCAGCAAAGCTATAAGAGAAAAGAGGATGCTGTAAACATCAGATTCTACATTATTAAGGCATTTTTATGCGGATGGTCCCTCTCTAGGTCTTCTGACTTTAATCTC
Organism: Origma solitaria; assembly: GCA_013397895.1. Taxonomy (NCBI): domain Eukaryota; kingdom Metazoa; phylum Chordata; class Aves; order Passeriformes; family Acanthizidae; genus Origma; species Origma solitaria. Next base: position 133,536 of record VZRL01000718.1, read on the forward strand.
ATCACTGTGTACTGAGCTCTGAAAATTTCATTTCCACTCATTCTATTCTCTCAGCTGTCAATAAGTACTGCTGAGCAAACAGGGCTACGTGCTTTTGGGATTGAATTTTGTCTCACTTCTGCCACAGTCAAACAGAGTTTATATTGTCATGTCATAATGTTCATATCTAGCTGTGCTTATATTTTAGATTTCCATGTGTACATCTGAAGAAGAAACCATGGACAACCCCCCTGAAATCGTTTCTGTGTTAGATTTATGATCTCTGAAGAATGCAACCCCCTCTTCTGAGCAAAACATGCGGCCACGTGTAGCAGAACAACGTGCTTAGTACATAAATGTCTTGTAACTCACTGCATCTCTTGTGTGAGAGGAGTGTTGTGTGGAATAAACAGAAGAGTGAGCCAACTATTGAAAAGCTTTGGTCTGGCTGCTCGTCTTTTTGTGCAACTTGCTTGAAATATTCAAATTAGGAAGATTAGAATCCAACAGCACCAGTTAGTGTATTGTTAGGGCTGCCTCCTTAATCAGGCAAGTTAGTGCCTGCAAAACTGATACCTTCAAGAGCGCTGCCTGCCTCCAGGTCTGAAAATCTACCAACTACTCTTAGTATCACATCCTTCATCATTGTCATTCTTGTGTAATCAACAGTGGCTGCCAATTTCATGCTACTATAGATAGCCAAACCAGAAATATACACCTATATGCAAACATCTTGATTCATAGCTACATTGCTGTGCATGTGAGTGTGAAGCTGTGAATACATACAGGAAAAGTTAGGGTTTTTTTCCTTGAGAAATGAATTTCTTAATAATTTCCCATCAACAGAATATCTCATTATACATAAATGTTGTGAAAGACCTTATAAGACAGATAGACACATGAGGGATAAAATGAAAAGTTGCTGTGGAAACCATAACCTGAAATAAATCTTTCTTCTGTGCACTCAAAATCCCAGTCTTTGTCTTCTATTAGAATATTGTTTGCATATCATTTCTCTCTTTTAGAAAGAATCTGAATTGCTGATAACAAATGGAAATCCCATCTTGACGGTGACTGTAAAGTGGATCTCAAACTAATGGATTTTTTTTTTCCTTTCCTGTGAGTATTTTAAGCCTTTCTCTTGTCCTGGTATCAATCTGGTGTAAGGCAGAAAAACATGTAATCCCTGTTGGTCAGTACTGCCCACCTCTGACCAGCTGCAGCAGTTTGGAACTGATGATATTAATGCCTTCATTGGAGCTAATTTTGGTGTAGGAGAAACTTGGGGTAGGGTATAGAGGAGAGAATAGGAGACACTACAGAAGATGCTAAGGCACAGAGAAAATGTTTTGTTAAACAAAAAACATTCTTTAGCTCTCAGCTTGCAGCTGTCACCATCCCTCTGTAGCACATTCTTAGAAAAACACATTTCAAATAGGGCCTGTCAAATGAGCAAAAAGAGATTTGAGCTCTGGTATCGAGAGGCTGGATCACACCAAGGCTGGTGTCCGTGTTCTGTCCTTGGGACTCTCCTGTAGCTGTTGTTTTCTGCAGTCATCTGTTGGCAGATGCATTCACACAGTGTTAGCCTGGGTCAGGAATGTGCTTTTGAAAAGAAACTCCCGGTGGTCCCGTGCTCACTGTGCTGGCTTGGTATTGTCCAGCAGCCTTGGAGCACACAGCAAACACTGCATCTTTTCTGCAGCACCCCAGGGATTCACCTAATGCTCTCCAGCTGCTCACGGGTGTTCAGCTCACAGGATCAGACCAGAGCTAGCCCAAAATAAAATCCCTCAACCCGTGCTGTGCTCTGTCAAATCACTCCCGCTGAGCTACGCAGCTGATGAGATAAACTTAGCTTTTGTTAAACAAGCTCTTCCTGCAGTGTGATTTTTTTAAAACCTGTTTTGTATGCAAGAAATAACTTCAGCATCAGCTCCAAGAAGGCACTGAAAAATGCCGATTTGCAGTGCTCATGTATTGAAGATCTTTCTTGATCACACAAAGGATGTGCATGGAAAAGATGGGGCCAAATACTGAGTGTACTCCTGTGATTTTCAGTCTAGCAAAAAACATTGGAGCCTGATTCTTGACCTGCTAAAACTGGATTGCTTGGCAAGAAAACACAGGAGCCATGGTTGCACACAGGCATTATTGCTGGCCAAGTCTCACGTTTTCTTCACAAATACTGAAAATACCACAAAGAATGACAGAAGATCAATCTGCACAATGATTTGCAAATGCATTAGTCCCACTTCACTTATTCAGTAGTTACATATATAAAAATATAAATATATATATATATAAGACTGGCATAGAATTTCTACTGCTATTGTACAACAGCTTGCATTTGAAAACTCATTGTGCTTAAGTGCAAATGGATAATTAGCATATTGGTAAAAAAAATGCAGGGTGTGTGTGTGACAAAAAAAAGCGTAAAAAGCCAAATTCTTGGAATACATCTACCAGGTGCAATGTCAAGGCCAGTCCCATACCTGGAGTTTACCCTCTGCAAACACTGTAGACACAGACACAGCCTGATGGGCAGGCAATTCTTTTGCCCTTCCAGTTTTAGTGCCATCAGTGCAGAGCTCAGCCTGGTAGTTTGATGGAATTGGCTCTGAACCAGTACTTGAATGCCTCTGTGGTACTTTATGCCCTGCCCATGGCAGGGGGCTCAGAACCAGATGAATTTGGAGGTCCCCTTCCAACCCAAACCATTCTATGAGTCTATGATTTGAATAAGGAGCTGGCTGTGAAACAAGCCCCAGCATTGTGAAACCCATCTCTTTTTCAGGAACTCAGAACTGACATTCTGGAGATGGCTTGAGGCTCTTTTAACTTTGCATAGTATTTGACAGGATAGTTCAGAATGGCCAGGAGAGAAAAAAAACATAGGAAATCACAGCCATCTTACTCTTTGGACACCTTGCTCAGCTTCTTACAGTCAGGGGTTCAGGACTTTGTGAGATGGAGGTTGCATTTGAATCATATCTTAATAGCCACTGATAAACCTGCCCTCCATAACTACTTCACTCTCTTTTAACCTTTTTTATGGTATGTTTTTGATCTATAATACAAACTGCAGGAATGAGTTCCACAAATTTAATTATGTTCTTTGAAAAAATGTTTATGCTGGTGGTTGAAACCCACATTTCGGTAGTTAAATGCTGAGAGAAGGAGGCATGACTGTGGTGAAGCTGAAGAAAACAATCAACAAGTAGCTGAGGAAACAAAAAAGGCAAAACAGAGGAGAAAATCACCTCACTCCAAAAGAGAGGCAAGAGACAGGAAGAAGGATAGTAAGGGAGAAGACTTCAAAGATTCCCACCTGCCCCCAAAAGGGCATATCCTGGAGTATGAACAACACTGCTTGAGGAAAAACTCGTCAGGTTTTCACTGGTGAGTGCAAGATTCATGAACTGCACCCTCAAGGAAGGACCCAGGACAGGGTGTTGAGGCTGAAAAAGATTCTGAAAGTATTAGGATGGATCAGCAAGGGATTTTTCCTTGTTAAAAGAAGTGTCAGTGCCTGAAGTGAATAAAAAATAACAGTGTGAAAGCAATATTCAAGACAGTTTAGGTGAACTTTGGTAAAATGCCTTAAAAGGAAGGACAGAAAAATTCCTGCAGATCAGTGCAGCCAGTGCAAGGGGTGTGGCTGGAAGGAAAAGCCATGCAAAGAGGATTCATCTTCTTGTGAGAAGAAATCTAAATTAAGAAATGAATAAACTTGTTTGGGAAAGTAGTGAAATCTTTGCAGCTATTTTTATAATACAAGGAGAAGGGGAAAAGGGAGTAAACTGCTGCCAACTGTAGTTAAGTGGGCAATACCAATAGTCAAATTATTTGCTTTTATATGGCTATATCGTCAACAGGAGACAACAGCCATGCCTATGTGTTCACACCAAGGAAACTTATTGCAGGTGTTGTTAGTACAGGAAACTGAATATGACATCAACTACATCAAGGTGGAAGAGCAGCAGTGATTATTACATGATAGGAGCAATCATGTCGGAAATGGGCTGTAGAGAAATGATAGAATAATGATTTAAAGGTATTGGAGGAGTAGAAACATATTTTAAAGATGTTAAGAAAAAACAATGTGGTAATGTGGATAACGTAGATTAGTTCCCATCAGAATTATTCCAGGAAAAGATGTCAAAGGAGGCCCTCCTGGGATAGACTGGGGAGTTGAATTTGGATACGAATAAAGAAGTAATGAATGCTTTTAGAGAGTGAAATACTCCAGAGGTTTGTGTCACACGAAATTTTCTTAGTCATCCAGACTGAAAACCATTAGCAATCATATGCCATGGGAGTGACAACAGAAGATCTATTTAACTCCACAGTCAATGAACCAGAGGCTGATATGACTTAAAATTTTGTTTTTGTGACTAACATCAACAACTTAGAGGAGATAGTTGTAGAAAAAATCCTTGAGTGAGCAACTGAAGTTAATTCAGTTGTTGTGACCTGGAACATGTGTATGTGATCTTATTCTTATCTCAAAAGGGAAAATCATGCATAACTGGAACAAACTAAATGGTGAAGAATGGACCAAAATCCTCAAGATTTAATTTTAAATGAAGCTGGTAATTTCTTTGTGTTAAAGATGCTAATATGTTGGGGACTTCTCTTCCAAACCAGAGGAAACATCAGCCCAGTCAGCTCTGGAAATAAGGGTCAGTTCTATAGAAATGGACATTAGGAACATCCGGAAATCCTGCAAGGATGGGGAAGATGGTTGCCCTGCAAAAAAACCTGTCTTAAGGATCAAGAAGCTCAGGGAGAAAATGGGAATTGCCAGCAGCTGTGCAATTGCACAGCTGGTCTTGCAAAATATCTTTAAATGCCGAGCAGAGACCTCACTTGGTTTTGTGCAAGAAGAGCTGTGTTGGGAGCAGCCCTGATCCCCACAGCTCCCATTGTGTCCCTGTAATTTGGGAGAGCCAGGGGACTCTGTGGGATCTGTGTTTGGAGTCATGCACAGGCAGTGCTCTGTAAGTAGAAAAAGGGTGTGTGGGCAAGAACTGCTACAGAGAAACACTTGGAGTTTTTTCTGTCATGAGGGGACTGTTTTAGTCCAAGTTTGCTTTTGGTACCTGGCAAGGTGGGCCAGGCCATGTGTTGGCCTAGACCCTGCTGGTGTCTGAGGCATCTGTTTGAGGCAGAAGGGGACCGGTCTGAGTGGTAAAAAGCTTTGAGAAGTAATACCAACAGTCTCTTATTGCGAAGTGTTAGGAAATTTTAATTATCAGTTTCATCACTAATTTGATGTGTGATGGCTTCACATCAGAGAATTCAGCAGGTGTTTGGGCAGAGAAGGAAATGAATGAATCTGTCTTGATGCAAGGTAGATATTCAAGATGACTCCCATACATTTTTTGTGTCCATTCTTTGGCAATATAAGGGGATAAATGGACACAGCAAAATTCACTGCCTGCCTAAGGAGGACAGGCCCCTCCTCAAATCCTGTGCCGGCTGTACCTGGATCAGAAAACTGCTGGTTATGGTGATGTGGTGAGAGCTTGAAATCTGCTCTATGTCCAGAAGATCACATCCCTTCCTCAGGGTACCAAGTGGCAGCCTGAGGAGTCACCTTAGTGCGATGTTGAAAACTTGATTGTGGACCTCCACAGAAACCTGCTTAACATTTTTCCTACGGGCTTCATGCAGAATTTCCTTGTGTGAAGTAATTTTTCACTTTTCAACATCTCTGAAAACACAGGCTGACTACAACCTTGCTTGTTTTCACTGATTACTCACAGAGTCTCTGATGCTTTTGTGTTTTGTTTTACCTTAAAATCCCACTTGAGTCCCAGGTTTGGTGTTTGGCTTACTCTGTGTTCCTGGATTTTAAAATGATCGAAAACCCAGGGGACCTAACACCACAGCTCTTAATGGCAAATTAAGCAAATCTCAGCTGTACTATTTTCTGAAGCCCCAGCCATGACTTCAAACAGTAAGGGTTAACAACAAAGACACTAGCTAAAAATAATAAATTTCTATATTGTTTCATCACATCTCCACTCTAGACCCTGCACTTTTATGTCAAAGGAGCTCCTTGCTTTTTTCCTGACTTTAACATTTGGTAGACTTTTAAAAATGATATAATGAAGCCTAAGTAGAGAATCAAATAATGTCATAGTAAGTGAGGAGACTTGGGTTTAATTCTTTGCAGCTGTTTTCTTTTGTGATCTCAGGCAAGTAGTTTCTCCCTCTCTGTCTATCTCTCTGGTTTGATTTTTTTATCTCTGAGAACACAGAACAAAGGATACTTTCTTGTTTCTCCTGGAGATGCATTATTTTAATTACTATGAAAGACAATGAAGAACTCAGACAGTAAAGCAAAGGGATTGTGTTAAAAACAACAGCTCGATAGAAGAAAAGAAAAAAAGCCCAAAACCACTCTGAGGCTCCTGAATAAGGCTGGGTTGTTTAAATATTTCTATCAGTTTGTTAGACACCAATAATATCGGCACCTTACTGGGTTAGAGATCTGAACCCTGCTGCCAACTCAAACCTTGGTCTTACTTTTACAAATGTCTCTTCAACTGTTGATTTCTGATGTTGAAAAAGACTGTAGAAAACATACCCACCTGTGGAATGGAACTGTAGGATAAACTTGCTTTTTTGTTGTTGTTGTTGATGATGGTGTTATTAGAAGTAGAAAATAAGGTACTTAATGAATTGCTTTTGTCCTGCTTGAGTTTTGTGGTGAGATTGCTACAGCTTGGGTTTATTAACACATTTAACCAACTTTGAAAAGGAGATGAGTAGGTCAGAAAGGAGATGGCACATCACATTCATCTGTCATAGCTGTCCACAAATGGTGCTGGCTTTTGGATTTGATGAACTTCAGGCAGAAGCAGCCTGGAAGGAAGGAATTTCCTTCCAACCTCTGGACACAACAGCCACCTGACAGGAAAAACTGCTGGCTGATAGTGCTGTCATTCACATGAATGTCTGGTTTATTGTCAGTTTCTTTCTTTTTCTTTTCTTTTTTTTTTTCTTTTGAATCCCCATTTGCTTGGGGAACACTCTTTATCCTTTCGGGGACAAGGCAGTATCTCTATTTCTGTACTCGGAAAAACTCCAGGTGCTTGATTTCGCTCTTTTGACAAACCCGGTCATGTAAAAATGGAAGAATTCATGAATTTGTGGGCAGTAATTCTGCACGTAGAAGCTATGTATCAGATTCTGACCGCCTTGTGGTCTGTGAAGCCTCTCTGAGCAGTGGGCCACCTGTGAAGAAATGGGTTGTGCTGATGCAAGGGAGGATCATGATGATGGGGTTAGAGCAAGGAAATGACAACAATGTGGGGGATGTAGTGTGAAAGAAATGAAATACACCTCTAAAGACCAGGGAGGAAATGGTAGCAGATGCATCAGTTTTTTGCTGCATTAATAAAGGATTATTTTGTGTTTACATTTTGGGCTGCTAAGCAATGCTTTAAATGTATATACAGCCAGATCAGAAAATGCATTGGTGAGGGCATTCCATTCCTAGTAACAAAGGCCAGAGTCACCTGGAGCATATTCATGCTGGCCTGTCCTGCATTGTTTCCACCAGTGTGATGCCAAGCAAATGGCAACCTGGACTAATGGGTCAGCAGGGGATTTCTTTGAATGAAAAAGGCCCTCAAAAGGCTCAGCAGTGACCATACCTTAACACACCTTAATGACAGCACTCTCCACAAACAGTGTTTGTATTTGAGTGGAAGGACCGAAGGGACACAGGCCTGTCATCTTCCTTGGCTGTGTGCAGTGGCCTCAGCTCTGTGGACCTGTGAGCCAGCATGTCCTTCTGCACTTGCTGCTGGGACAGCAGCTCAGCTGAACTGAGGCAGACCTCTTGGGAAGGTGCTCTCCCTACGTGCTAGATTGCAGATTTCACTCCTTTTGGTTGTGCTCCAAGCCACATTCAGCAGACTGGCTCACCATCAGTCTTCCTTTTCCTTACCAGGGCCTGGGGAAGCTCCTGTCCTTACTTATTTCAGATCATTAACTTGCTTCATTTTACCTTGAGGCCTTTGACAGGTACCTTGTGTGATAGCTCACTTTTTATGTATGATCTTTGTTGTTGATGACAAGGTTTGAACTTCCCTGCTACAGCAATGAAACTCCAGGAGATACATTTGAGCAAGGAGACCTCCCATGCCACAGCATTTATCTGGATATGTCATGTGGTGACAGAAGGAAATAAATTGAGATAGGGGAATAAGAGAAGGAGTTTACTCCACACTTGCTTATTGTATGGTGAACTGCTGCAGGTAGAAAGAGTCCCTATGCTATTTCTGCATCAAACAAATATAACTATTGTAAAGAGTATTATCTGACAAGAGCTCCTACCCACGCTTTCCTGGGCAGCTGAATAGGAGGATGTGGTTTGCAGCACCTTATGACCACGCTGAATGCAGGCTTATTGTTTGTACAGCTCCCTAACAACATGAAAATGTGAGTTCTCTACTATTTGAAACTAGCTTGTCTTGAGGGTGTCTGAATATCTGTAATTTCTACTTTAGAGCAATATATTCCACAGCAGACGGGAATGAGATGGGATCATATTGCCACTGTGCATTCCCTTGGATATGCAGCATACATAATTGTAACAGGCCCCACAGTTGTTATGAAGGATTTGGACTGATCTTTTTGATCCTTGGTTTGATTTTTTTTTTTTTTTTTCCCCTGCCCCTCAGAATTCAACAAAACTTTCAGGTCTGGTGAAGTTGTTTGTGTGTTTTTTTGTTTTGGTTTGGTTTTTTGTTTGTTTGGGGGTTTTGGGGCTTTTTTTTTTTCGTTTGTTTTTGTCTCGTTTCTTTGTTTGGTTTGGTTTGTGTCTGTATGACATGGAAGAAAGCATATAAGACAGGAAAAAAAGAGATGTTGACAGAAGCACAGGAGTCAGAAAATCTGTCACAATTTTTCTTTCTGCTTTGCAAAGCAGCTCAAGTGCTTCTGTGGCTTTTGTGCTGCCTATATTTTAAAAAAGAAGAAAAATAAAATTCAAGCTGCAAGTGAATTGCATAAACAATCCTAGATGGACTTTTTCACAAACAGGAATGGAACTGGACAGCTGACAGGAGCCAACTGAAGCACTTGGGTATAAATCAATGGTTAGGCAATGCAAAAAAGAAATTTCTTAATGTGAAAAATGCCAGGGGAATTAGGTAGAGCCCTTTCAGCTTGTGAGTTCTTCTCTTGCTTAGAAAAAATCTGCCATCACGAATCCCTTATATTTGGTAATTTCCAACTCTGAAAAAGGATTGTTTGTGATGCTTTAGCTCCATGTTCATGTACAAATATTTGTGTGGCCTCTGTGTTTCTTTGTGGTCTTGTTCTGGTCTCGTTGAGATTTTAAAGCTCCTCTCCTCAGTACACAGAGTTTGCACTGATGTTCTGCTGCCCAGCATGCCACCAAACCCACCCATGCTGTTGGCAGAACTTCACAGGAAATGTACGAAGACAGTAAGACACTGTTTTCCCACTTCACACTTCAACATGACTTTTCTTGCCTAGAATGAAATTCCAGTCACTGACCAGTTTAAAATTCCAAAGCATAACTCTCCACCACCCTGTGCTTTGCTTTGTCCTTGTGTGGTATGAGAGGGGCTACAGATTTTGGGAATGAGGAAGTTTTGGCCACTTGACACAGCACTGTGCAATAGCAAAAGGTGGTAAAGAGCAACTGTGAACAGAACCTCTACTCTGGTAACCACAAACAAGTCCATATCAGAATGAACTATTATAATTAATGCCATTACTTTAAATAGAGAGGTGAGTGGCTATTTCTGTAGTGCTAGGTATTGTTCATGACTACTTAGAACTAAATCCTGAAATAAACTTGATAACACATCAAGAAAGAAAGAACTTCTCTAGCAACCATCTTAGAAACATATACCTGTCACTGAGGCCTGTATTATTAGGTGTTATCAGCTGCCCTGATCTCTGGTAATTTGTCATTTTCCCCCCTCTGTACATTTCCCAGCTCCACAGGTGTTTCTGCTCTCCATTTCAAATGCCAGTCCTTTCTGCCCTTTGCTTGGGGGATTGTGCAAACACTGCTGAACTCCCTAGAGGTGCCAAGTTTAATTGAAATGCCCTGGGATGTCATTCAGCTAACAAAATGTTACATTCTACCTCAGTCTTGAAGCAGCCATGAGAGGGAGCAATGTCATGTTCCCGTTCTGCTTTCTGGGGAATTTCTATTGATTCTGGTTGTCCCAGGAGCCTCAGGCTACGGAAGTATTAACCCAAAAGAAGGCTATTTTGCAACTCCTTTGTTCCACCAGCCCAGTCTTCAACCTGCTCCGTGCTCCGTGGCTCCTCTCAGGTGATTGCCCCAGTAATGATCCCTTATGTGAGTCAACCTTTGGCTGAAATCCTTCCTTTTGTGTGTGTGGTGCCCCAAGTCCCTAAATGAGCAGTCCCTGGGGTGCCTCAGGCACAGCAGCGCTGGCAGGCGAGGGAGGCGATGGTTCCGCTCTGCTCTGCACTGGTGTGGCCTCACCGCGAGTCCTCAGGGCATTTTTGGGTGCCGTGATATAAAAAAGGCATTAGGCCATTAGAGATTGTGCAAAGGAGGGCTGCGAGGATGGTGAAAGGGGTGGAGAGGAACCCTTATGAGGAGCGGCTGAGGGCACTTGGTCTGTTCAGCCTGGAGAAGAGCAGGCTGAGGGGAGACCTCACTGTGGTCTAGAACATCCTCATGAGGGGCAGCGGAGTGGCTGACACAGCTCTCTTCTCTCTGGTGTCCAGCCCTGAGGGAATGGCATGGAGGTGTGTCAAGGAGGAGGGAGTGTGGGGACACGGGGAGCGGGGCTTGTCCCCGGCCGGGCTGTGCGGGGACGGCGATGGACGGGCGCGCTCCGGCGAGGCCGCTAGAGGGACCCGCCCGCCCGGAAAAGGCTCCGCGGCTCCGGGGACACGGCTCCCGGCACAGCCCCGGCCTGCAGCGGGGCTCCAGGGGCCTGCCACAATGAAAACAGCCCCAATCGCCTCTTGTTCCTCCGGTTCCCAGCCCCCTGTTTGTGCGCTCGTGGTTTCTTTCTGGGGTTGTCCCCTCTCGGAGCGTCCGGGGGCTGAGGCAAAGCTGCCCTGCCCCGTGAGAACCCAGCCCTCGGTGAGAGCCTCCTCCTTCCTCCTTCTCCCTGACACCCTTTCATCTGTGCTGTTTCCCTGTCTGCACCTCAGTCAGGAATCCCTCGCTCCTCTTTTGGTTTTCTTTGTACAGCTGAGGGTGAGAGAAGGCAAGTGAGGTTAACATCTCATAGCCTTTGTAATTCCTCTCAAGGATCTTTAAATGAGAGCTCTTTTGCCCAACTACACAAAGTAAGCCAAACCTGCTACTGAAATAACTCTTCCCTTTCATTCTGTATAGTGTGTTGTGGGTGAGAACAGAGCGCGGAGTGGGGCAAGTAGAAAGGGTAGTTCAGAGGAGTGTCACTTGATTTATTTTCTCTTAAATCTAGACTGCTTCCTTCTATTTCTATTTTATGTCCTATTTGAAGATTTAGAGCTTGGAGGGTGTTTCACCTGCTTTTTGTTATTCTCCTCCAGTCAAATGAAAGAGAGGAGCAGTGGAGTAAATTGTTATGGAGTGCTCTAACACCATGTTCAGTGAGCTGGAGACACAGGCAAAGGCCAGGCTGGCAGGGGCTGTGGGGGTACTTGGCATACTCTGGGGTGTTTAACTAAGAGAAGCAGGAAACGTGGTACTGGTTTGGCTGTGGAGCTTGTATTTGTGGAATATAAAGCAAGCTGAGCGTCTATCTCTGCCGTGTCTAAAGCAAGGGACAAAATCTCCGTTAAGCTCTTCATGTACTTGATGTGGCTTTTGAGAAGGCGGGAGGGCACTGTAATGTAGATAAGATTTTAAGATGTTCTTTTTTAGCTGCTTTTTTTTTTCCCCCTCTGCTGTTTGTACCCCTCAAGATCTCAGTACTTGCCATTCCCCAGCCTCACTGTTGTCACACCAGTCTTGGAGAAGGATCGCGTGTGCTCAGCTGTACAGTGCTGTACTGACCCTGCGTGGGATGCAGATGGAAAAACAGCCTCCTCTCCCGCTCTCAGCTCTGGGAGGTGCCAGGCAGCTCCAAAGTGAACTGGCACTTTTGTTAGCTGGATCTGAGCTGTGATGAGTTCAAGCAAGTTTATTTCAGGGCTGCCTGGCTCTATAAGGAGAAAACTGCTCAGTCTTCGTGTCTCCCTGCTCTCCTCCTCGTTCCCCTTTCCTGATTTGCTTTGCTCCACAGCTCTCATTTTCATCCCTCAGACAGCAGTGTGTGATTCCTTGTGCAGTTAACAAAGGGACTCCTCTCCTCCCCTCTCCTCCTTTCCCCCTTCTCTAACCCACTCCAGAACCTCAGGATAAGGTGCTGGCTGCCTACTTCCCTTAGCTTTTGGTTTTCTAACTGTAAAAACGAGGTAAGACCTCCTATCTACTTGAGATAATTAATTAATTAGTATTTCTTCAACACTTTGAAAACCAGATGAGATAAATACTTGTCAAAATGCGGAAGACCATCAATGAATGAGGTCAGAAACAGTCCAATGGTAATATAAATTATATTTATGTTTGTGAAGAATGAAGTCATGCTTACCTGTTATATGTTGCTTGGGAAACTGTTTTGGGTTCAAAATGACAGCAGTTTAGCAGCTGTCAAAGTAGATGTGGAAGAACACCCCCAAACTGAAAACACTTAGCTTGAATTTTTCTTATCTTAAATTCCAGTATTTTTGCATATACCTAAGCTGATTCATCACCTAAAGCTTCAGAGCTGAACTTTTTGATGACAGGGAATGTAAGCCCTCTATTGACCAGAGTAATTCAACACTGATTTGCTAATCACTGGTATTCTCCATGAAGGGATCTCTTTTTGTGTCTGGCTGGGGAGCAGTGCTGCTCTGTGTTGAGCCGACCTGGCCATAAGTCAGTTCAGGCTACCTTCAAAGTGATGGATGTGAAAGATTGTGACTATTTTTGCTGTGCATAAAGGCATGTCTTTGCTGCTGCTGGTTAGTGGTGTGTATTTGTGGAGCAACTATCTTCTAGTGTCTGCCAGACTGGAAACAACTGAAGTGCAAACTGGCTGATTCCTCATTTCATGGCTGTGGACTATTTCATGTGGCTTTATACTGTGAAAGATGGGAAACCAGGCTTAGCCAAGAGTGAGTTGCTTAGCAGACGCTTGCTGTCATACAAATTAGCCACAGCTTTTGCATCTTGGAGTGCTGCCAGCACAGAACCAGCTATTGCATTAAATGTCTACCACCAGTCATGATCTAAACCGAAAGTGAGAAGATTAATCGCTCTTCTAGCGTTACCTTAGCAGTTAGCGCTTTTTGTGGTGTTAAACATGTTTCTCATCTTTAAACCCAAACCATGAAATACAGCTCCGAGTTTCAAATAAATGGATGTACAGGAAGAAAGGGAAAGGCTTAATTTAGTGAGGGGAAAATATCATCCATGTATAGGAGGTATCTTGCTTTAAAGTGGAAAGAGAGGCTAATCTTTATTAGTGCTGCCCATCTGGTGTATAGCAATGAATACCTTCAAAATAATATTTTAAATAATTTTAGGCTTCTATTATATATTATAATATATTATAGTATTATAAACAAGAGTGAATACAATTGATGTGAACTACTAGTGGATAAAAAGCAGTTACATTTGATAAGCAGCATCTTTGACTTCACACTGCCCCAACCCGGAATTTTAAGTCATAATTGTACTAATGTACTTTGACCGATGAAACACAGTACTTTTTCCTTGCCTGAAAATATTCCCTTCTGAAAATTTCCTGAGTTGCAGAGTTCTTTCTTAAGAAGTAACTCACTTGAGTGTGAAGTTAATACATGAAATTTATGAAATTCATACTTTAGTAAGTTAGGATGGAAAGTGAGGATATAAGGTTGCTTTCAGTCATTGGTGTCCATTATGAGTGGGGGATTTGACACCAGAAAGGCTGTTTTGAATTTGTTTGGTAACCTTGGCTGTTCAAAGCCCTTGCTGCTGACTTCTGTTCTCTGTAATCTTTCCTCTTAGCCAAGATTAGTATCGTCAAAGCTTTAATGTTTTTGAGTTACTTTATGATGGCTAGAAACACTAGATCAAAAAACCATTTATGTTTCTTGTAGAGGTTTAGCTTTCCTGGTTGATGAGGTAAATAAGAAATTTAACCCTGGTTCTCCAGAAGACAGTGAAAAGTCTCAAAAAAATAATCGGTTTAGTCATTTTCAGGATTTCACAGGAGAGGAAATATCAACATCTTGCTGGTAATTTTTGGCAGTTCTACAATTGGTAGTACTGTCCCTGTAGTAGGACTGACACAAGTAATAGGTTTCTGCTTAATCTTTACAGGGCTGCTACGAAGGTTTGAAGGTTTCCTCTCACTTTCTTGCAGGATTTACTCTTTTACTCTTTTGTAAAGTGTGTAGAGTTCAAAAAATCCTTCTTTTTTTTTTTTTCTTTTCAGGAGTGCTACAGCAGTGATTTTCTGTTTCTCATCTGCTTGCGGAATCTGAAATGCAAAGGTCGAGTAGTAATGTGTACTTGCCTAGAAATAACGTGCTGAGTTTGTAACTACTGGAGAAAATAATTTGGCACAGAGTTATTTCCGGGTACCTCCCCAGCACCGAGAACAATTAGGCACCAGCTGAAGACAGCGACTGCCAAAAGCACATTTGGATGAGGTGGGTGTTTCTGGGTGGTACAGTCATGCGTTAACAAGTGTGACTGCATCACTACAACAAATGTATTTTTGTGTCCCCAAGCTCTTTGTAGGCATGCGCCATCCTCAGGAGGAAAGGACACCAATAAAGCATCTGGCAGGGAGGAAAGGCAAAGAAATGAGTGCAGGATAACGAGGTGTGTCTAACTGCTTGTTGTTAGTAAAAACCATCCACCTGAGCTGGATATCGTGTTTACAGCTGCTTCAGGGATCATTCTCTGTGAAGCTGAAGTGGGAGTGGGTCACCTGCTCCAAAGCCTTTTCTCTGGGTGTTGGAAGAAATCTAAACTGTTGGGTGGGCAGCAAACAGCAATGGGCAGGGCAGCTGCAGCAGGGATAGGGACCCAGGAAGCTCTGTGCAAACTCTGATCCCTGAAATACACACACACACACAGAGTCTTCTGACAGAAGTGGGAAACCAGGCACATTTTTTTCTCTTTGCTGAGACTGAACTCTCACAGCTACTTGCAAAAAATCTTAGCATCAGTGCATAAAATCTTGCTTCGTCCTGCTCCTTGAATCTGGTGCTAAGGTCCAGTGGATGCCTGTGTGCTTCACAGCGAGGGAAAGCAGCATTCTGCAGAAATCTTCACCTTTATGCATTTTGAAAGGGGAATTCATGTTTTTTTCTGGACACATTACAGCCATGGGTAAATGCTAGAGATGAAATGATATTGTGTGGTGCTGTGTGGGGAAGTGTTTGGCACAGCGGATTCTGTTAGGGAATGAGTGATGAGTCGCAGTCAGACACCAAGAAATGATGGTCCACAAGCCGCAAGTGCTTTTAATGGAATAACTGCCCACTTGTTTGATTGGATATCTTGTAGTTGCCTTTCCTACCGCTGCATTGAAGGGTGAACAGATACAGCTCAGTGAAAATGATACAAAAGAAACCACCCTGCATCTTCAGAAATATTCAGCAGCTTAATTAGTTTCAGAGTATAATACTGTTAACAGTGCATAAATGACAGCTATTTTCTGTTTATCTACATATGGTTCCCTTCTTTGAGCTTCACCCATTATTATTTAAATAAATATTTTTAGTATCTTTCCTCCTGAAAAGCAGCCCCTATTTTTCCTTCCAATTTGATTTCACAAGATATTGTCAAACATCTTACGAATAAGAGGATAAACAATATAGTCTGTACTCCAGCAGCCTTACAGGGAGAGGCAGGGGGAGAGGAATGTGTTCCCCCAGATACCCAGTGTTATGACTCAGGATATGTGGGAAGCAGAGGTCTTCAAGATTGAATGTTTTAGTGGTGTTTTCTTTGCTGCCTCCTGCTAATCCTTTTAAAAAGCTAAATTTCATGGCTCTTTCTGGAGACAGCAGAGCACAGCTGATGCTTAGAGCAATTTTTTCTTTCAGCATAATGCAGCCATTGCTGAGGTCACTGGGGCTGCAGAGGCTGTGCACTGACTGCAATAAATAATAATTGTAATAAAGTGTGCTGGCTTGCACAGAGCATGAGCCAATCCCCCTCTGTCGCATCCCAGTATCTTCAGAATTTAGCTGTGCCGCTGCTGTGCTAGAGCTCCATGGTATGACAAGTGAGCTTTCCATTAGATTCCTGGCTGCGTTAAAATCAACGGCAAAGCAAATGCACCATTTCTGGTAATTCTGAGTAGCATTTCATTTGGACCTTGATGTGAAAGCAGAATACAGTAAGTTGCAAGTGACAGAAACAAATTAGTTCAATATCTCAAGTTTCAAACCTCGTCATCTTGCAGGAAACCCTTTTGACAGCTGTTGTGTCACCTGGTAGCCAGCGGGCAAAATACAAAAATTATTACAAACTCCTGAGTTTGTAATACAGGAGAGGGAGAGGAGGAGAGAGAAATGACAGTGATGACTTTTTTTCTGGAGTTTTTTTTTTCGTCTAATGCAAACCACTGAAAGTCTCTTGGAAGAACAACTGCAAGGGCCAGTGACACCTTTCCCCAACTACAGGTGAGCATGGTGGTCTTATGTCTCAGTTCCTTTGTGGTGTCCCTAAGTTGCTGGCCCAGGTGCCAAATTGGAGCACCTTTGCAGGAGATTGCTACAAAGAGGGTTTTGTAGTCCCTGTAAGGAGTCTCTCTTCCTGTGAGCCAGTACTGAATGCCTGGCAATGAATTTGAAGCTGGGCTCTTAGTGACATTGCCTGAATCTGTTTGTCCTGAAAAGTGCAAAACCTGTCCCTGGGCTCTGGTGTGGCTCTTAACAACTGCTCTGCATGCTGGGGCAAATGCCCACTGCTCTGTCCGTACCCTTGGCTGTTGGGAAACTTGCACTGCTGGTTTTGAGGTGAGGAATGGTCCTAAGCTGTGGTTTGGCATCCAGAGCATGTCAGTCAGGATTGGTCAAGGTGCCATCTTTGAGGCCTTGGAAGGGATTTGTTCATTGAGGTTATTTTTGACTGAATAAGTTGGTCAGGGCTGGCTGGAGTTCCTGTAAGGCCTTTTTAGCTCTGTTTGGAACGGGAATATGGATGGATGCTCTGGGGGAAGGAGGGGTTTAGAGGTGAGCTTCCCAGTGAGCATCCCACAAGATCCCCGGCCCAGGCATGCAGTGCATACCAAGGTCACTTCCTCTGCCCTTGCTGCAGAAGGTGCTGTGCAGCCTTTTCCAGAGACCCCTGCTGCCAGCACTGTGGTGCTTTCTCACTTACTGGGAAAGAGGGAGCATAGCCCTAGTGCTTGGGGCAGTCCAGAAAAGGCTCAGGGGGCATCAGGCTTGTGAGGATGGAGGGCTGAACATGCTGAGCTGGAGCTGTCAGCCCTACTTCTTCAGATCTCACTAAGCCACCCTCCATCGTGCTCGGCCCTGGTACGAGCTCTGTGTCTGGGTTTGGCACTGCAAGCCACAGGCTCCGGGCCTGGCCAGGGGTGAGGACATGGAGAAAGGAGTGTCCCATGCTTCTCTCCCTTCTAATATCTCCATGAGGAGAACCAGCAGCTCTCTCTGAGCTTTCCCTCCCCAGTCCCCATGGAAGTGGTGTCTCAGAGCACCAGGCGCTCTGTGTACCCAGCTCACTGGAGGTTCTCTGGCTGTTCGGCTGTTTCCCTTGGGGTTATGGTCACATCTGTTGTGGGTGTGCAGTGGCAGAGGGCTTCCAACACTGGCTTGCTATGAAACTGGAAACCCATGAGAGCCCCTTGCCTGCTGCTGAGGTGCTGTGTAGCACAGGGAAGTCCATCTACGGGACAAGGCAGGGCTGCCACTCATTTAG
Organism: Origma solitaria; assembly: GCA_013397895.1. NCBI lineage: Eukaryota > Metazoa > Chordata > Aves > Passeriformes > Acanthizidae > Origma > Origma solitaria. Next base: position 151,462 of record VZRL01000718.1, read on the forward strand.
CTGATGGACATAGGATGATGGTGGATATATTTAAAGCTACTACCCTTGGCTGGGAATGGCTTGGCTCTATGCTGCAGGCCTGTGCCAGACTGTTAAAATTGTGTTGTTATTCCACGGTGTATTTTTGACTTTATATCAGTAGGGTTTAAAAGGTGGTGCTGTTTTACTTAACATTTAATTGATGAGTGAGAGTTACTTTTAAAAAAGTTTTGTGTCTTTGTCTACTTCAAGTGTGCATTTCCTTCATATTTTAGGTAATACCTTATGCTTCAAGCTAGGCAGCTGTGCAAATCCCAACTGAATCAGAGCCACAATATACTACCTCTTTTTCTAGAGCAAAACCAATCCCAGATGATCCATCTCTTTAAAACTTGGGCAATTAATGCTCCCAATATTACCTATACAAAAAAAGTCATTATAATGTAAATGCAGAGTCCTGGTGCTTTGCCTTAAATACAACAAATGTCATCTCAGTTATATAAATTTATACAGGTTAAAAAACAATGACTATGTTCTCCTTATATGAACAAAAGCTCTTAAAGGTATTGCCCACACCGTACAAGCTTCTGGAAGGCCTTCTTGAAATCTTCATTAAAGATTGTGTAGATTAAAGGGTTAATAAGGGAGTTTATATATCCCAGCCATGCTAGGAAATTAGACATGTCTTCTGAGATGTGACATGTTTCACAGGTATTAACAACTACTTCTTTTACAAAAAATGGGAGCCAGCAGATCACAAATGCCCCCAAGATCAAACCCAGCGTAGTTGCTGCCTTTCTCTCTCTTGTGCTAGAGATTCTCTGTTTTTTCCAGGACTTCTCATGCTTAGATTCAGACCTGGGGCTTCGTAGGGTGATGTTGATTTTATCGGAGTTCACCAGCGGATCTGACGTCTTCTCCGCTGTGCTGGGCATTGAAGCCGATTTGGTGCTTCTTTCGCCTGCGTCCAAAAGGACTTGTCCATTCACCCCCTCCTCCCTGACGATCCGGCTGACGCTTCTCCTGTGAAATGTCTTTGCTGCTTTGTAGATTTTGTAGTAAAGGATCAGGATCAAGGCCAGTGGGATGTAGAAAGCGCCAAACGTGGAGTAAATGGTGAAAACAATGTGGTCGTGTTTGATGATGCATTCGTCCTCCCTGCTAGTTGTCTGGTGCCTCCAAAACAAAGGTGGCATGGAGATAAAAATGGATATGATCCATACAACTGCTATCATGATGCCAGCATGCTTAGGTGTCCTTTTCCGCGCATATTCCACGGCATCCGTGATTGCTCTGTACCGGTCCAAAGCAATGGCGGAGAGATGCAAGATGGAACAAGTGCAGCACGTGATGTCCACGCTCAGCCAAATGTCACAGACCACCTGCCCCATGATCCAGGTCTCCTTTACAATGTAGACAATGCTGAAGGGCATCACCAGGACTGCCACAAGGAAGTCAGTCACTGCAAGAGAGCAGATTAGATAGTTGGCGGGGTGGTGGAGCTTTCTTGTCACAATTATTGCAGTCATCACAAGAGAATTGATGGCTGTTGTCATTAGAGCAAGCACTGACAGGGTAATGGAAATGAGAATCTTGGATGTCGCCCATTTGAAAGGTTCTTCTGAGGTACTGTTTTGTTCAGTTGAGTTTATTAAATCCATGTTCCCTCTTAAAGATGATCTTTACCCGTAGCAGTTACCTGTTGGAAAAGTAAAAACATTCAGATTTTTGTCATCTAAAAAACTGCGGGCCCAAGCTTACAAGAACTTCAGTAGAAATTATTCTGGCTCCAAACTCCAGCCTGGTTCCTTGAAAGGCTAAAAATACTTACATCCCCTGCAGCTAAAAATACTTACTCTGAATTCTTTGTAGAGGAGTCTTGAAACTGGTTAAATGTGAACAACCTCATCCTAAAGGAAGCACTAATACTGCTTTTAGGCTCGTGCTGCCCGCTTCACTAAGCAATGTAATGACTGCTGAAAACATTAATCCAGCAGGCATAATGCTTATTTGCTCCATATAAACTCATTTTCCCCCATCCATAAGTGACTCATTCCTCATGTATTAGCTAACCATGGGCTTTCTTAACTGGGACATAGTTTTGAAGAGCAAACAGAAATGTGAAACATTGCCGTACAAACAGGAGAAGAAAAAAATTGTGTGGTGAAAGTGTCTGTTATGAATGGGAGAGCTTGGACAAGTCCCTGCCTCTGCCCAGGCCTCTGGCAGCAGGGAGTAGCTTTATTGGGGTGACCAGCACCCCAAAACCACTCTTGTTCACCTGTTCTTAATAATGACGGATCAGGCCTATCATAGCATGAATTATTTATTGAATAGACCAAGAAAAAAAGACGTAAGACTTTAAACAGACTACTTACTACACAGGAATAAAACAAAAAAGGACTACTAGTTGATAAAAATACAGTGCACGAAAATAAAAGTACAGCTAGCGAAGAAATAGCATAGATTAGGAGTCAATGTCACTTACCAATGCATGACAGTGTGACAGTGGTGTGCAGAGAATCTCCTAATTCCTCTCAGTCCCCTGGGGAAGTAACTCCTTACCAATGTCTTGGACACTGAGAACTCTGTATGCATGCAGAGAATGTATAGGAGATTTCTAACTTCATGAAAATCATAGTGGTCTTTTAGTTGTAAAAAGTGCTTCTCTGTTGGTGATTAATTTTGGTTTATACTTTTTCCACCATTCATGAAAGGATGTTTATTGCTGGCTAAGGAGGTTCTCAGCGGAGACAGTTCATCACATGACAAATCATTCCAGACTGATTTTAGCCATAAAGTGGAAGTAGATAAACTTCTGCTGTATCAGGGGGTGAAAGGTCCCGTCCTGCCACAGTGTAATTTTAGGGCTTTCTCTTACACAGCTCTAAAATGAAACAGCTAAATGTATTTTAAAGCTTCAAATAGTTGACTTACTGGCTAGCTGAAATATTGTACATAGGTTAGAGTCTTGAGAACATCTTACTTTTCCTCAAGCTTTGCTGCTCTGTGGTTTCTGCCAAAGAAAACTGTAGAAAACTTGGATGTTACTTGTTCTGCCAATAACTCTCTCGATGGAAACAGCCTAAGTCCTCTTATGGCTCTGCATGAAGGAAAATGCAGGGAAATACTGATGAAATAAGTTCTTGGTTGTGTTCTGGGGATGTGCACCCTACTCTCTCATCAAGAAGAGTGTCTGAGTACCCTGCAGACTGCAGCTGAATTGGAGTTTCCAGCTTTTACTGTGAGTGACATGCTCTACTCTAAAGAGGATCAGGTTTCATCCTCTTGTGAGTTTTGACCTGCAATTTCTTGTGTAAGATCTACTTGATAAGCACCTAAGTGGGGTTTTCTCTGACAGATTTTTAAGTGCAGTGAGTGAGTTGCACTTGTGTTACATTGGATGCCACATGTAGGGAAATATGTGAAATAATGGAATAATTTTTCTTTCAGAAATTTGGTCTCATTAACATAACTAAAGCTTTTTGATATTATGCTGGAGTGGCTGAAAAAAAATCAAATTTTCTGTTTATAACCTTGGACCCAGCTCACTCACTTGGTTTGATATTCTAACCTGAGGAATGCTTAATATGCTACTGACCTACTCAAAAATGTTTGTAGCACTGGTTGACCAACATTTAATTGAATGGAAGCACAAGGAGAGAATATGCATTTTATGTGGTGATATTTACAAGTGTTGAGAAGATTCTTGTCCTGTGCATGAGCTGATCGCAACATGTGCTTTCTGCCTGTGTTCCTTTCTCTGAACTTGAATTATACTTCACATGTGTAAAAAGAGATCTTTCACCATGTCGGTGTCACCTTAAAACCTTCTGAATCCACACTAATTGCTAGTTTGCAGATATTTTTGTCTATAGCTAGCTCCCTTCTAGAGGAAGAATAGACACATATACTATTATCTGGTGAATGTTCAACCTCTGCTAAATAAATCTTCTTTTTCAAGTTTGTATAAATACATGAGGAAAAAAGTTTATTGGGAAAAATTAAGATATCTGTTGATATTCAGCAGCTGATCATACTTTAAAACAGTTACTCATTACGGTTAATTACCTTATAAATTTCTAACTCTTGGCTATTAGTCCTTAATTGCAAGCAAGCAAAAAGCAATTTAGAGCTAATGAAACCTGATTAATTGCTTTTGAAAGATTCTTCAGTTTGAGACTGTGGAGTGAGGAAGATAGGACAGGTAGGTTGTAAAACTGATGTGTGGGAATAAGTAGTTTCCTTAGTGCTGCTGTGATTTGGAGGCTCTTGGCAGGAAGCACAGTGGCAAACGTGCTGGGCTTGCCATGTGCAGTGATTATGCCTCTCTTTAGGATTATCAAGTGGCATGCTCAGCTTTCATCCAGGCTGCTCGTGTGGCCATCCAGGGAAATTGAAGCTCCCACACTGAGCTTTGAGTGGTAGGTTACTGTGCTGGGGTTTCCTGTTTGAGAGACATAACCTGTTCTTTAATGGTGCCCATCTGGACAAATTCACTTCTGCTCCTCCATGAAGGGTTAAGACTCTTTGTAGGTGTCACAGGGGCTCCCTGTGGGCTGCTGTGCAGACCAGAGTTCACAAAATTTGGTGTCTTTCCTGTTCAGGGGGAATGGGGATCCTTTTCTAACTGGTGGGAATTCATGCAACTTTACTGGGTGATCATTAACTAAAAAGATTGTTTTATAAATATGTGGAGTTAAAGTGTTGGTAGTTGCTGCTTCTTTCTCTTTGAAGATGGCCAGAATTACCTAATTCTGGATTTTTCCTTAAGCTGACCTCAGTTCAGTCAGATGCCATCACTGTCTTCTGTCGTCAGCAGACTTTTAGGAGTATGAAGGATGATCCCATAAACAGTGCACTGGATTAGGGTGCAGGAGAGCTGGCCTCTGCCCCTCTTGTTTAGCCTTTCCTTGTCAATTTTTGAGCAAATTCATTACAGTGCTCCTGTTAATTCACTGTAAAACAAGAGTCATTCCCTGGAACCCTAGTTCATTTATTTTTATTGCTTTCTTGTAGTAGCATGATTTATCTCTTGTGGAATGGGTTTAGCAGTGACTATTTTAAGCATGCAGCTATTTTCAGAAGAGTTATTACAGTCCAGATGTTTGTAAGGCCAAACTTTTGTGGAACTGGCAACTCGGTGCTCCTCTTGAAGAATCTATCAGTTTATCCCTGTTAACTCAAATTTCATGCCAGTTGCTCTTGCTGCAGATGGAAGTGTTGTCTTTTATTATTACCTTTTCAATACTCAGTTGTTGTTGGAGAACTCTGGAAAGACTTGAAATTTTGATTGCATTATACCGTCCTTAATTCAAGATTGGTGAAAATGGTGTCTTGTACTTTATTAATTATTTATTTATTATTATTTATGATTGTTGAACAAGAGCTCTGTGAACAAAGGAAGCTCCTGTTCATCTAAGATAGCATGTCTCTTATCTTGGATACAGGAACATTATTATTTTTGAGGAATTAGCCACTTCTACGAATCTTCTTTCTTTCCTTTACAGATCTGGCATGTTAAGGTGACCTGAACCTATGTAATTCCTTGTCTGTACACATGCATACGCATCATCCTACTGATCATGTTTAGAAGGCTTGGGTGCAAATGTCTGTGCAGCCTTATCACAAAAGTAAACATTGAATTTGTCTAGTGGCCTCTCAAGGAAAATGGATGTTGTTGGTGCCGCTCTGTTTTTCCTGAGTGTGTGTGTGTTATTAAGCCCAAAACCACCCATTTGTGACCAAGATTTACAAAATAGCAATAAAATAGCTCTTGTTCAATAGCATTAGCCTGCCCTTCCAGATTTGGAAAACAGTACTACTCTGCCTTTGAGTAAACCTGGAAAGTAGTGAGAAATGACTGTTGCTGGAGAAATGTGGCTTGGAATGCCTTTGGGAAGGGCATCATCTGTCTGCTGTTTGGGGTTCTGAATGTAGACTGAACTGCTAGAAATGTACAGCTGTTGATTTTTGGGCCTGTTTGCTTTTAAAAAATATTGCTTAAAGCATTGGCAGGGAAAAAACTTGCTGATTGGGGTTTTGAATACAGGTTTTCTGAGTGTACCAGGAGGGGTGGGAGAAGGTGTTTGCTTTTTTTTTCCCATGCAGGTTCATTAGCAAAATGTGTCTTAATTAAAAAACAGTAACAGTAATCAGACAGCAAAATGAGCCAGTGATTGAACTTAGGATATTTAAACTGCTACAGCCAGCAACAGCAGCCTTTGTGCTTTAAGTAAACACAAGGTTGTGCCAGGGGCAGAGAAAGCTCCTGCTTTTCCACCTTCCACCAGGCTTCTGCTGGCTTTGAAATGAAACATTTCACTTGGCAGCAGGAGTCCCTTGCTCTGTTGGCCGCCCCGAGTGAGCTGCAAGCCCGTTGGAAAGGCCCAGCTTTCTTGTTCGGTGGAAACTGATCCCATGAGCTGCTTTTCCTGATGAAAGGGAAGACTACACTTGTTTTCAGCTATGCTGTTTTTATCACCTGTTTCTGTATTGGCCAGCCGGATCCTCGCAGAAGGTAAGGCTAAAATAACCATAGAAGGATAAAGTAGTTATAAGTGCCAGCCTTGCTTGGGATCTAAAATTTTTTATGAGGCTTTATGAGCTTGTAAAAATCCTTCCTAATGTGACTGTGTGTCTTTAGATACTAACCAGGTGATGTACTAATGACAATTAGCTTGAGCCATCATATTAAATGTGAATAGAGGGAAATATTTCTCCTTTGGATTAAAAAAAATTCATTTAAGAAGGTTGAGCTTGTACTTGAATCTGATAGGGGACATGTACTTTGTTGAGCTTGGACCCTGGTGCCCCAACAGAGGAGCAGGGGTAGAGGGACATTTTCACTTGGTTCTTAATGTTCTGTCCTTAAATTCTTTCCTCCCAATAACTCTTGCTGAGGCTTCTAAAGCCACAGTGCATCCCTGGGAGAAGGCAGGGGAGGTTTGTAAGAGAAGTTACTTGCCAGCTGAAGGCTGCTGCAGCAAACCTGCCTTTCCTGGAATGCAAAGTAGATGTCTGTCAGCAGATTGAAGTGTGAAGCAGAAATTACGAGGTTGCCAATTCTCTTTACCCAGTCTGCATTTCTGCATGCTTAAACCCCCTTCCCCCCCGTATCTGCAACTTAACGAAGAAGTAGAGTTATTTCCAGATCTTAATCCATCAGCAAATATTCGTGTATGCATGCTGAAGTAATGCTTTGGATTCCCTGTTTGGGTGATACTGTCTCAGTCCATGGGACTGAGCACATTCTGGACCTGAAATGTATTGGCAGCTAGAGGAATATCTTAAAAGCTGTTTAGGTTTTGCTGTATGAGTCTCCACATACTGGAGTTATTTATAATTTCCACTTGTAAAAGGTCACAACAGACCTAGAAACACAGACGACAAATAACTGCAAAGTTACAGATAAATCAATTGAACTAATATCATCTAAAGATAATGTGGAATTTTGTCTCCCAGGCACACCTCAGGAGAAGCACAAGCAAGTAAATAGGCTTTGCAGCATGTCCTGAATACCAATATAACACAGGAAGGAAACAAATCTGAGTCCTGGGGAATGGGTACCTCCAGGTCTGAGCACAGGCGTTCTGATTTCTTACAGAATGGCAAAGGAAAGTCCATTTCTGTGCTTTGAACCTGGATTTGGTGCTTTTCTTGGCTGTGTTACAATCTTAAAAGTCCTTCTGTTGGCAAAATGATGTGCTGCAGTATGCTTTGTGTCAGGCACAACAAAGATTATGCTTGCCTTTAATTTTCTGGATGTCTCTTTAAATTCATTCAGCCAGCAGAAATAATCTCAAATGGCTAAAATGACAAAGTCTGATAGATTTAGCCCTGAAAATCACCACCTCAGATGTCTGCTCTGTCGTTGCTCCTGGAGCAAAATCAGCAGAGGTAGGGAGTGCTTCCACTGAAATGCAAAGTCTGAAGCCTTCCTCAAGCTGCCAGGGAAGGGGAACTTGCCCTCTGCCACTTGATGCTGGCAAGAGAGATGCAGGCACCAACTCCAGCAGGACTGGAATGAAGACAGTGCTCTCTGGTAAAAGGGGAGCCCTGAATAGCTGTGTCCTCATCTCCCTGGTGGAATTAACTCACTGTCATGTTTCCTACTGTACAAACTGCAGCATGCTGGCTGTGACTCCTCTGACCCATCTCCCTCCCGGAGGCTTTGGTCTTTGCTTCTTTACTTCACTAGCATTACCAAGTGCTCCATGTTCTGCAAAATACCAGACTCTTCGAGCCCAAACAAGACAACCCCACAGAAGAGAGATTCCCACACCTCTGTCACAGCAGGACAGCCCCTCCTTGCCTCTGGCATGTCAAAGGTGTCACTGCAGGTCCTGGGAGGTGCCACTTGAGATGGCTTTAAGCTCAGCTGAGTGAATGAGCAGAGTGCTCAGCTAAACCTTTCAGGGGAGCAGGGTTGCTGCAGAGGGGGGGTTAGCCTGTGATTCCTTTGCTGTGTTCTCTCCTTGTGTCTCCTGGACTGCAGTGGAGTCCCAGGCTGCTTGTCAAACCTGCCTGGAGGATCCCTGCCCTGCTTGTTGTCATCGTATCTGTAGCAACCACTGCATTTGCTAATGTGGAAGAATGTGATGTTCAGAGGGTAATTATGCATTCCTTGCTGCTTCTAACGTTGAAGTTAAGGGTTTGGCTTTCTGTCTCCTTTTGGAAAATTAGTCACTCGCCTGTGTTTGCTCTTTATTTCATGTCCCTCTGCCATCTGTTTTAATCTAGCTGAGGGGTGTGGGGGGGAGGCAAGCCAGCTTCTGGGAGAGGGGGAAGGAGGAGTGGCAAGAACAGAGGATGATGGACTTGCTTATATAACACATGACTCCCAAATCCAGCTTCAGTTCTTGGGTGGTCACAGAGCGAACCTGTTATGATTAGATAATTTTTGGCTGGAGAAAGGAAAATTTCGTTCCCCTATTCTTAATCTTCCAGAAGAGATGACAGTGATCTATTTCTAAAATTCATTAGATGAAGGGATTTGGTTTCTTATTTGTGGCTGGCCTGAATCCCTAGTCCAGACCTCTCAGGACAGTGGTCTGGCTAGATGTCTGTTGTATTGTATATGTTGTAGAAGAGCCCCAGAGGATCAGGTCCTGGACAGGAGTGCCCATGGGGGCTGATTCCTGCCATCTCTTTTGCTGCTGATGTTCATAGCTGTTTAAATAAATAAATATCTGTAAGAATTCTGTCTGGGCACCCCATCCCTCACTGTAAGCGCCACACTGAGCAGAATGGCACATTCATGATGGCAAGTATTCTATATAAATAGACAAAATCACATGCAACCATATGGTCATCACAGTGTCCTTAGAGGCACATATCTCCTTGGACTTGTGGTTGGGATCTGAACTTGGACCCTCCATAACATAAGTGGGCCACTCACTTCCTATCTCTACTCTTTGGCATCCATCCTTTATTTAGTTTGGGTCTAACACGCCTGAAATGTTCCATCCAACCAAAAATTTTCTGTCTTAGGAAAAGGTGTTTAAAATTTTTACTTTAGTCCTATTGAAGAAAAAGCAAGACTCCTCTTTGTTTTTATTTGAAGGTTTTTTTTTTTTTGGATTGGCAGTGAGTTAAAGAAGTGACTAATCACCCATTTTTAATCTAATTTGTACAGCTAGTTTCTTACTACGCAAAAATGGCTTGTTTTCATTGTTATTAACTAAATTTGTACGGGGGGCTGAAAATGCAAAATGGCTTTAGCTTGTGTTCCAAAACGCTGCCTTTTCAGGTAAGGGCTTGGAGCCCATAGGAATCAAAGCAGTGCTGGAGCAAGGAGGTTGAGAGGCAGTTTTAGTTTGGTTGAACAGTCATAAAATGCAGCCTTGTTTCTCCCACTTCCCACTCATCCTTATGCTTTGGGGCCATGTGTTCTTTGACAGCCCTCTGAAAACAGTTGTGTGTGCAGCTGCAAGTCCCAAACCTTCTTCACTGACAGGCCTACATCTGAAACTCTCTTACAAGAAGGAGGTTCAGAAACAAAACAATCAATATTTTCAAATATGTGCCTGGAAAAGATCTCTACTTCAATCTATAAGGAAACATAATTTTCAAACAATATGCTGGTCCAGCAGTTGGGGAATTATTTTTCTGCTGTGTCATCACCAGGACAGCTTTGAGGGAGAATTGGTCTCAGAAGAGTTTGGTGGAAGAGGAGTGAAGGTGACACATCACTGTGCTCCTCTGCTGCAGCAGGGATTCTGTGTGACACAAGAACAGCACAAGTCTGTGGCTGATCACTGACAATTTGGAGAGATGGCAAAATTCACTTAATCTTTAATCTCATCTCTAATTTTTGGAGAGTGATGCTATTTTAGATAGTATTTATCTTACTGTGTATTTCCCAGTGTCTTTCTCTGTACTTCTTTTCACCGTGTCATTTGTCTTTTTTCTAGTCCTCACCTGATCATCTTGGAGACTGAAGGTCTTTCCGTGGATCTTGTTATCCATATGGCAAGGGATAACCCTATCAGATGTAAACCCTGCATTGGGTTTGCCCTAAACAGCACTTCCCTAATGTTTCCTTCATCAGGATTAACTGAGACAATTCAGGCTATTTCCCCTGAATGATGTGCATGTAACCCTGGCCAAGAAAGTACTTCAAGCAAAACAAACAAAGCTGTCCTTAAAGCTGATGGTTTTGGAATAGGAAGGGAAATTAAGAGCATCAACCTTTTAGAGGAAGTAGAACTCAAAATGGTTTTTTTTGCCCATTCTCCTTGGGAAAGACATCTTTCCCAAGAAGAAAGAATCTACATGCTGCCAGAAAAGCAGGAAGAATTTGTGAAAAGCTTTCTCAAAGTGGTGCATCCCTGGGAAAGGATGTTGTTCTTCCAAATTTAGGTCTATAGTAAACAGGATGCGATTTTTGCTATACTCTGCATGGGGTGCCACAGTGCTGGTAAATACAATACAGAGAACTATTCTTGTGTCTGCTTTCCTCTGCATGGAGGCAGAGCATTAATGTGGGCAGGGAACTGATCAGACTTTCCATGAGCACCACAGGATAACTAAGAAGTTCTCAGTTGCTACTTTCCTGTGCTTTTTCAGTTGTGTGGAGTTTTTGTTGTTGGGTTTTTTTATGTTTGTTTCTTTGGTTTAAATTATTTTTTTAGGGATTTAAATCCTAGCATTGACACAAATGAATATTTTAGCCAGAAAAATTATGTTCCCTTGGTGAATTGGCATAAATGCTAATGGCAGAAACCCCATTTGTTCCAGGCCTGTTTAAACCATCTGTGTCTTGAGATCTGGGATGCAGCTACCCTGGCAAAATTTCTCTAGTGCAGATTGGGCTTTAGCTTTCCTCCTATTCACAGTTTCCAACTACTCTGCAGCTCTTGAGCATGCCTTCTTTTCTCTTTACTTCAGTTTCCTATTGCACTGCAATGTGATTCTCTTTAAAAGTACCAGTATTAGGCAGAGTAAGTTCCAGGACATTCCTCAAGAAATCAAGTGCGTGCTGAGGAGAGCTGTGGAGATAGGGGAGGGTACATTACCTGGCAAAGTTGTGAGGAGCACTTGGGGAAGTGGAATGTCTGGGAAGGAGGAGTGCTGGAGTAGCCCCTGATTAGTATTTGCATGTGTCTGTATCCCACCCTGCTGCTGAATTGCACCGAAATGATACAAATACAGCAATTTCTTTGAGGAACTAAGACGCATCGAGTAGCACATCCGTGCGGTGTGGTGGAAGTCAACCTGTGGGATTTCTGAGATTTCTGGCAGGTTTCCTTGGCCCAGGGAATGTCTGCAGCAGTGAGGGTGAGAGGAAGGCAAACTGGAGCAGCTGCCACCAGCCCAGACTGGCAGCTGGTCTGGAAACGACTGGTGTGTGGTCAGGACAGAGAGCCCAGCAAAATCGCCCAAGATCACATTTTGGCAGAGAATGACTGTCTCTGTGGTCAGCTGCCATCGCAGCTTGCTGAATAATTCCTGGAAACATTCGGCCTTGAGTATGTTTTTAGGGGTACAACACTTTCCAGAAAGTTTGTCGCATCAGGACCGGGTAAAAAGTGTCCAAACACAGAAACAAGGATTTATTTTCCCTAGGAAGCTTCCTGGGTCTGCCGGGGCTCTTCTTGTAGATGCTGTGATTACTAAATCAGTTCTTAAGCTCTCTAATGCTTTGTGAACTCATTTTCATTTCTGATAGGAAAATAACAGACTGTCACACACAACTTTTTTTCTTTGCATAATTCACATGTAGTTGTGACACTTGGCATACAGCACAGATGACTGTGAATGGCTCCTTAAAATTTAAACAGATGATTCAGAATTAATTATGAAAACCAACCTTATAGTTGTCCCAGGAATTCAGTACAGATAATCATTGTCTGAGAAGATCACCCAACTTCAGTTGATCGCCAGAACTTCTTATTGATAAAGCAGCTAAAGAACCTTGAATGATAGCCTAGTGAAATATTTCCAAACAAAATTCTGAAGTGTTTTTTTTTTTTTTTTTTTTAAACATAACTTTGGGATTATGAAAGCCTTCAGCACTGTAGAGAAGTTTAGGTACAACTTTAGGGATTCTTGTAGGCAACACTTCAGCTCTTAGTTTCCTGAGTAAGAAAAACCTCAGCAGTTTCAAAAGAGGATTGTGCAAATCTAGCTTTTAGATTTAGGTTGTAGTCATAACATAAAGAGGAAATAATTCTGGCAGCTGATTTCTCCTAAAGTTGTACGCTGAGAAAATGAAGTTTGCATTTTTATATGATAAAAATGTTTCTTTGTAATCTTGGTGCATACTTGCAATAGATTTCAATACATTTCACAATGACTGTTAAAAAAAATCTGTTTGACAGTACATGCACATGAAAACATGTAACATTAGTTTGGTGGTGAAGAGAAGCATTAAACAGACTGTGTCTAATTGCCCAAATCCACACAAGGCACATCAGTACTCTGAACTGCTGCAGCTGAGTTCAGAAATGCTCCACTGGATTCTCAGCAATTGTAGGCTCTCTGTGGCCTCTGTCATTTCCAAGAGAGATCAAGATTGTAAGATGTGCTTTCACATAATAACATGGTAAAAAGCAAGAGTAAAGGACAGAGGCAAATGGCTAAAGTGCTGATCTTCAGAGACTGGAAGAGGCCTGGAGAAATCAAAGGTGAGCCCTTGCCTCTGCATGATCTGGCTCATTTTCTATGTATGGGAGCAACATTGTGCTTAGCACTGTTGGAAATGCTGAATTCCTTTCCCTGGATTGCTTACAGCCCAACTGTCACATTGGGAAGCTGGAGGATTTCCCTGTGGACTATATGGCATGAGAAACTATTTTTCTACCAGGAGATTGGAAAAGACCAAATTATAACTTCAAAGCTGTCTGCTCAAAAATGCTTTTTCAATTATAACCTTTGAAGCTACTGAAATTTATGGAAAAAGGCTTTTAACAATTTAACATTAATGTACTGTTGACAAGCAATGAGAACTGTAGTGCAGATTCTCACATTCTTTGCCCTTGTGCAGGTACGCTTTTATATATTGCATCACATTTTTTCCATCATTTCTGTACCTTCTATTTTAAGAAGTAATCACTGAAAACTATATTTCCTTAGTGTTCAAAATGATTCTTTGCTCTTTGAAGCTGAAGAATTTTATAACGTTAACTCTTCTGGAAAGGAGCAATGGACAGATTCAGATATGTTCCCACTTCTGTATAGTCCCTTGGGTATTTTTCCTCATTTCAACTTTTCCCATTTTTGGCCTCTAAATGCTGACATTACATTCTGTGATTCTTTTTCCTCTCTGTTTCTTGATTCATGATCTTTAAGATGTAACTAGTTCACATATATCAAACATTCCTCCTTCCAGTCCCAATATTTAGATGCTTTCTTAGAAAGATAAAGGTATTTATATATGCATGCATTAAGAGGATGCTCTCTCTTGATTAGAGACCTGATTGTTGACCTGAGTATCTAAGGCTTCAAATAAGAATGAAGAGAAATAGCCAAATCACCAGCTGTTGGAACAGGAAAAATGAATGTGATTGCCAGAATCTGAAGAAATTATATGTATTTTTACTTAGAAGCTCCATCTGTTTGCACTTGCTTTACTCTGGCATTTGAGGTTGAAAAGTTTCAACAGCATTAGCTGCAGTTCCTGGCTGTGCTGTTACTTGACCTCTACTGCAAGATTATTATCCTTTCTCATAATTCAAATGGATTGTTTTAGACCCAGGCAAGCAATCACAGTATTTTCTGCCTGCAGAGAATTTATTTGAGTTTCTTTGTTCTCTCTGTTTCTGATAATGCCTCCTAATGAAAAAAAAATCATTAGGAGCTAATTTAGGCCATGCAGCAAACTTTATCCTAAAATCTTAGAATCTGTTGTGTGGGAAATAACATTGTATCATACACTTACACATTTTCTTTTGATTACTGCAGTATGACCTGGTTTGACCACCATATTGACTGTCAGTATTCTCTATTCACTAGAAAATAGGCAGCAGAGCGTGGAAGAAAACTGCAAAGACATAACCATTTATTCATCAACTATTCTAAGTCCAAATTTTAATTTGGAAAACTCTGTAAAACAAACAACATAGGAGCTTTCAGAAAATTTGTGATTTGGAGTAGTGTTTTAGGAGGGAAAAATGCTCCAATGCACTGAAATCCTTGCTTCCCTATTATTTTCAGCTAATAGTAGAAAAAATGCTGCAGACTTTTAAATATCATGAAGGCTTCTCTTATCTCAGTTGGAGATATTATGTGGAAAGTAGGTGCAGAAGAGCACTGGAGAAAGCAGCAAAAAACCCCCAAGCCTGAGAAAAACCCAACCAAACAGAAAACAACAAAAGACCACCACAACAACACAAGTCCCCAAAATAAAATGTGACTACATCTTACAACCATCAAATATGGCACAGGATCATTAGATTAACCTTTTGTTATGATGAAAAGCATTGCTGTAAGATGTTTTTCAGTTGTATTTAATGGGATCAGTAGGTTTATGCTCCTTATGTTGAAATGGATAAAGATTTTAATTTAGATAAATGGGTACCTAACATGGTCTGTTGTTGTGGTTTTTTTTTTTTTATAACTGCTGCTTTTATGTTGGCTTCTGACTTCTGTGATGATTAACAGATAATTACTTTTCCTATAGTGAGCAGTGCTGAAGTTGGATGGCAAGAAGGAATTATGTTCTTTTTGTGGATGTTGCAGGAGGAATGGTGGAGCTGGTTTCCCTGTGGGACAAAAGCAGCTGCCTCTGCCCAGCTCAGAGAACTCGGCTGCCCTTCTTGGTTTGCCTCTGCCTGATTGAGAAAGCTGTCAAAGTGTGCCTCTTCAGGCCTGTGAAACAAATGAATTTGTTTCAATGCTAGAGGTTGTTATTCAGTCAGCAGAAGTTGATATTTGTGCCAGAGCTATTTTGGGAAGGTCCATGCTGGATGCTGGAGCAGGGCAATGCAAATCAAGGAGCCGTGCTGGCCCCTTGCTGCCTCCCTGAACTGATTTCTCTCCTCTGTACCAGGGCACCTCTTTGCCACCTTAGCATCTACCCTGAATGCCCAGGATCCCACGTGCCCTGCAGTGTCCAGCAGGGTGGTGGCATCCCTGCTGTTCCTTTGTGACCGCTAGGAAATCGTGCTTCATGGTATTTTAGGAGATCTTGATGAATAAATGACTTCAGTGTCTCTGTATGTAAGATGTGTATATGTCTGGCTGGACACTTGCAGGTCAAGGCTTATGGCCTGTGAGCCTTAATAGGTTTTAAGAGAAAAACTGTTTGAGTGTTAGTTAATAATGCATTTTTTCAGCCTGATATGATTAAACATCTTTTACTGCCATAATAGTTGTTACAGAATATCCAGAAGGAGGATATTAAGCTGTCTTCGAAAGACAAGAAGTTGGTCTTTGTGGCTCTTCTTTTGCTCACACCTTGTATAAGGGTAGGGAAGAGGTGCTTGTGACCTTTCTTTCAACTGCTGGGAGTGTGCTTTCTTGAGTTTTTGTGTGGGTGAGAAGTATGCCTGAGAAGGAAGCCGGGCTGCGTCAGTGACAGTATTGTGCTAACAGAAGTCTGCAGAATAATTGTTGAGAAGAGACATCCGTTTAGGAAATTGGTAGCAGGGGGCTCCTAATTTGCTTGACTCTAGGGCACTAAAAAGTTATTTTCCAGTCTGAAACTGAAACAAGTATTTGGATTTTTGACTGCAACTGTATGAGACACTTATAAGAACAAAACTAATTTTAACAATGGCAGTTACTTCTTCAGGCTTCTTCCTCTGCATGTGTTGGCTGCATTGCAGGTTGCTAATAAAAGTGGTGTCATAGATTGCAATGTATGTGGGAATAGGTCTTTTTATATTGCCAGTTCACCGTGGATAATGTTTACTGCACTTGCACTTTAAAAGCAGTTATGTAAAACCAGCAAAAGGTGTGTCAGAGGAAAGGCAATTGACTTTGAAAAGTTTTCATAAGCTGTGTTATTAAGTATTTATCTGTGTGGTCTCAGAGCAGGTAGTCTGAAAAGTAACTGCCTTTAAGAATGTCACAAATGCTGCTCGGGACTGCTGGGAGAGCACTATTTGGATCATTTATCTATCAAAACAAGAGACTGATGAGCACAGGAACTTTCTTCTGACTACAGTAAAATGTCAGTCTGAGCAGTTCTTACTGTTTCAAGCCTTTGCTTTTCATTTAAAATTCTATTTCCATTTGATCAGAACATTAAAGGCATGTTCAAATTCTGTGTCTCCTTCCATCAGGATATTTTTTTTCCTCTATGCATGCTACAGATTCTGGAGAATTAACTGTTCAGTTGGTAGGGAGTGAGGAATCCACATGCCTCCTTCTGGACCTGGTTTTGTGTGGTTAGAAATGAACGTTTTATTGGCTATAAAGAAGCTTTTAGTGCTAATGCTGTAGTCATATATAGGAGAGCTGTTTGAAAAGACAACAACCGTACTGCCTGTATTTATTGACTTTAACCAAAAGTCATAGATTCAGATGCTTCCTTTTCTTAAAGCTCTGTTTATGACCAGAGAAAAGCTCATAAAGATCTCCTATTCTCCATGAAACTGGATAAAGAACCTCATGTACCAATTTCTTGAGAAAGCCTTTCAACATCTAGGTGACTTCCTGCATACCTTTAAAGAGCATTTCATCTTGCCTAGACATTTAAATCAAATGAGGCTCAACCTTAGGAAATGTTATACTTAAGTATTAAAATTATAGTGATTAAAATTAAAATTGTAGTGATTTAAAATAATAAAATATAGTTAAATAGCATTTCCCTCATCTCCTAGATTGCAAACAGTGTGTCAGGAGCTGTGTTTGTCTGTTTAATTGTATTTTCAATACTTAGGCTTAATGGTGCACCTGTCTCTCTAGGCACTACTGCAATTTTCCTACCTGTACCTGTGGAGTTAATGAGATAAACCTTCTCTATCAAGGAGATGTAGCCCTTCTTTCAGTACACAGAATTATGACACTAATAATGAGTGGCAATGGAAAATTCACACGCGTATAATTTTAATTATCCATTTTTTATGTGTTTGGACATCTGGATTGCCAACAACACATGGCACTTAAATTGGCTGTTGGGGTTTTTTTATTAACCATTCAGATGTTTGATAATATTAGCAATAGAGTGTCTGTGATTAGGGAGAGAAATTGAGTATTTCCTGGCCTCTCATTTCCTTCCTCCTCTACTAGAAACACAGGCGCTAACAGAGTTAAAGACAAGATTTTGCCTTTTTGCCTTAGCTGCAGAGAAATGTAAAAAATGGATAACTTAATGCCCCAGGAGAGGTAGAATAAGTACTTCCCTTTTGCTCTAGTGGCAAAAGTGTATTGAAAAAAAATCTGAGCTCAGTCTCCTGTTTTACAGAGCTTTTAGAATATCTTTCTGTGCAATTTGACCAAATGCTCCCATTTGGCTGCCTTCCCCAATCCATACCCCTCGGCAGCAGCGAGTTGGTCGCGTTTCCTCTGCCAGTCTCTGCACAGCCTACGAGGAGGCTGAGCGATGAGCACTGCCCATTAGTTCTGCGGCAGAGAACCCAGCAGCAAATCCTTCCTGATGCATCTCCTGGGGAGGAGATTTGCTTTTTGGGTCCACTGCTTCTGATCCGGCAGGTAGAAATCCAGCCTAAGTGCACTGAAAGGTTACAGAGGACTTTGTGAGCTCTTGCTTGAACTTCACGGGGTGATTTATTAAGCCTGGAGAGCCGTATGGAAATGTAATGGGTGTCTAGGATGCTGAAAAGCTGTTTGAGGCATTAAGAATGACATACTGGTTTCAGTGGCACTTTGCATTTATAAGGTTTTTTATCTTGAAGCAATGATGGTTTCACCCAAGTGTGGTACTGTAGAAGGGTTTTTGAAGGTGCAAGCTGGAGTCCAGGGGGCAAGCGCTTTGCACCAGTGCTTGGGAGCACTGATGGGCTGAAATCACATGCTGATTGATCCTGTTAATTGATCCACCACAATCCCCCTGCCAAAAGGTGCTTCCTCCCAGGAAAAGCTATCTTAAGTGCCTTAAACTTCTAAGAGTAGGGATTCAGACATGGCAAATCAACGTGTTCACCATGACTGGTATAAGGCTGCAGTAATTTTCTTAGTTGCTAGTGAACAAGAGAGCAGAGTACAAATAACTTAAAGACAATTTAGATGGCCAGCAGCTGTAAACTTCTTTCCAAGTAAAGCCAGTGGAAAAATTCTTTGACTAATTAATTGTTGGTGTTCTTCAGCATAATAAGATAGAAGGAGGCCCTTGTGTTTTCTTCTAGCCAAAGCAGAGGTACAGGTTGAAGGTCTCTTACATAAGAATATGTAGCTCAAAGATATATCCACAAAGAATAATTTTTGTAGAATTTATCTCCAAGTCTTATTTTCTCTAGTAAGAAAGTTAATTTTTCCAGAGACAAGAGTATGGCTGAAAATAACTGTACTTTAGAGTGCCATAGTCTCTTCCTTCTCAAGTTAACTTGGTGCTTAACTTGAAAAGAAACTTTTCCATTTCAGATGGCTAAAGTTAAACTGTGACACGTTTGATTGCAGTGCTATTGGCAAGAGCTATTGTTTGAAAGCAGAGGGACCAGAAAGGAGACTTTTCTGCCAAGGATAGCAGATGACCCAGCACCAGATGAGGCCTCACCAGTATTGTTCTGGGGTAGTTTATCCTTGCCACACTCTTGCGTATGGGCCACAAAGGGATCTGGCGTTATCCTTCGTGCCCTTGGCACCTCAGAAAGCAAAGCACGCACGTGAAGTTCAGGAAGGAAAGTTGGAGCAATCTGTGTAGTTGTTAGACTGTCTTAAGTCACATTTAACATTGTCAGCTTCCTGTCTTAGGCTGAGCTTTACCCCCATGCTGCACACTGAGCTTGTGTTTCTCAGCAGAAACTACATGATGGATTAAAAGCAACAGAAATTTTTTTTTTTTTTTTTTTTTTTTCTGCTGGAGAAAGGTGTCTCTAGGCCTAAGCTCCTGGTAGTGGAGAAAGATCCACAGTTGATGTTCATTCTTGCACAGTGGTACCTTGCTTGTGTGTATGGACAAAAGAAAACCTGGTGGGTATGTCTTTGTACTGCTGACATTGGACTTGCTGGGAAAGCCAGACGGTTCCCAAAGTGACCTCTCTGTGTTCCCTCTGGGAAGCTGCCATTTATAAGCTGGCGAGGAATGGCCCTAGAAGCCACCCATATTCTAAATCCCAAATGGACAAGCTTCAGGGAGCACCCTGGTTGTGCTGGTCAAAAGGATGAAATGCAATCGCTCAGGAGGTGTGTGACAGCTGCCTCATGTACCTCCAGCATGGCTGGAAGTGGTGTTTGTCTTCCCATTGCTCCTTCATCTGTGAACTGCAGCTTGAAAGCCCCCATGGGGAAGCTCAGAGAAGCTTTTCTCCCAGGAGGGCCTTCTGCTCTGTTCAAATTAAAAAAGTACCATGCTGGAGCATGAGAGAGCAAGCTGGAAGTAAATTACGACAAAGCAATTAGCTACAAGTGCTATTCAGAGAGTGTTTTGGATTGAAATAGGCACCTAAGAGCATGAAGTAGTCTGTCAAATTATTGAGCATAAGGGTGAAAAATAGAGGAAGTCCATTTTATTACACATACTCAGCCACATTAATTAGAGCAAACTGATGATTTTCTTCTGCTGGGAAATGTTGAGTGTGTGCTCTCGAAAGCAGCTCTTTACAGGGCAAACTCTCCAGCATATTATTGTGTACAGGTTCCTCTTATGACTCTGTGAGATTTCACTACCTGTGTGTCATGCTCCACATTGGGAGCATTGGGGAAAATAACATTTCAAAGCACAAATGGTGGGATTTAACTGACTAAACGCCGCCATCTAATCCTTAATTGTCACCCTACGCAGAGCACCAGTCATCTCTAGGGCAGAGTTATTCTTGCCCCGAAGTAGCTTTTTCTGTTGAGTCAGATGAATTATCCTTGGAGGTGCTTATTTCTCCCCACTGGTTGCAAAGGGAGCGTGGGAAGACTTACTCAGATCTAGAAGTGTGCAGTGTGGCCCTCTACAGCCTCAGGAAATGAACCCTGCCCAAGATATCAATAGCAGAAATCTGACAGGTAAGATTTCGAAGCAGAACATTTATCGTGTCCATTGTGGTGTTACACAGTGGCCCGAGAAGGTTGTAGAAATGACATGAAAATTTCAGAGCTGCAATGGTTCACCAGTGAAGATAACCAACAGAGCAGGACATGCAAGGAGCACTTTTTAGGATGGTTGTAGTAATGTCAACATTCAGATGACCTCTGCTGGGGAATTTATCTCATTGAGGTTCACAGCCTGTTTTTACACCCTTGTAAAAGGCAACTTAGTGGAAAAGCAACAGAACTTAGGCTTCATCTCATTTCAGCATGTGACTCTTTACTTATAAGATAGGTGCTTTCCTGTGATACTTCTGGCATTAAAATTATCCCTTTCCCTCTCTCTTCTAGTTGGAAAAATGTATATGGTGCCGCTTGGATTTTATGTTATTGGCAATAATCAGTTTCTCACAAATGTGAATATGGAAATATAAGATGTGAGGTAATGGCCCAATTTATGGAACTAAAGAACTTTTTGTGAGTCTTCAGTGACATAATTACAATCTCAAAGAATTTATATATTTTTAAAACTTACCATGGACATTGATATGTGTTGAGGGCCTGTGTCTAGCACAGCAAAAGTTGGTTATTTCCCTATATTAAAATATAAAAGCACTTCTAACTTCAAGGACATGGAACTGCAAGCTGCTAAATACATATTTTTTTTTGGAACCGATATGTGTCTCTATAAAGACAATGAATTGTGACTGCCTTCTCATCTTGTGCAAAGAACAATAAGTCTTAGGAGGCAGAAGCTTTAAAGATTGGTACTTAATTAGGAAGTGTCCTAAATGAAAAGTCAGCGTTTTAATAAATTTCCTCCAGGATGAAAGAAGTGTCTCTCGAAGGAAATTGCAGCAGATGTGTGAGAATTTGGGATCACTGGGGAGATCTTGGCATTTGAAGGCAGAGAACTTTAACTGTGAAGCATTTTCTTGGTAGTTTTGAAGATTGTGTCTGTGTGCAAACACTATATGTGGATATAACATTGAAGAATGTCTATAAACACATGGATATACAGGGATGTTCATAGACACAAAAAATCCCAGAACACCACCCTTCCAAAAAAAAGGAATAGGCATCTTTCTGGTAGCACTGATGGGCAGGAGGGGAGGTGGTATCAGAAGTTGTTGTAGGGTTTTGTGAGGAGACATCATAGCCTGAAAGGGACACCTGGAGCCAAAGGTGGGACCCCAGTGCCAGGGCTGGGCACATAAAAATCACCTTTTGCTGCCCCTCCTGCATTGCTGGTGGGACTTCTGAGAGTTTAGCGCATGCTGTGGGTCCTGACAAAGCAAAAGCTGGCAGTGATGGAGGGCAGTGGGCAGTCTCTTCCTGGCAGCTGTTCCGTGGTCCTCTCCATGGTCAGTGCCATAGCTTGGTGTTCACAGCTCCTGGATTCCAGCCTGCCCTGGGCCAGGTGAGGTGCAGTGAGGGGGTGCTGATCCTCCTGCCCTGCTGCCCCCACCTGCTGTGCCCACAGACCCCAGGACAGCATTTTGGGGAGGTCTTGGAGGGCATACTCAGATCTATCCTCCCCATGCGGACTTTGGTTCCCTCACCCTTCCCACACCAGTGCCACTGGGAGTCGTTTCCAATAACTCTCACGTCCTTCCTTCTAAGTGATCCATGAATAACTTGGAAAAGCTCCTTTGGGCCATTATTTTAAGCTGGCAGTTGTGAGTGATGCCTCTGTGGGAAGCTGGTACACGGTGTCTCGCACTCTCTTTATGACCCAGCTGATCCAATATTCTGGTGTTTGCAATGGGCTTCAAGGGACTTTGGTACTTAATCTGTGTTTGAAGTCATGTTTGTTCCCAGCATTTTTTGTAATTGAACAATTACAGGAAGTTGCTTTTGGTAATGTATGCTGCTAGACTGGCTCACTGGTAGTTTCAGATCAATTTACACTAATTTTCTTAAATCAGAGTAAAATTTATTAAGACAAGCAACGTCCTACACAAGTTTATTCCTTAGTTCAGCCAGAAGTATTTTATTAACTTCTCTGTAGGAGAAGTCGAGAATTGAGTTGTTTAAAGTTTCTTGCCAGGTTCAAAATTACATTAAGTGTTTTATTAGCATAAGAGGGGATTGTTGAAGAAACATCTGTTCTGAAAGGCTTATCAAATTTTTACCCCCTCAGCATCAGATTAGTGTTGTCTTGTCCATTCAGTTGTGCTGCCTGACAATTTACTGCAATTTTCTGCTCATTCCTTCGACTTAGAGTTTGGGAGTTAAAGGTTTTGACTACTAGGCTCATAGGAGGCATTGGTTTAGTAGGAGAGACATAAGTATTTCCTGCATCAAAGCACTCTGATAATATTGGTAAGCAAAAGACTTTTCATTATCAAGTAATGCAATGAATGCTTCTATCTGATAAGAGTCCTCAAACTGCTGCTCCATACATCCTCAAGCTCAATGTCAGCTTTGTATATAGAAAGCTTTGAGAGTTTGTGCAGTTATTTTGTTTTTAGAAAGGATAGCTGGCAGGGATTTCTAAGGCTTGTGCACCCAGAAACAGAGGAAGTTTCACTTTTTACAGTATCACTGCCCACCTTGCTGTACCTGAACACCTACCCCTGCTTGGCCTTGCTCAGACTGGTTAGTTCCTTCAAAATCCTCCCAGAATTCTCTGCCCTCAGAAGCCAACAATTAAGTGGGTGATCTCAAACAACATTGGGGTTGCCATGTAAATTTTCCTTATTTTATGTATATATTTATATAAATATAGGGGAAAAAAAAATCTTGTCATATGAACTTTATGTGGATTCCCTGCTGATTTTAAGAATTGCAGGATGATGAAGGTCATCTCCAGACATTCTTTTCCTCAGAGAACAGTCCAGCCCTCTAGAATTCCATTTGGGATAGTACAGTGCAGCGTAGATGAGCAACAATTTCTGCAATAATCATGTTAGTTCTGCAATAGTGGTATTGACTCATTAATAGAATATAAATTCTACAATTATTTTATTCTCTCTATTTCAAATCCTATAAAAATAATTTGTTTAAGAAAGCTGATTAGCATAATGCTGCAGCATGAAACAGCTAACAGCACAACAATGAATGTGTTATGCATTTTCTTAGTAATGCCTTTTTTGGTGATAAATACATAGCTATTTTTAGAGCAGCAATTACAAGACTTATTGCTTTAATTTTTGTGGGAAGTACTAAAGGATGAACAGTTTCATTGATATAATAAATATAACCTTGCGTATAGCTAATGCTAAATGATTGGGGAAAGCGAGATTATTTGAAAGATTTTGTATGCATATATACAAAGTAAGTGATCCTTAAGGAGAAATAAGGATAGAAATTTGCTAAGGAAGCATGTTTTACTGGCTTGATTTTTTTTAATTTGCTGGACTAATGGTTTAGGCGATCCATTAGGTATCTAATGGAAATGTTTAAAACAACTATTTTTAAATGACATTTTCAGTAGTAAGCCATGTAAGTCAAGTACAAATACAGTACACAAAGCTGTTAATTGAGTTCACGGGGTACACAGCAAGCTGATTACAGGCACATTTTCTTTTTCTAGAGTATATTTGTTGAAGATTGAGTGTTCACATCCTAATGCACAGTGTTGTAGTAGCAGGATGAGATGCACATGGGCCCATTTGCAATATACAAGTGCCAATTCTGCATATCTAAACCAAATAACTTGCTTAGGGCTATGAAGAAATTCTACCTCGGCTGCCCCGTCAGGTTTTGCTTAGTGCGGTTTTGCTCTGGTCTCCTCTCCCTGGTGAAATGAAGTGGTTAGGGCAGGGAAGCAAGTTTGGAAACCCAAAATCCATCCCAATGCATGTCTATGTTTAGAGCAGGTCAGTGCAGTGTTTCTAAGTCTGAGCACACTGATACTACTCAGAACTTGAACAAAAGAGGAGTGAAATAAAGCAAAACTTGCTCATTCTTTGAAAGATTTGCAGAAGTTCCTTAACAGACGAAATCACGTATCTTGTGTTTTGAACAAAGCATAAAGAAATGTGGAGGTTGTGAGTGACAGGTTTCAGTCTTGAAAATGGCAGAAGTTTGAACATCTTTCAAAAAAGACTTTGAAAATAAGAATGGTTGAATCATGCTGTTTGCCTGTCTTTTCCACGATAGCCACTTTGAGGTGCAGAATGAGACATATTTACAGTTCTTGTCAAAGGGGAATGGAGTATATGCACACAATGCTTTAAATACTTTTCTCTCTCTGGGGATATTGAAGTGGCCATTTTGGGAAGAAATGGAGGAAAAAAAAAAGATTTCCAGGTCTCTTCCTACTTCAGAGAAATACTTGTTAAAAATAACCATTATATTTCTTCCTCAGAAACTGAAATTTGAGAAGCTTTGCCTTGCATTCAGATCACTGCAGTCTCAGCAAGCACAGGTGCAAATATGCAGCACTAAGGCCAGTCTCCCTGGGGATGCTGCTGTCTTGTATTTCTTTCCCTTCCCCTCCTGCTTGCCAGACTGCACTTCTCATACAATAATTTCTTCAGTGTTACACGAGGTGCTTTACAGAGAAGCGCTTAGAAGAGCAGAACAAACACGAGTGATGCCTTTCTGGAGGCCTCTGGGGAAAAAGCATGATTCAGAAATGGGCACGCTGCTCATGGCACTGCAGAATGGGCTCAGGTCTCCTCCAAAGTGTGGGGAAAGTGTGACCAATGCTGCCTCGAAGGTGAAGGGGAGGTGTAAAGGGAGGAACTGAGCTGCACTGGAAAGCCAGGGGACCACTGGACTGCATCTGTCAGGGCAGGGGCCACAGCAGCAGCTGTGCTGGGATGAGCCCACAGCCTTTCTCCCTCCTTGCAGTTGGTGGTAGCAGCCGGCCCAGGGTGGTACTGGCTGTGTTTACCTTTGGTGGAGATAAACTGGACATCCTTGGCAGCCTCATGTCCTAGGAAAATGGGGATACTTAAAGTTATAGCTGGCTGTGTCTTGCTGTGGTCAGTAGGAGAGGCAGGAATAATAACACAGATCTCTTGGCAGCATCAGTTCAGCACTTGAATGTCTGAGTGGCCAAGCAGCCAGGAACTTCCATAGAGCCTAACTGAAATGTGCTCTCTTCCTATCTTGGCCCTAAAGAGGTGGGTGAATGGAAAGACAAGGTGCTACTGAGAAAATAGGAAGTGTAGAAGGTGATGAATCCTTCTTGTTCGTCCATTTTTTGAAACGTGATGAGACAGTTGCCATAGAAATGCCGTTCTCTGCCCGATACAATGGGTGCCAGTTCCAGGAAGCCATTGACAGCTGTCACAAACAGCTTTGCATGAGTTTAAATACCTCAGAGTAACGCAAGGAAAAATATGTCCTTATATATCAGGTGCTGTAAGATTTGCTTTTACTTAGGAGAATATGACTGAGCTGGGCATCAGCTGTTACATATGGTCTGCAAAGTGAATGTAACTGCAGTTTGGTTTTGCTGTAAACAAAGAACACCGTATGTTTTCCAGAAAGAAATTAACTTGCATCTTTTAAGACTGTTTTGATAGACCAGAACTTGCAACTACCTTGATTTACAGTACCAGACTATAAAGCTACACAAATTGATTTGTTTCAGAAGACAATTTGGCAGTTTGAAACAATGTTCTCCATAAGAATAAAGTGCTCAGTAAGAAACAGTTTTCAGGTGTAAATAGTGAAGGATATCCAAACCATCATGAATACAGCTAGTGAGTGTATTATGAAAGGTCAGTTAGCAAGAAAGAGGCTTAGTTCTTTTTGTGGCCAACATTCCTTATCCCAGTTGTGTTCTCAGGTAGGTAACAGCAGCTACTGCATTTTTTGGTTATCACTTTGTTCTGCAGAGCCCAGCTGAAAGCAAACTCCTTTGGGCAGAAGTTACTCATCAAAGTAGTGGAAGTTGAGCTGCCCCAGGGGAGGAAGAATGACTTGTACCAAACAGCCAATGGAAACAATGCATAAGAAAATGAAGGCTCTAAAAGTATTTTGCAGATGATAGAGGCAATTCATGGATGCATTTAGTAGCTCGTGATATTTAGAAAATTTTAGTGGTCAGGCATTATGGTTATAAGAACGTGTTTCTTTTATTCTGAGATGAAAAAGATATGAAAATTATTTTATGTAAGCAAATCCCTTTGTGGAAGATGAGACTGTTACAAATGAAGATAGGGCCAGTCGATTTTTTTTTTTCCCCCTAGAGCTTTCTGGACTGGAACAGCATCCTTAAACAGCCTTATAGTAATTTAAAAACTGAGACTGACTTAACTTTTTTTTAAGACACTTGCTGCTTTCCTTTTCTGATAGTTAAATTTGGGTATGCATAATGATATGCCAGTAGTAATTAGCTGTAAAATTTATCTGTCCAGGTGAATGTGTTATGTAACCTACAGAGTGCTTACTAAAAACTGCGGTTGGAGGGCTGTAACTTTGCTTCTCCTATGCTGCCCTTCCAGTCTAAAGGGACTTCTCTGGGCCATCATGTCTTAAAAATTGAGGGTAGGGTAGCTGCAGGCTAGTTTATTAATTAATGGGAAGGCTAAGTCTGTGTGAGAGTCTAGTTCAGAGATTTAGTGTTCCCTTTTCCTTTCCATGGAGTCTGCCCAACACTATAAATTGCCAAAATATCCACTGCCAATGTGATGGGGAAGAAAGAGCTTAGCAGCAAGACAGCACCCAAGGGACAGCTCAGAGACAGTGACCTGGCACTGGAATTGTTCCAAGGCCTCTGTGGGTCCAGCAGGTGAGCATCACCACCTTTATCTCAGACTCTGCTTCCCACAGGTCCTGTTGGCAGGGCTGCAATTCAGTCTGGCTCTGCTCTGATCTTTATTAATTCTTACTCTGCAGCAAAGGTGCAAGGAGAGCCTGCCCAATTCCCCTGTGCCAGAACTGACTGAGCAGAAATGAGCATCACCCCGTGGGCTACAGTGCTGTACTGGAACCTGGGGGATCTGGGGATCCCAAACTGACTGGATCCAAGGGGATCCAAAGGGATTTGAGGTGCAGATCTGTGATTGAGGGCTGGGATCATGCCCTCTGAAGGGATGCCATTGCTCAGCACTTTGTGTCGTGGGGAACTTGCCAAGATTTTGTTTGTTACAGGACAAACTTAATTTGGCACTCTGGATTGCCAGAAGCCTAAAGTCACATTGAGGTTTCGTACTCTGTTTCTTGCAGCTACTGTAAACAAATATGTGCTGTCTGCTAAGAGCATCATGTACTTGTTCAGCATTAGACTTACAGACAGCTTTGTTCTAAAGGAGCAGTGCTTTTATTCAGTGTTTTATAAGACTTTGCAAACCTATTTTCTCAACATTGGTGCTGATCCTGTTCTTGCTTTTCCACCTCTGATTTGTCGAATATCGTTAATCTTGGCAGGATTCAATTGCCTGAAATAACCACATTGTCTAGCCTGAAATGGCCTACTGTGAGGCTTCAAATTTGAGGGCTCTTAGAGCTCCAGCTTAATTTACAGGATGCTGCTAGCATTTTGAAAGTATTAATTTTAGTTTGTAAACATTTGATGAAATGGCAATCTATTGTCAACGATCCTGCACCTTCTTTCTACTTCGCTGCTTTCACAACCAGAAATAGGACAGGTTTTTACCCATGCTGTGTGTGACTTTTTCCTCTTTAAAAAACATATATTTTGTTCCATTCTGGTGAAATGGATGAAACTTTTGCCACCGATTGTGTGGATCTGGCAGTAGTGCTATCCACCCATGAACAAAATAAATGCAACCTCTCTTGAAAGTGCACCACAGCGTGAGGCTATCACATTTATATCACTGCCCTTAGGAGCCCCAAACCATTGCAAATAACAAGAATTTTGCTGGAGCGGTGCTGCAACCATGTTCTGTCTGCAATCTACAGAGTGATCCCTCCCTTCCCCTACTGTCCTGAATACTGAAACTTGAACCTGCTTGGATGGATTTCCCCCACTATGTGCTTGCATCTTTTCTTCTTGCGATTTCTCCCCTCCCTGGAGGGAGAGGCTGTAAATCTAGAGCAGATTTATGACCTTCTGTCAGCCGACAACAGCCTGATACAGTGAAACCACTGTGATCTCCTAGAAAACATGGCAGGGTCATCTATTGAGTCTTGTAAAGCACACAGCTGTTTTCTCTTAGAGAAGAGAAAGTCTTCTGGCTTGTAAAACCTTAGGAAATGAAGGATAAAGAGCAGTACAAGTTGCCCAGTTTCTGTGTTCTAAATTTGCTGGAACGTCTGATAGATTTTTTAGGTTTTTTAAGTAAATCACTTCCCTTTATAGCTCTGCCTCTAAGTCACCGGTTTTGAAAATATCCTAAACAATACTTATATAATGTTGCAATTTTCTTATTCCCAACTCATTAAATGTTATTTTGTTCTCTGACCGCCTATGCTTCCAGTAAGAAATTTCTCCTTTGGGAATGCCACAGACTGTGCAGAGTGCAGGGCACAGTCCCTGAAGTGGATGTGTCCAGGCCTGAATTCACAGAGACTGATATTCCAGTTGGAATGGGTGGTGTCTCACCTGTCTGTTTGCAGTGAGAATCAGATAGAGTATCACTGTAATGTCTTGGTGATGGGTTTGGAAGGCTCTGCTACCAGCCTGGTTAGAGCAGGAGCATCAGCATTCTGAATTACACTGCTTGAGTCAAAACAGAAGACATCAAGCAAGATTAGTTCCTCTTCAGGAATACCTGAGGGGTGATGGGGTTTGAAATTTTTATTTATTAAAAAAACCAAACCGACCAACCAAACCAAACACTTCCCTTTTCCCTCTCAACCAGTCCCCCGGCTGCTTTTTATTTTGCTGTAGCTCAAGACCCAACACCACGCATGCTGTGGTGGAAAATGTCACTGATATTACGTGAAGATAATTACTGTTTTCAGTGCTGCTTGGAGCATTTAATTTCATGTTCAATACAAATGAAACAAACTGCTTTCACAAAATAACTTCAGTTTCTTCCCTTTGTGTTTCCACGGGGGGAATCTCCATCTCTTTCTGGCTTATATATTCTCTTAAAAGATTACTTTTGCCCTTGCTAAAAGTCCCTATGAGGATAGCCCCTGATTTAATGGAATACTGAGTGGGAGGCTCTAACAGAAATGAGCTGGAGATTCTTTACTTTTAAATATCAGAAAGTAACAGAACAGGAGGTTGCTTGAAATCTCTGTTAATCTGTTAGTCCACAGATAAAATGTTTTAAATGATATTAATGAAATTCAGGATATGTGTGATAATGAGTGATTATTTGTACTTTACCACTAAAGGCACAGTGTGGCTACTTGCTGCATGGATTTACCATCTGCCTTGCAAAGGACAAGCCCCAAAAGGGCTACATTTCAATGCATGGGAAGAAAAGGAGGAGGGCAGGTAGGTGTGCAACTCTTCTGTATCTTTTTGCTTTGAAGTGCAGCTCCCTGAGTAAAAGGCCATTTGACCACTGCAGCTGATGGCTCTTAGCCCCAGTTTGCCGTCTCCTTAAATTGAATCAATGGTGATAGCAGGCATCTAAAGAAGAACTATAGGGTACATTGTCTAGCTCTAGAATATTGCTTCAACCTTGAAATCTTTTAAAGCAGCAACGTTTGATTTTTTTTTATGGCAATTCTAGAAAATTGTAGAGAGCAGTGGCAAAGTTGTGACAAAGACTGAAAGGCAACAAAACTAAAAGGATAAGCAGGCATACATCTTAGAAAATTGTCTCCTTTCTCCTTTGGTGTCATAACAGCTCTTTCTTCTGGTTCTGGTAGAAAAGAGATCATAAGAGGCTGGCAGATACAAGTTTTCCAGCATGCAAAAAGTTTCTAGCACCAGGTAGGGCTTCATCTTCTGTCTGCTGCAAGAACTGGAGCCCAGATTGTTTATGGCTCATCCTCATTTCACAGCTAGAGAAGGCACAAGAAGGGAAAAGAGATCTTACCTAAGTTTTGCTATGAGCAGGGTGAGGTGAATGCTGAATTCTGCCTTAGGGTATGGCAAGAACAAAACTGAACTTTTTGTAATTTTGAGATTGTTAGTTCGGATTCTTGGGCAATAGATTGCCTGGTAGTGGTTTATCTATCCTGCACTGGTCTTGTGCTGTGCATGCTTTTCTAAACTATTGATGAGCTTCTGCTCTTGTGCAGGGGCCAGATTTTTGCAAAATTATCGTCAAACAACACCTATCTGCTGCTTGGGGATCCTGTGTGCTCAGTAAATCAGTAGGCAGACTGTAGAACTTTATTAAGACTTAGGTCTTTTCAACGCCCTTGGTAGTTCCTCACTGATAAGCAGAAATACAGCTGTGTAATTTCATAAAGGCCAGCTAGGCCTTTCAGAAATAACACCAGGAGTTATGCTGATAGATCAAGTGTAGGATCTCTGGATATAAAGTGCTGTTGTTCATCATAGGGTATAAAAATGTATAGCTGGAAGGATTCTGTTGTGGGAGACTTTCCCTCTGTGTTGGAGTGGGTTGGTCGTAGCTGGAATTTGATTATCTGTATCAGCACGTTTCCTAAGTGAGAAAAGCTATTTGCATATAATACAGTAGTGCCTCCCACCTGACATTTACAGCAGAGACCCTCAGAGACAAGAAAAGAGAATTCTCCCAAATTTTACTACCTGTTTTTCATGGTGATATGTTTAGCTACAAGCTTGTCTTGTTAATTGATTGAATTATTTAAGGTGCTGATTTATTTAGTGAAGGCAAAATTAGAATTTTTGTCTCTGACAGCCTTAAGGATTGGAAGAATAGTCAAGGTTTTTTTCCTGATCATTGAGTGCATTAACTAAGAATGTATTTCCTGTGTGCTAGGTAAAAACAGATGGAGAAATCTGATATTTCTTTTGAAGTGCTCACTTCATAGTCACTAGAAACTTCTCTTAGCAGGCCTTTTGGTTCTTTCTCCCTATGGTAGTCTCCCCATAAAAGATCAGGATTTTACTACAGCTCTGGATGAGCCTCATGAAATTATTTTGAGAAGTACACGTTGTTCTATATGTTAACTTGTGTAAGCCAGAACTCCAGCGTATGTATTTTGTGGACATTTGTTCACTGTTTACAGTGCTTGTCTGCACTTACAGTGTGAGAAGCTCTGAGTTTGGCTCAGCAGAAAACGCTTCTGGGTTTGTGTGCTGCTGCTTCCCGTGCAGCGTGGTGCCTCTGGCTGAGCAGCCCCCTCACTTCCCTCTTCCAGGCTGTCCCAGGGAAAATGTGTGAGTTGCCTTTCTCACCCCAGAGCCCTTTCCTCTCCGAAGCCTGCACAACCACGTGCTTCCCCACAGCGTGCTGCAGAGGCACCTCGTCACTTGTAATTTATCCTTTCTTCCACGAGGAGCAACGCTGCTAAGTCCTTTAACTGGGGATTAATCTTTCTGTCTTTTACTCTTGGAGTTGCTGCCAATCAACTATTATTTATAAAACAAGCTCTTGGGTGATGATGGCAGATCTCATAAGTCACTGCTCAGTTTCTGCCCTACCTTACTGAGTCTACTGGCATAAATTCAAGTGCGTTCAGCTACTCATTTCTAATTTGGTCAGTACAGAATGATTTTATCCCCATATTACTGCTCATATGGGCACATCAGGCAAGCAACCAATTGCCACTTCATTTACCCTGTGTAGCTGTATAGATCAGAAATACAGGGCAGGAGTTACCCTGTTGTGATCTCCTGGGAGGTTATTCAGAAATGCTGTTCTACCCTGAAATGCTTAAAACCAGGAGCACTTCTACTGAGATTCATCCTAGGAGAATGTATTCTTGAGGGAGAAGGGGGCTCTCTGAGCTCTCTGAATTTCAGAAATGAGGGGCTGATCATTTTGGAGATGCTAACAACAAGATTCAGCAGTGTTTGTATGGAATGGCCTTTATAGCTCATTCCCTTCTTTGCCTCTAAAGCTACTGCAGTCTTTCTGATAAAATCTTCCTATCACACTAGTCCCAAGACAGATGCAGAAGCAAGGAGAGGGATATGTATTATTTAATCTGTGGTTTGCTCTATGCTTCAGTCAATCTCCAGATATGACATGGGTGGTCAGTGTTGTGTTAGCCACAAAGAAATTCTGTTCAGATAAGCCTTGGCAATTTGGGTTGTTTACGCAATGAATGCTGGGTTAGTTGCTTGAACTTCCAAAACTTTCTGAATAACAAGCTCTCTTTGGGATGTCAAATGTTGTAGTTCCTGCTTTAAGCTAAGCCAAATAGCTTAAAATATCTTCTCATACTGTTTTGCAGCATTCTTGGATCTGGTGTTATTCAAGAAATGCAGAAATACAAAAAACCCCACCACAAATATGGGAGAGGACTGTGAGGACTCTGACAAATAAACCTTAGAATGTTTTCAAAAAACCTCAAGCAACCAGCTTTTTTTAAAAAAAATTAAATTCTAGGGACATATTCAGATTGCTTTCCTACTAAAGATGCGGTTTCCACCTCCCATAGTGGACATGTAGTGCCAGTTAAAATCTGATCTCATTTAAATTCTGTACTCCACTATTGAAAACAATTAAAAATACTGCCAAAGATTTGAGACCTACAGTTACCAGTCATATGATGTCTAGGTCTGTTTTGCTAACCATCCCCCATGCTTAGTTTGTTCCCCAGCCTGCAATAACCAATGTGAAATTTACTGCCACCTAACTTGCTTATTACCTAGAGACTCTTGATGAAGCTCATGAATACCTATATTCTGTGCCACATTACTTTCAAAGGCTTTCTTTTTCCTATTCAAGGTTTGAGGCTGATCTTACAGATTCTTACTTTGAAACATTGTTTGTAATATTAATGGTCTGGTGAAATAGGAAAGACATCAGTGAGCATTTTTTTCTAACGTATACAATCCATAGAAAGAGATCTGAAGCTTTGTTTGTTCCTGCAAGTTCAAACAGGTTCATTCACACTGCTTTATTCTGTGCAGGGATGCTTGTCTTCCTAAACCCATTAATAGTGAGGCTCCTGTGTGGAGTCACAGATTACAGAGGTCTCGGTTGGATGGGGCAGCTGGAAGTTGCCTCATCCAGCATCCATCCTCCTCTTTGTAGCTGAAGGCTTCCTGACACTGAACGCCAGGTCAGCCATGACTTTTTATTTAAAAGTTTTGAAAATCCCCAAGAGCTGAGACACTACAAGCTCTCTGGGCAACAGCACTGTCCTGTCCTTCCAGTGAGGAAGTTTTTCCTTGTCTCCAGCCTGACTCTCTCGAGACAGTGTTTGTGGATGTTATCATCCTTCATTATTTTGCCTGCCACTCTCAAAAATAGTTTGACTTCATGGTCTTTAACCTCTCTATAGTTGCACTAGATCATCTCTTCTTTAGTGGATGGATCATGCCTTCTCTGAGGAAGAGCAACCCCTGTTCTTCAACCTCTCCTTACAAGCCATGTGCCCTGAGCCCTGACCTTCTCAGCAACTGGACTGTCTGCATTTTCTCCTCGTCCATATTGATCTCACCCTTCTTCCCAGAAGTGGCTGAAGTACTGCGAGACTTTTTTTGTCAGGGCTGGTATCAGCCCCTTTGGCTTCCTGCCCTTGCAGGGGCCTGGGGTTTTTCTTCTCTGAGTGTATAGCTTCGTACTTGGGTGTGTTGAAGTTTATGATGTTTGTTTGCTCAGTCCTCAAATTTATGGCCAAGACCCTTTGTATTGAAGCTCTGTCTTTTGTCACATCAGAAGCTTCTAATCTGATATCCTAGAGGATACAAAAAGTCACAGGCAAGTGTCTGCTCTGATTTATTCTTTTGCAGGAGATTTCTCTATGCATCAACTATAGAAGGAACCATGGAAAACTTTTTCCCTAAACTATGGTTGACTTTTGAGTGTCTTCAGCTTTAGTTTTCAGACATGAGAACAGTGGGAGATATGGAGAAACTAGTATTGTGTTTTCTTTTCATCCTGCTGTGCAGTGCCAAGCCTGAATGGAACAAGAGCTTTTTTTTGTTTGCTGTGATGTTCTTCTGCTTTGTATCTATTCTGCCTTCCAAATATTGTGTTTCATCTTTAATGGTTATGGCACCCATTAAGCGGAGGAGAGTCTTATGACTGAAGCAGCTCCACAGACTGTTAGCCTCATTATGGAGCCTTAACTTAATGTTCAGACTGTCGGTGCATTAATAATTTTTTGGTATAAAATGTTGGCTTGCCTTCCTGCCTATTCTCTTCTGTCAAGGTTCCATTACTTGTAAATAAAGCAACTTATGGCCAGTTAACCGATGGTGTGGTTTCCTTGTTACCCTTCCTTGTTAACATCTGATGCTCCCCAATTTTTCTTGTATTTTTATCCCTTTTATTTTATTCTACACAATGAAATCTCAATGGATATGTTTCTGTGCATATTCTTTTCTTTTAATTTTCATAGTGTCTCTTAAGGCTTATCTGTCTTCTGCTATTGACCATGCAGATATTATTTGGGTGTATTTAGCTTCTTCAGTGGTTTTAAACATTTTGCTTCCACCAGCCAATGTGTAGACTACTAAAAATCTTCCAGTGGAAATGCAGGTCCTCATGTGATTACAGATGTCCTGCACTAGTAATGTGGTGGGCTTGTTTTTTGCCTAATTGTTTTGAGTGGATCTCTTAGAAGTTGTTCGTATAAAGGTTTACAGACCCCAAGATGAAAACAACCATTTTGTTTTATCTGATGGGAAAATAGAAAAGGAATAATCTTAGGCTGTAGCTTATCGTAGAGAAAGCAGCATGGGATAAGTATATGTGATATATATCTGGCTGGTATTGCCTACAGGATTCACAGCAAAACACACATTTGACTCCCTCTGTTCACTAAGGGATAAAGGGCTGTTAAACACAACCTGTTTTTGAGAAACCGGAAAGATCTTTTGCTTTGATAGACCTCTTCAACAAAATCTTATAACGTGAGATCAACATACCTCATCCTGTCCTTTCTCCTACAAAGGGAATACATCCTATCCCAACCCAGACCTGGACTAGGTAAGAGGGACAGTATTTAACAGGGCAAGAGGTGTGTTGCTGTTAAGGACAGCAGCAAAAAGGCACTGGGCTGTTGAGTGACTGTCTTGCTCTGTCTCAGCAGCAGCGATTTCTCTTTTCAGCCACCAGCCATCCTGGATGCAGCCATATGAAAAGCCCACTGCTGAGGGGGAGTGAGTGTGACATTCTCTTCCGTGGAGCTCAGAACTAAATTAGCACAGTCCTCCTCCCCCATTTCTTCCTTCATGGATTGCAGTGCTGTGGCTGTATTAATGAGGCACCAGCCCGGTAGAATGTGTCTTTCTAATGGCAAAGTTCGAGATTGGTGAAAGTGTCTGAAGATGTTTTCTGCAGGTTATAATTTTTTGAAAAAGATTCTTTTGTTCATTCTTTACTTTCTTGGTTGTAGCATGAAAAAATTACCCATTTTATATAAAGAGATGTTGGGTGCTTGCAATTTCATTCTCTCCCACCCTGTTTTAGCCATGGATGAGTTTACCCACATCAGAGGAATCTCTGGTGGTGTTAATGGTAACTAGTTTTCATGGATTTGGTGGTTTGCTGTCTTCCCAGAAAGGGAACTTACAGATAATAACGCTGAAAGTTTCTTACATTATTTCCCACTGTGAAATGTGGGGTTTGTAGGGAAAATGACACGAAACTGGCTCACAAAGTGGTCTCTGCATTGGTGGTGGTTGGAGGGCTGGGCAGCACTCTGCTCCTCAGCTGAAATAAGCGCCTACTTCACAGTGCTTTGGTTTTATCAGTGTCTCCTCTTTTCAACTCCATGGTCCTGATTTTGTTTGGCACTAGGGCTAGACAATAAGCAGGAAAATGCAAGAAATGGATGCATGGACAATTATGAAAAAGCATGCCTGGAGAAAGTGCTTGTTCCTAGTTGCTGAGCTGCAGGTTGGCTGCTGGTTGAAGAATGAATAATTGCATTCCTTTTTAAATGACATGTTAGAAGTGGTGTGGATATTCCCTTTTTTTAGTCAGTCACATGTCCTGATCCAGCAATGTGTTTTAGTTCTTTTTAAACTCGGATGATACTTTGAAATAAATAAAACCAGCATGTGCTTCAACACTGTTCTCAAGCATGAGTTCTTTCCAATGTCCAGGCCCTAACTTTTAAAGAAGTGATCATTTCTAGGATAATTTCATGCATTCAGAATTCCCGTGGGCATTCAGCTGACGTGCCTCATGATAGACACCCAAAACTCCGAGTGTGTGTGATATGGGCCATGAAGAAACTGAGAGCTGACTGCCAGTCTGGTGCCTTAGCCATGATCCCACCCCAAGCCACTGAAACTGGAGTGTGCACGGGGCAGGATCAGAAATCAGAGCTGGTTAACCAGGCTGGTGATTTCAGTGATGAGGCTGAGAGAAGTGAACTGAGGGGAGCAAATTTAAGTACTTAATTATAGAGTGCCTGAAGAAGGCTGGGCACTTTCTGGAGCACAGATCGAGTGCTTTCTCCTCTGATGGGATTAGGCCACTTTGGCTGCTTGTGTCAAGTCCCTTTCAGACATGCCACTGCTTTGATTCCTCCCGCTCCCCAGAGGACTGTAATTAAGAAGTTCTGCCTCCCAAGTGTGCAATTATGCTCTCTGAAACCCAAAAACCAGCCCTGAGTGTCAAACATCCCCCTGCTTCCTGCATGAGTTCTTCTGGTATGGAGGTACCTCAGCTTTGGTAAACTGCAGAGGATGTTTTGTCCCCAGGCAATGAGTTGAATGTGAAGTGTCAGAGAGGGGATCGAAAGGAAGACATGAAGTAGGTAAAACACAAATAAGGGTGTAAGTATGCCTGATAAGTTTTTTTTAAAATAAAAGCTAGAGGAAAAGCTTATATGAAAGTCTGAGTATTTGCTGAGTTTGCCAGGAATGAGCAATGGTAGACTTCCAAGGACTATAAGTTTGGGCTTTGGTGTTTTGCCAGAGTCTCTGTGCTGTTGACAAAAATGAAATTCAAGGAGTTATTACCCCTTAAAGCCTTTTATTTACACTAGCCAAACACCCAGTTATGTCAGTCTCAATTTTTAGCTTCTTTGGAAGCATATTTCACTTTGTGAAAATAGTATATGCAAGGCAGAAATACGATCTGCTGGAGAACAGGTTTTGAGCAGTAATCTTGAGTGTTTCACCAGTCCAGTGGTACTGTCACATCTGACAAATATTTACCTTCTCTTGTTTAAGGCACTCCAGCAATAGAAATAAACAATTCCTAGGCACCATCTCCCAACAGAGTCAGAACTTGGAGCTAAACCTTCCTTGTTGCCAGGCACGCTGAGCTCTGGGTGGGCATGGAGACTGTTTTTGTCCCTCCCTCTCTGCGCCAGCCTTTAGGCTTCCAAATGTACATCCTCCCTGCTTCTCTTATTTAGACTGAAGAACTCAATCTCTGATATTTCTTCTTAATCCGCATTTTCTACTTATTTGAATTTTTTCCTTGTTCCTTTTTGCGTGCTTTCTAGTATGTCCCTGACCCTCCTAAAGTGGTCAAAAATGGACAGAGTGGTTTGGGGTGATGCTTTATGTATTACAGTATAATGTTTTCTTTTTTTTCCCTCTCCCATAGCATGGCATGTTTGACTCATGTCCAGCTTGTGATCCCTTAAATCCTTCTCTGCAGAAACCCTGCTTTAAACAGGTGATTATTCCTAATAATTCCTATTCCTAGTGCTTTGAAATTCACTGTGGACAATGAATGGTTCTCCCTTTTTAAAGGGGCTGTTCCTCCAGTTTGACCAGAGATGCTGATTTAGGGCTGAGTTGTCAGATTTGTTCAACAATCAAGAACACATTTTACAATTATCTGTGTTTGAACCGTTCTAGAGAATGACTTGCAGCTCAGGAGATGTTAACACCATAGGCCTTCAAGGAAGGTTAAAACTGAAAAGAAAAAGTGGAATATTCTAAGGAAAAAACCGGAGTATATAGTTTTAAAAGTCAGGTTCGTTGCCTTGTGTCTTTAAGTAGTAACTTTTCTCAGGTCTTCAAGTCATGGCAAGTTTCAAATAAATATAAACAGTTGGGCTGCTTCCACACCAAGGATTAATGGCAATGCATTGAGAAAAAAAAGAAAGAGTAAACTATGCAAAAAGTTAAAGAAGCACTTAGCTTTGTTTAGTAGGTGATTCTACAAAATTAAAATCCAATTAAGTTTACAAAATTCTGACTTAGCTAATGACCATAGGTATGAAATATACAATTTAATCTTCCTTCAGTTCCAAAATGACTTTTGTAATTGCTCCTGCTCTCTGCCAGCATCTGAGAACAGGCTGCTGACATGTCTAAACTATGAAGTCACTTGTAACAGCTAACCTGGAAATGTGTAGAAGTACTGCAGTTATTCCAGCTGCTTTGAGCAGGGCAAAGTGATGCATGCAGAGTGTTCTAGATTACCATTTCTTCAAACTGTGTTTGTGTCCTGAGCATTGTTGGAAGCATTGGGAACAAGGCATGAAAATAACAGCATTATCTGGGTTGTAGACTACTGCCTTCCAAATATAAGATGAACTTTAACATGAGTCTATAAACTTTTTTTGGGGGGTATCCCTTCAGTTCTGTTCCCTGTAGCCCTAGCCAATTATTGTGGTCAAAAGGAATGGATGAAGAGAGTATTTCAGTTCTGAGTGTGCACATTTCTGAATAGAACAGGGAGCACTACAATATCTGTAGTCGTCTGGTTGTTCCTCAGTTAATTATAAACATCTGGTCAAACTGGCATCTCTATTACTGTGCATGCAACAGAGTATAGTATCTTCCTTCTGCATCCTGTTCGTTTTCATAGGGATTTCTATTTCCTGCAAAATACTTCTGTTAGTGTTGATAACAGCTCCTTTTAA
The DNA here is from genome assembly GCA_013397895.1 of Origma solitaria. Taxonomy (NCBI): domain Eukaryota; kingdom Metazoa; phylum Chordata; class Aves; order Passeriformes; family Acanthizidae; genus Origma; species Origma solitaria. The sequence continues at coordinate 190,744 of VZRL01000718.1, forward strand.
CTTGAATGTTCCTGTATGGATGAAAGGAATCTAGGTTTGTACAACAGAAGGTAAAAAGTCTAATTTAGGCAAATATTTTAAAGTGTTGGTGAATATATTGAAAAACCATCCCACACCTAAAACGACAAATGCTTGTATAGGACATATCAGCATTCTGCTGTCACATTGCAATATGTTGTATGACATTATTGAATCTCCAGGTTTCCTAGAGAAGAGTGAAAATGGAAACAGAATTACTACTTCATACCTTAGAGATGAATGTAATCATAATGAAATTCATTCAGGCACCGATGCCTAAATCTGTCCCTGTATTTTTTCACTCTAAATGTGATTTTTTACTTCCTGTAGCTTTGAAGGGAAAAAAAAAAGTTTCCGTGCTGATTTTGTGCCTTAGGCTGAATTGATAATGAAAGGGAAAAGAAACAAAGACTTCAGGATTAGACACTTGCCTCTGGACCTTGAGATGAGTTTTTGGCTCCTTTCTGTCCTAATATCAGTTATGAACTCTCTGAAGTCACTTTAGCGAGGCCCTTGTACCTCTGTGTAATCTCCAGTGCTTGATTTGAGAGTCCATCTCTGATTTGCAGAAGTGACAAGATGATGTGAAAAGCTGATATCCAGGAGGTGTAGAGGGAAAACAAAGGGTTGTGCATCACTAAAACCTAAGGCCACTGCCCATGGGGGTTGGGGAGCAGGCCTTCACTGGATTTTGGAAAAATCTAGGGATGAACAGCCCTGAAAAACGCCAGGAGCAATTCTAACTCGCTGTGGGGTAAAAGTACTGCCTTCTGAAATAAGTCTAAAAATGCAGTTTATGTAACCTTTGTGTTTTTACAATGTGACCACTTTTTCAGGTACACAGCAAAACCCAATTATGCAAAAAACCTGCTGTCCAAGGTTAGAAAGACTGTGATTCACAAGAAATATTTTCAGTTTCAGTGGATTTCCTTTAGAATTTTCACTATGGGTGTTTGCAGTTATTTATTTTACATTTCTGGGCAAGAGAAACCTACTTTACTCAATGTCAGAGAATAAATTAAGTAATCCTTTGGTCTGTCACTTTTAATCTGGAGATCATTCTGAAGATATTTTTAATGACTTTGCATCCAGAAATATCAGTCTGATAATTTGTCTAAACTCCTTGAATACCATCTCTTACAGTTACACTTAAGGAAACTTATGGTTTAAATTTTGACTACACTGTATGCAAAGTGTGTTTCTTAAAAGTCTTCCTATCATTTACATGTATTAATATATCATTTTATGACCTTTACTGTTATCTTATTTAGAATCCTGGAAAAATCTGAAAAAAACTAATTTGATTTAGAGAGAAGATCTATTATTTTTATTTAAGTAGCAGAATACTATTTCTAAATTATATAGAAACTTTTCTGAGATACACAAGTGTCTTCTTTAATTCTGTCTTACCCACAGACCTGAGGGATGGCTGTTTGACTTTGCCACTATTAGCTGTGAGATGCAGGGGAGAGGACTTTCTCTAGGCTTCCTCTTCTTCCTTTCCTAAATTCTGATCCCAGTGTGTAAATGCAATCTCCATCTCTCCTCTAGGAGAGCTGGAAAAGGCTGTGGGATATTGTGAACTGTCATGCCTCATGAATCCTCTCCTGTCATGGTTTCACTCAAGCTCTCTTCCCTCTTCCCCTCTTTTTCCTGAGGAGATGCTGCCCTTGCAGCCTGACTGTGTTGCATTTTTGCCTCCTGTTTTATTATCCACGCTGTTCATGCATTAAAATTGGCTCTCTTGGAGAAAAAGCCAATTTCTAAGGACAAACCTGGACACCAAGGCCTAGAGGTTTTATGCCTGAGCCTGATGCAAGACAGTGGTAATGACACAGGGCAGCAGCACATCTGTCCCTCTCCAAAAACACGCTTTGTATCTTCAGTTTCTGACACCCTCATGCCGTAGCGCAGCCACGTAATACAAGTGTTATGGTGTGAAAGCATTACTCTGCTGGGCTAGGGCATGGTGATGCCTAAAAGGCAGGCTACCTGAAACAGAGGCCAAGACAAATTAGGAGTATAAAAGCAGGCAATTTATTCAAGGCCTGCAAAGGCCCCGAAGGTACATTCAGGCAAGCAAAGCCTCTCGTCGGGGACGACACCCAAAATGGACCCCCGGGTCACGAGCCAGGTCACCTTTTATAAGTTCTGTCCCATTAGCATATTAGCTCTTAATTCTCCAGTCGCACCCTTAGATGATGATGTTAACTACCCCAGGCCTGCTCCCCCCATCTCGCAGTTGTTTACATACTTCTGGGCCCTAAGGCATGAACATGTCCTTGAATCTGTATTCAGGGAGCCTTGTTTTGGCTAAAGGTGCTGGGAACAGAGGATTTTAGCACTTAGTAAGGAGCACAGAACTACAGCAAGTTACAGATATATGAAAAGAAAAAACCTAGAAATAGTCAAAGGCATCAATGGGTTTTCATCTTTTTACCTTTTACCTGAAAAGACCCCAACCATGGGATAAGAATAATAGGTAATAACTATGTTTTGGTGCCACTAGGGCTACCAGCCTGAGGGAGAATTATCTGAGAGGTGATTATAGGATCAAATCAAATGCTGCTTTGGCCCTGAGTCATGGCTGCAGCATTTCCCACTATAAAAAGCTGGCAAATGGACTGGCCCTGCAGGTGCTAAGTCTGGCTCTGGAAGCACACCAGAGATTGGTCTGGGGCTCAAACCTGGGGGGCTTGTTGACTTCCCCTCCTGTGCTGACCATGAAACTGAGTAAAATGGTTTTCTGTGATGAACTGTGCCTTCCTAGAGAATCATCTCGTTCCAGCTCATTCCACACTCGTACTCACAGTCTCTGTTCTTGGCTCTTGCAAATAAAGGGATGATAAGAACTAAAGGGCAGAAAATTGTCCCGATGCCTATAGAACAAGAGTACAAATGCAGTGTAGGCAGCGCTTCCCCCAGGAACTCCTCTGGTCTACCACATTTTCTCCTGGCATTTCAAGAACATCCTGGCTACGCAGAACTTTTCCACGAATTTCTTTCCAAAACATTAGTTATTGTCAAATTATGTTTGCTCCAGAGCGTGCCAGGTCTGAGCAGCCTCAGACCATCTACACCAGCTGGTTTGGTGGCTGGGCTTCTTTTTGCTAGTGTGCTGCACAGAGACAATTCCCATGTACCTTCAGGTGCCTATTCTACAATTCTAATGTTTTCCTATTCTAAATGAAGGTTAAATTCTAGATGTCTGCTTCTTCTGTGTAGAAAATGATGTATACCTCTGTAGGAATATCTTGAACTGGAATGGGAATTCCTGGTTTCCCTTAAGTAGCTTCCATGTTAATTTGCACTTTGGCCTCTGGTGACAATTTTTAACTGAGGTACTGCACTTCCTATCTGTTTGGCTTCTTATGTGCTGCTGAACACTGGCTTGATTGGTGCATTTGGTTTTGTAAAGGAGGCACCACGGAGCAAGCAAGGTCGAAACTGTCACTGTTCCAAATGAAAACCGGGATTTCAAATAAATGCAGAGATTAACTTTGTCCTTTGAAAAGCAACTCTATATTTCAGGAATAAAATTCACCTCTGTAACTGCAAGAAGAAAATAATTATCACCAAGTTACCAGTAAGAGCACTTCTGAAATGTGTCTGCATTTGGACTGAGATGTTTAAAGTGTGCTTGAAATTTATCTTAATTATGGCTCTAAACTTGTAAGATGGTGAAAAATAGTATTTCTATTTAGTAAGAGTGGGTGGTGTTATCTATTAACATACGTTTGCATTCACACAGTAGCATTTAAAGTCTATTTATAAGTGAAAGACTAACAAACAGATGAGTGAATATAGGTCAGAGAGGGGAGTTAAAGAGAATGGGAATAATAACACCTCTGGCTACGTGGGCTGACGAGGCACCACTGCTGCCAGGGAAAAAGGATCACAAAAACAGCTTGGTGTCTGAGTAAACTGTGGCTGCTTGCAGCAGAACAAAATACCGAGCGTTCTGATGGAGCTTTACAGCCCTGCAGACTGCCTGAGGAGCTTTGTATTTCATCCCAGAGGCAGACATAGAGTGCTTATTATTCAAATACCCACCACTTATCCCTGATAATGCTTTCAAGGCATACCTGACTGAACTGTAAAAAACCCAATCTGGTCAAGTGCTGGTTGAATATGCACAGACGCTGCCTCGCAAACCACCATGGATTGTTTTCATGAGCTACAATTTCACTGTCAAGATTGAATTAAGAAATATATCAGAGCCTTTGGAATAAATGGGGTGGTCAGGGGTGTTGGACAAGTGGACTGTGTGACATGGCAGGGGCTTAGAAATTTGTGCATTGACCAAGTTGTCTTCTCAGAAGTTAAGAGGGACAGGATTGCTTAAAAAATCCACCAAACCATCCCATCCACCTCACCTGTAATGCCCATGGTGGTTTTACACCATTCTCCTCACTGTGAGCCCCACATTATGTAGTTGGGATTTGATTGTATTAACCTACATATTGCAGTCTTGAAAATCCTGGGAAAAGGACACATTTTATGGCACTATAAAGTCATTTTTCTGCTACTGTACGAAGATTATTACATTCTCTGAAAATACATAACAGATTTAATCTGAAATAGGATGTAATTTTTTTTTATGTACAAGCAAGCTGTCTGGCAGGCAGCAGGAGATAAAGAGAATGTTTATTATTAAATTTTAGTGACTTAAAGAAATATTTGTATAAATGTGTATACATAGAAGCACTAAAAAAAAAAACCCCGCAACAAAATATATCAAAGCTGACATGTTGGTTTTAAATAAAATTTGAAAATAGCGAAGCCTAATTGACAGCTAGACATCATTCACAAATACAAACTAATAAAAATTAAAAAATGTTTCTGCTGTAAACCTCATGTGTTAAACCTAATCAGTATTTACTGTATTATCTCTGAATAGAATAAGGACAGTGCATTATCTGTTTCAGTAATGCAAAGTTAATTTTAGCTGTCAGAAGGTTGGAGTCAAAGACCTATAAAAGAATGTATTTCCTGAGTGAAATCTAAAGGGACATTTTAATTTGTTTCTGTTCCATTGCTTCTGAATAAATTGTTTTGAAGCAGATAATGAATTCATATAAGTGCTAGTCTTCTGTTCTGGTCCTTAAATTTCTAAAAGCTTTCTTAAGAAAGTCCTTTTTTCCTAATTTTAAAGTATAACCAAATACATTGGGGTTTTTTTCAGTGTTAAAATGCCTTTGTGAGGGCAGTTCAAGCAAGAGTTTTCAAAATTCAAATTACCTTAAGTAAAATTTATAGGTTGTGACAGATTTGTATAAAATTTTAAATATGCATTTTATGTATAATTTTCAGGGCTGTAACTCTATAGGCTGTTCCCAGATGCTCATCACAGGGGAGAAGAATCCTAAACTTGGAGAAAATGTATGAATTTTAATTTCTACCAGCAAAGTGATTATTTGGAGGTAAGTCATTTGAAGGTAAGTAATTTAGAACTGTTGAGAGACGGAATTTGCAAGCAAAAGCCTCTCCTGTATTTTTTCAACTCACTATAATGCATATTCAGTTTATGAGGCCCACAGTTGCAAATTTGTCTTTTAGCTATGGAAGATAAATTACAGAGAAATTTCAGTGGAACAGGGAAGGTACTCACAAACACGTTTTTAATAGCAATGCACACACCAGATTCATGAGACCCTGGCTATGAAATTATTAAAACTGCGGCAATGATTGCCACAGGATGCTGAAACGGCCAACAATAAAAATAGATTGAAAACAGATCACTGCAAATTCATGGGTAAGGATCCACCATGGTTGTTTGAACTTGATGGCTCTACATGTAACCTCCATCTCAGGAGCTCCCAAGCTGTTTTGAGCAGGACTGTTCCTGTGTTTTTAGAAGATGTTACAAAACGCATGATTTTTGAGCCTTACTGAATAATGCCTGTGTAGCGACATGGAAGATCTTATTGGTTCATAGCAGTGAATTATAAAGAACTTAACAGGGACAATGTTCTGTTTGGTGCCGTGGAATTCTTGCCTGCAAGCTGGAAAGCTTCTGCCAGATGGTTAATTGACTGAAAGAATTCCTCTAGCCCTGAAGAGCCAGACTGAAAAGTTTTCTTTTTCCTCATTGACTTCTTCTGCACCAAACAAATGGTGTGGCTAGGGATGGTGAAAGACTGAACTCAGCAGCCTTGTCTTAATGGGGAAAATGCAAAGCAGAGTGGCTGTTGGGAACTCGATAGTATCACCTGTGACTGTAATTGCACAACTGACAAAGGAGCAGCTTCCCATTTAGTGATGGATTCTGGGCTCTGGTGAGCCAGAGGGCTCAGCCACTTCCCTCCATCAGCACAGCGATTTGTTTCACTTGCTGCTGCTGTAAGCTCTGCCTTTCTTCAGCTGAGAATACATGAGGGCTGTGCTGTACCAGAGCTTGTACCATGATGAGCTACAAAAGCTGTCACTAAACACAACATTTTGTGTGTGAGTCTCACGGGGGAATAGGAGTGACACACAAGAGTTGGCAAATTATCCCAGCACTTCAAAGCATAGAAAGACTCTAGTTAGTTTGACTTCCTTAGGTTTTCCTCTATATGCCTTATTTTTTCCTGCCAAGATCCCAAGGTAAGCTCAGGAACGTGGATACTTCCCTGTTTTCCACAAAATCATGACTTTCCTTTCTGTAGGATAACATGCTAAGTTTAGCCACTACCTCTTTCTACCACTGATGCATCTAAGATACCAGGAAATGTTCTTTCAATGTTCTCCAGATTAAAAGGCTGATTTGTTTTAAACAGGCATGAGTATCCTCTGTGCTTCTGCTGTGCTGCACCCTCTGTGTTTGCAACACGAGTGATGATAGTCCACCCACCCAGAACTGCCAGGAGCAGCAAGGCATCAAATCACCAAACTTTCACTTGCTCTCCTCTTCTAGAGACTGCAAACAAAATGTGGAGAGCGCAGGGTTCCTTCAAATCCATGCAAAGTTTGGTTTGTTTGGTTTTTTTCTCTCTGCTTTCCTGCAAGGACAGGAGCTAGTGAAGGCACAAAGCTGCCATTTTTGATGGAAATGTTATTTAAAGCTGGAACCACAGCTTGTGGTCCCAGAGAGGGCTCTGCTGGCCTGCCTGCTTTTCAGACCAAAGTGGGGTTATTCGTAGGTGTGTTGTTTTTGAAGGGTTAACCTGCTTGGAGTCGATAACTGAGGACAGCTGAGTACAGGAACATCCATGTGTTGTGCATAGAATAAAACAGCTGCCTGTGGAAACATTCTTAGGGCTTCAAGTTTACAACTGAAGGTGCATTGATGGGCAGCAGATGTTAACTATTAAATCCCTACCCTATATGGGTTTCAATTTCCTGGCATAACTTCAGCTTCTGAAGGGCTTTAGTTAAATTGTTAGAATTTGTCTGGCTAAGAAGGATCACAAGTGTTTTCAAAACCACTTTTCCCCAAGCCTTCATTTTGCCTATTCATACTGAAAGCTCTCTGGCAAATGGAACACTTATTATTGTATTTTTGTTCAGTACGAGATGGGTTTTGAGGCACTACTGCAGTATCACAATTATGAACAAGTAACCACTCCAGGGTAATTCTGTACAGACCTTCATATTCACATTTTTGTACGTCAGATACATTCACAGCTTACTCAGTGCATCAATTAATTAAGCTAATCTGAGCCTATTTATGACATATGTCTGTAGCCTCCAAGTAATGCAACTGTTCTGTCCTTTTGAAATATAAATTGCAGGTATTGAAGGTTGGGGCTTCTGTTTGTGTGTCTTAAAGCAGTGAGGGAGATAGGAAAGAAAAAAGACCAAAACCAGCAATACCTTTGTGCTGGCGAGCAGGAGCAGCAAAACTGTCAATTTTTGCCCATTTTTTTATGGGTCAGTTCAAAATCCGTCTCTCTGAGCAGCAGCTTAGCATCTGGCAATCAGCATTATTGCCAAATAGTCCATTTCTGTTATTTTAAATACCAGCCTGAATCCACAGCAGGTTTCTCAGCTGCTTCCTTATTTTATGTAACTAATCAGTGCAATAACTGCTAATTGCTGAACTCTAGAAATCATTTTATAGAGGCAATGACCAAGATAACCGAAGATAGGAAGTTCAAATACAGGTTTAATGTCTCCTCCTGGTCAAACACAGCATTTTTGTGTTTTAGGGTTGCCTTTTTGTAAGCTGCAATAACAAAATGTAAACTGCTTACTGACGCAATTCACCTTAATATTAATCATATATAAGCAGGCAATTTCTGATTTTTTTCCTATCCTGCTATCTACTCTTTTAAATACAACTAAAGGGATAATGTGTGCGTTTGTTCAGCTTGGCAGTATGCATATTTATAATTTAAAACCAAATCCTGTTGCAAAGTAAAGGAAATACTATTCTCATAACAGACCTGGGAGAACAGGACTGTTGTTTGCCTGGTCAAGTAAATACCAACTCCCTGAATGAGTACAGAGTTAAATCTAATTTTCCAGCTTGGTGCAGGGATAGGCTGAGATCTAATGAACACTGTGTCTCATAATTTCCATTCCAAAACCCTGTTTCTCTACTGTTCTCTACTTTCTAAGCTAACCTTAACCAGCTGGTTGAAATTTCAGTCTGTCTTGGTTTATGTTTTTTTCTCAGCATAGGAAAAGAATAAAGAAGTGTATTCAGGGAATATATGTTAGAATATTTTCTGTCAGCCATTTTTTTCAGAGGCAGACGTAGAAAAGTTGTCCTGCCAGTGTAAAATGTCTATGAATATTTTTCTTGGCTGAGAAATTCTATCTGTCTTTTATGACCTTGACATCTGACATGGGAAGACCTTGCTGGTGAGACACATGGCCTTGACATCTTCGTGGAAGCTCAATTAAATCTGAGTTACTGAAAAATAAAATCTCTCAATGCGTACAGGCTTAGTGCAGACTTTATAGATTTTTGAGAAATGAATTCTGCGAAGAATGCCAGTGCTTAGTTCTGTTTACTCATAGGAAAAGCACAATGCAGTGTCTTTCCATTCCATTTTCAGGCTATCGTCAGTCTCTCAGGTGCTCCATCATCTCCAGGATGTCAGCAGCGTGATTCCAAAGTATCGAACAACTTTATCGAACAACTCTTTGTTAGTAGATTAATCTTTGGAAGCTGCTCTGGGTTAGAGGCACACCAAGAAATCCTGTATTTAGAATAAGTAATATTTTCAATCGGCTGCCTTGTATTTTTCTCTCCAGAACTATTGATCTTTCTTTCCAAGGACCTGAAAGACCCAGGGGAAAAATTTCTAAAGGGAGGCTCAGATAAAACCCAACACACTCTTCCAGGACAACATTTACATGCGAACTTTGATTTTTATAGATTATAGCCCTTAGCTGTCATGAGAGGCAAGGCTCACAACAGCACAGACCTTGTCAAAAACTCTGCAGCAAGGACTCTAAAAGCACACAACAGCTGTCACACAGAGGAACCCATGGAATTTGCTGCTCATTAAAGATTGCCAGTTCTTCTTGAACAGACCATGCTGCCTGTTCCCCTGCACAGGGGACATTGCAAAAGCTATTTGCATATGCTAATCTACTCTATAAATTTAGGATTTTTTTTTTCACCTCCTATGTTTCTGGTAAACTACTGTTCTTCCTGAAGTCACCAACTCCTACTAAGTGAGAAAGTTTCATGCACCTGCTTATATAAAAGGAAATGAAACTGCCATTTTCCAAGTTTTTCAGCTCCTTTTGGTGGAATTCATCTCACCTCCTTTTATGTGTCTGCCTAAGCTAAAAGCAGTCTGTGCTAGACAGGTACTCTTTGGCACTTTAGGCACTCTTTATGGCAGAGGAGTGAAGCAAATACTGGGGTGAGATTGTGTTGGCCTATTTACACCAGATCCCTGGCACTTTATGAATGTCTGCTTCTCTCTATGACTGCAAAGAGAAATTTGGAGTGATTGGTTCAAGATGTCTATCTTTGGTCAGTTGAATTCTGACCTTAATTTGCAGTACTGTTTAAGCTTTGACTGAGAATAGTAAGGGATATTTGGCAATTTTCTGTGGGCAAATTTGTAGTTGTTGTTGTGATAGTCAGCAGGAATAGATTCTAATAGATTTCAATTCATCCTAATACAGCGTAGTCCTGGTGTTTGTTATCCTGAAAATCCCACATTTTTGGAGGGGAAAGAGGTGTCTTCCCTGAAGTGGATTGAAGTGCAACAGAAAAAACCCCTTTAATCCTAATCTTAGGTCCTGACTAAAATCCCAAATTTCAGCATTCATCTGCTGAGCCTTTCGAAAGCAAATCTGCTGAGCTTTGTTATACCAAGGCTATCTGCAATAACTGAGTTTATTTTAGTTCAACTAAACATGTTTAGGTGATGACAGCACTATGTTCAAACCAGGACAAAAACTTGTCAAATATGTTGTAGTTACTACCTTTTCTAGAGACACTTTTTAAAAGTTTGAGCATTTCTTCCCCCTAGTATCATAAGTGTATGTATTTTACTGAAATAGCAGTAACTTGCTTTCCCTTATTTCAAGTGTAAATGACCCTATTCATTTGTAGCTAAAATTGTCCTCTCCAGAGTGCACTGGCTTCAGTAGAATTACAACTTGCATGATTTTAGCTGATAGACTATACTGCAGATACATAACCTAAAGAAGTAACATAGTTCTGGCAATACACGATTAAAAGAAGCACTTGGCAAAGGTCAGCTTTTCAGATGTCTTGTGGAAATCTCATTAAGTACAATCTTCTGATAGGTCCTCTGCTTCTGCCTCAGTGTCTGTACCAATTGTCCTGAATTTCTGATTGAAGTTCAGTGACTTTTAAAAAAAGTTAGAAGGTTCCAGTATAATTAAAACAACCTCAAAGTCAAATTTAGCAGGTAAGAATTTTAATAAAACTCTTTGAATTAACTGTATTGTATGAAAGTAAAACAATCTTTAAATTATAAGTCCTTCTGAATGTAGCTAAGGCTGCTAAAATTTGAGTGAATGTCAGGCAAATTCCTAAATATTTGAACAAAAAAGCCCTGCTAAAGCTATTATTCTATAATAATGGGAGCAAATACCCTTCTGCAAGCAGGGCCTATCTTCTTTTCAGTTTTCCATTTTAAACCCTAACTTTCATCTACTGTGATGACTTCTTTTTAAGCTACTCTTAAAAGACTAGGTCAGAACATGTGTTGAAAGAGTGCAGGTACAGAGATCAGAAATAAAAGCACGGTCCAAAAGTTGTGATGAGCTCTAGTTCAGGTCTGAGGCAAAACTTACCACTACCAGCATTGTTGCTGCCTACAAAGTCCAGAAATTGTTTAAGTTTAGCCATCTGCAATAGGGAAACATTAATATTTATGTGGTGAATTTTGTATGAGCATCCAGCCAGTTTTCAGCTGACAGACTGCTATAAAAGAAAAAGATGGACAGCAGTAAAAAAAAATTAAAATAAAGCTGTGTATTAGATATGAATCAGTTACACAGTGAGTTGACAAGCTCATGTCTCTGTCCTGCTGGAGGTGCTTCTACAGGGAAGAAAAATACTTCATTCAAATCTTGAAGTTTCTTTCAGAGCATACTTGCTTGCCTTACGTGAGCAGCTGTGTCAGCTTGATAAGCTAACTCTTAAAATCTGCATTGCATTCCTCTTTAGGAAAGACTAACTTACAGAGCGTCTTCATTCATTTTCTAGAAGATTCTGTGTGCCTGAATTATTCTCTGACCTTGTGCTTGTTGAGGATGCTTGATACCGGATCGCAGCATAGCAGAGATCCCTGCAACCTCTGCTGCACTGCAAAGGTCTGGGTCGAGGTGAGTGCCAGGAGACTGAGCAGGGAGGGACACAGCAGCTCCATAGAGCTAAGGTGAGCTCCATGGAGCACTGTAGGGATTAAACTCCTGATGTGCTCTCAGCTGATGTACAGAAGAACTTGTATCATGTGAATTTTTGGGCAGTGTGAGCCTGCAGGATGCTCTAAGCACTCTTAGGGAAACTTCAGGCACTTGTGTTGTGTTGAACTGAGAAGAAAAGCCCTGCAAATCTGAAATCGAAAAGTAACCCCAGATACAGTTGGGACAGCTGAATGTCTGATGTGTGTCCCAGTGGAGGCATCATTCAGTGTGCATTCTGGTGGAGCACCCTTAGCCTAAGTCATAGAGAAAACCTCCCAAGATCGCAAAGAAAAAAAATCTGGAGTCCATTCAAAGGCAAATAGATGGTAAATAGTCACGTGGATTACCAAAGATGAAGGAGCCTACCAGATGTTGGAAGATGCAAGTACTTAATGCATGGGAGAAAAAAAATGCGAGGATATTTTGTGCTTCTGGAATACCACTGTCTGTTTGTTCCAAGGACAGAGACTTCCCAAGCCAACTGCTGTCCACTGACCCAGCTTCAGTCTCAGCCTTATTGAGGGACGTAAAATGTAGGAATAGCCTACCAATGTACTGGTAATTTAAATGATAGATGCTGATAAGTACTTCTTTCCTTCCTGCCCAAGCTTTACTCAAAGTCTTCCATTAAAATATATAATTGAGTACCTAGACAGTTGCATTTTGATTTGCATCTATTGTCGACCCAGTGTATCTTTCAGATAAGCTTTTCATGCAGTACTTTTAATAATAATGTTTTAAATTAAAAGGCTGCTTCCATCAGCATAATGAAGCAAGATAGCCAAGAAAATAGCTATGTGCCTAAGAACAGAAATTCATTAAAGTAAGAAAAAATCCATGAAACGGGGATGATAATGAGAAAAATATTGAGCCTCCAAGATGACAATACTGAAAGCAGAGACTGCATTTTGGGCTTACTTACTGCATGGGAGGGACTGCTTTCTCTTTCCAGAGATCTTGCTTCTTTTTTTTTTTTTTTTAATTCTGACAAATCACATAAAATTTTGGCAACTCAGTTACTTTTAAATTGCCATAGGCATATGGGATTTTAATAGCACAAAACCTGTGCCTGATAGTGATATCAGGGATAATCCTTTATGCTACTTATGTAAGTGTTAGTTTTAATGATTTCTCTTCTTCCAATAGTGAGAAACATACAACTTAATAATGACAAACACCAAAGCTTCTCAAAGAAAGCAATTTAATGTAATCAAGTTATTATGCTTTCTAATTACCCTCCTGGTCTCTATTTAAGTTGCAGATTGTGCTGCCTATATTTATCTTAGAAATGTGTTGTCCTTATGAAGTCCTTTTTTAAAAGAAATATTTGAAAAGGTGCTGTTTCCCTCATTAAAATATTTTTACCTTCCTCAGAGTATAAGGGACTTGCATAGTGAGTGCTAATGAGGCACGTGCTTGCCTTCCAATTGCATTCCCTCTTCCTCTCCCTCCCATCTTCATTTATTTTCTTCATGCAGTCAAGGCAGTGTTAGAGAAAAGCAGACCCATCTGACTCTGCTCTGCCTGAGCTGTGCTGCTCCTGACAGGCTGTGGGCAGCCAGGGACACGCGGAGGGTTTGCAGGAGGAGCTGACACCCTGCACACATCCAGCCTCAGACAGGTGTTGTAAACCTGGTCTCTGCTTCCCCGGGCTCCTGTGAGGATGCAGAGACAAAAGGTTTTGCCTGGGACAGAACAAGCCTCTGCTGCTGGAGCGCAGATGGTATGAAAGTGCTCTGTGCGACACAAGGTGTTAGAAAATGTTTGGCTCACTTACATGTGCTGTCAAGACCTGTTTTCTTCAAGCTGTCAGTCTGTTATTGTCTTTTGGAAAGCAGCATGCAGCCAGGGAAACCATTTCCATCAGAAACAGAAACACAAGCCCTGTTTATACTTCGCTTCCACTTTCTCCTACCAGGTAATTTCTCTCTGTAATGTCACCACAGGTATTATAGTAGAATTAAGGAACAGCCAAAATTCCTCTCTTATTACATACAAAACAGTAAATAGAAGAAAGAAAATAGTTTTTTGAAAATGATAAGACAAAAGGAAAGAGAAGCTTTCAAACCAAGCATTCCCCACACCTAAATCTGCTGAACATTCCAGATACAGTATAAAAGTCTTCCTTTTCCTTATTATGTGTACACACGGCAGTTGCAGGAATTCCTGGCCCAGCTAAAATCCAAATTAAAAGTTTGAAATCATACAAGTTTGGGAACTTTGTCTTTCTGTATACATTCTTCATGGCAGCAGCAAAGGCTTGTAAAGGCTGGAACTGGCCCGTATTCTGACCTATTTTTCACTAAAATCTGTGTGTTTCAATAACATTATCGTGAACCAACTGGGTGACTTTAGTCCATTTTACAGCTACCCAGTGACACTTTTTACTTGTTCTGTTATTACAAGTGCATCAGCCTTGTCTTTGCCTCTTGCTGTAGGACTTCTAAAGTGCAATTTGCTGTATCATTCAGAGTGGGGACACAATCCTGAGAATGTAGGGCTCAGAACTTGTGTAGATATAGATGAGGGCAAGGAATGCTGAACATGGGAAAACATCAGCCTTGAGGGTCTTTTTCTTCCTCTAGCAAAAAAGGCAATGAGATTAAACACCTTTGAAAGACTCCTTGAATGTCAAATGGTGGCACATGACACTGCTCTGTCTCAACATGTGCAATTTTCAGGTCCACTTATGAACAATCATATTTTATGTGCATTTGCTCAGGCAATTAAATGACTGCTAAAGATTTACTTTGTTTTTTGTTACTTTATTATCCAGATGTCTCAAATGACAGTTTTTTTCCTCCTGATACAGTTGCAGGAAATTTTACATTTGTGTTTTAAAATACGTTTGTATTCAAACCAGCTGTGCTTTCTGAAATGTTATAATTAAGCTGTTGTATTTGAATGACCACAGGAAATAAGGATTTTGGCATTTCGTCTTTGTTGTTAAAAATTTACAATTAGGGTATGGAAAAAGTCACTTCGTAAAACTGCACAAGGCAAAACCAGAAAAACATCAAGCACACAGTGGCACGAAATGGCCACAGGCTAATGCAAAAATTGAGAAAAGTCTCCTCACAAAATGTCTGTGCGCTGCTGAGCTTTCCATCTTCAAAATGTCTTGCAAAGGTTAAGTCCTTAAAATATATCTGTGCAATGAAGCATTATATTGGCACCATTGTTTTTTTCTCCTCAGTTAAAGTAGATGTTGAGTGTTTAAGTGTCCAAGGCTGTCGAGAAGGTCGCTCAGATCTAGGACTGCAGACTAAGCTTCTTCTGCAGTGCCTGAATTTCTCAGACTGGGCTGGATATTCTTCATTTTTTCAGTCATCCTTCTGTCAGCCACTGCTCTCCTTTTCTCAAACTGATTGTCCTCTTTGCCATCTTTCACTGGCTGGTCTGCAGCCCTCCACTGCATCGTGTGTGCTCAGATTAAGCCTGCAATAACCCCACAGGTCAACCCTCACCTGTCTGTGTTTTCCTGCTCTATTACTTGAGGCTTTTTGCAGTGCAGATTTTCTCTCCTCCTCTACTACTTTAAGGAAAGGTCAGTCTGGCAGAGGTCAGCAGAGCTTTCTATTTAACCTGCTTTGCACAATTCTTCCCTATAGAAGACCCAACCAAATGATTTTGATCTTTAGGGCAGATACATCAAACCCTTGGGTAGAGTCTGTGTAAGTGAGGGTAAAAAGCAACTCACCATCTCCTGTGTTCGGAATCACCTCGGAAAAGCTGCCTCTGGGAACTGGACTGGAAGTAGGAATTAAATCACCTTTAGCAACACTGGATACTGCCAAAAACCTGTGAGAAAGCAAAAAAAACCAATACAGGCTCTGTAAATGACACTGTACAATGTCTACTTCAGAGGAAGGGAAAAATTTTTCTGAAGGCCTGAACTGTAATTTTCAGGATCTCTCCAAATAACTGGGAATGATTCTTTAAAAGCTTAGAGGAACAACCCCCTGCTCGTCCCAGATTTCACATAAGAGCATAGCTGGTGATGACAGAAATAACTTTGTAATGAGCTAATGACCAGCAAGGGCCTTGCAGGATTGGGCACTCCAGAAATCGACTCCACTTGAGGAACTCAAGAAATCGAAAGATCTGACTTGTACTTTCCTGAAGATAAACGACCAGTTAAAGGAAAGGGGGAAGGAAGCCTGTGTTATTTAGCCAAACCAGCAGTTTTAGTGTATCTCATACTTTTTGCACCCAAGTGCATCTGTCAGGTGCTAATTGTCACTCCCTCCGACTGCAGCAGGAGCCTGGGGCACTTGGCATTTTGCAGTATTAACCTGCTGTTATTAAGCTAAAGACATAAACATGCCAGAGTATGTGATGTCTGAACTGCAAGGCATTGTTTCTTGCACTCTCACAACATTAATATATTTTTTCTCCAGTTAGCAGTGTCTCACGGCAAGCAACTGCCTAAAGAGGAAACATAATGCAAAAGAATATGCACTGTGAAAAGTCTGCACTGTGAAGTGCAGAAATATATCATTCTACCAAGAGTAGGCTGATTTAATTTTAAATATAAAACCTTTAAATGGCTAATATGCTTAAAATGTAGAAAATCAGATAACAAAAGCAGTTCTTGTTTCAAAGCAGAACAGCTTTGAAAGAGTCAGTGAGAAAAATGAATAAAAAGAAGACAAAGTGACAAAAGAAATAAGGAACTATCACTGATTTCCTGGGGAAAAAAAAAGGATAAAACCTAATAATTTTTCCCACATTATCAAATAACATGGTAATTTATCCAGAATATAATTATACTAACACTTGGCTGTAACTTGGTATCGGATGAGTTCTTACAGCTCAGAGTGTTCTGGGGCAGGTTTTGAGGGTGGTTACAAACCAGTTTGTTGTACCATCTACTTGGCATTGTGGCCAGCATTCCTGGAGGTGTTTGAGAATGACTGGATGTGGCTTTAGTGCTGTGGTTTAGCTGACAAGGTGATGTTTGGTCAAAGGTTGGACTCGATGATCTTGGATTTCTTTTCCAACCTTAATGATTCTATGAATCTGTGGGCTAGGCTAGGATAGTAGGTGATGTGGTTTCTTGAGGTTGTCAGTGCAACTTTGGGAGGTCCTGGTGTTATTATGGCTAAAGGAAGGGTGAAAGCAAATCGTGAGTTACAACATCAGTGCTGCATGTGTTGAAAAAACTTGGGAAAGTAAAAGCTCTTGTACTTTTGTACCCATGCCACTGGTAGATGTAAGACATTTTTCAAAAATTAAGTCTCCTGCTCAGCACAGAACATTAACCTTCAAAGTGTAACTTATTGGCAGTAATAACAGAGTTTAAAAAGCAGAATGAATGCCTGTGCTCTGTTTTTCCCTGCTCTCCTTTGTAATTCAGATTCCTCTCTCTCTCCAGGGCAAGGTCAGAAAGGACAGAAGGCAGAGGGGCCAGCATGACCTGCTGTGGCACTACGCAGCACTCGGGACATAATGATCTACTTTGCTGTATCTCATTAAGCACCCACCAGATGACCATCAGGAACTGACCAAGGTAGAGGCAGAGCAGCCCTTTTGTCTGGTTTTGTTTGGAAGTTGTTGGTGTAAGCATTGTCTCCCTTGTTTTCTGTCAACACACTCCATCAGGTGTAGCAAAACTCTGGTCTGAATGGGACTGCAGGAGTGCACAAGAGCTGGGATTATTTTAGGGTGATCTTAAAATACTCTAAAGGATTTCTCTCTTAAGGGGTGGATGGAGAGGAAGTTGGATTTAGTTCTTGTTTGAGAGCTTGCACCTTCATTCCCAGGTAAGAAATCATAGGTGTCAGAATGTCTAGGCAGCACCTACACAGCTCCCAAAAAGGGATTTTGTTTGGCTTTTCTAAACAAATGAGAAGTCTCTATTTCTCCACAGAATTGAGATACTTTTCATTAATGCCTTACCCCTGCAGTCTATCCTTTTCCACTCCTCCTTGCCTTCCAGCTTCTGCATCTTCACATTTTCATCTCCATCTCCAATGTGTTTGCAAGCACCTGGCTCTTTGCATTCAGACCATTCCTAGCTGCATTTCCTTTTTCTCTCCCGGTCCTCTAGTGCAAAAAGGAATATTTCTGAGATGTATGTGCTTGTAAAGTCAAGAATTTCATTGTTGGCAGTGCCATCCAATGACTTCATTCTTGTCTGAATGGGGAGAGTGACCTCTGAAGGGGATTGGGAGGCCTCCTGGGTGCTTAGATCATTTATTTCCTCATTGTTTTCTAGAGTGCTGCCAGGCACTCCTGTGCAGGCAGATTTGCAAGCTGCCTGCAAGCTCTTGTGAAGACCTTGTCTGAATGGGAAGGAAGGATGGATGTGGAAGTCCTTGTTGATGATAGAGCTGTATGGATGGGGCTGTTTGACATCATCATTTATCATTCTCATTATAATTTCATTATCATTGCCTTATCATTTTCAGCTTACTTAAAATGTAAGTTCACTGGACCTAGGGGATCAGCACAGGAACTCAACAGACATCTCCAAGATGAATCCTACATCTCTGGCAAGTAATTTTCATATGGAATTATGCTTTCTTTTAACTTTCTGAGATCATCCAAAAATCCCAGGTAATGCTCAATGAGTGACTGAGGCTGGGTTTAGAGTAGTGGTTCCTATAAACTGAGGACAGAGAGGAAGCCATTACAAAACTGCAGAAATAAGGATTTTTGGAACTATTGATAGGTAATTTGCAGAGTGTTTTTTGCTATGGTAGAACATCCCCATATAAGCAAAAAAATTGGTGAATTGCCCGAAGTCCTATGAAGTGTGTTTTGTTTAATAAACAGAAGCCAAGCTTTTAACAGATTAGCAGGGTTGTTTTGTATGTATGAGGACTTAATATCTCTGAACAAAAACCAAACCTCTTTTTACTCTATAAAATCATTTCACATCTGCTCAAAATCCCAGCAATCTCAGTTTCTGTGTGGCAGTAGCTTCCTCAAGGAAGGTGGTCCAGCAGAAGTAGTTCTGGACCTGCTTCCATCTCTGAAGCACATTTGTTCTTTCCATTGCTTCTCAAGCCTCAGGGTACTCCTGCTTCAAGTCTGAATATTTATTATGTCAGCTTGAAGTCTGCCAAGTAACCAGAAGTCAGAACTATCAATCCCCGCCCTCCTTTCCCAGCAAAGACATTGATATGGTGAGGACTTTGGTCTTGTGAAACACAATGGGAAAAGTCTTGTGAAACGTGTGGAAGGCAAGCTCTTTTTGTGGTTAAAAATAGCATCTGCAATAATTCCATGACAAGACTAGAAGCGACTTTCTTACTGTGTGGAGGGTGCTAAATAAGACTTTTTAAAATGGTGTCTTGCATTTGGATGATTATGGGAGAAAACCAGCTTTCCATGAATCTAACAGCTCTTTTAAAAGCTCAGCTGTCAACATCATTTCCTATCATGCAGAAGACCTATGTCCAAGATTACACACAAATTTTTGTCTTCTCAAAGGCCAGCAGGAAGTGAAGGTGGCATAAAGAAAATTACAATTTTACTGCAAAGGCAAACTGAAATCTCTCTGTGATCATGAGCTGAGTTTGTGTTTACTGTACAAAAGTGGCAAAGAGTTAGAAGCAGGTATTTCTCCCTGGAATGGCTTGACATCCATAGCTGGATGAGAATTCTCTGTTTCTTTAAATTTACAGTGGCTGCATTGGATGTTACAGAAAATGATGGATCAGTACAGTCCTATAAATCCCAAACACATATGTGGTATATCTTTTCAGAAATAATTTAGCAAACAGCCTTCCAGAGGAGAAGGAGTCTGCAATAATGACAGCACACTGACAGTGCAATAAAGAGGAATTCATTATTCTGACTGCAGGGGTTGACAATGGCCAGAGGGCAAATGCATAAAATAAGAAGAAAGAGCTGATGCTCAAATGTCAAAAACTTCCTTCCACAAGTGAAAAAAAAAGGGAAATATGTTCAAAATGTATTTCCCCTGTATAGGAGTGATGATGATGATGATAATAATAACAATATTAATAACAACATTTATCTGAGCATGATAAACATTGCTGAGGACGAAGCATTATGTGACATCATCTGTGTATAAATAAATTATCCCTTTCCAGTGTTGATTGCCATGAAATTAAAAGAAATCTTTGCGATCTAGAAAGTGACATCAAAATGAAGAGTTAAATGTGTAGGATGGTTGGTTTTGTGAG
The DNA here is from genome assembly GCA_013397895.1 of Origma solitaria. NCBI lineage: Eukaryota > Metazoa > Chordata > Aves > Passeriformes > Acanthizidae > Origma > Origma solitaria. The sequence goes on from VZRL01000718.1 coordinate 210,753, forward strand.
TAATTCTTGTTGACAATTTTTAAGCTACTGTTCGATTCTAGAAACAAATCTGATCATTATCATTATTTCTTTTATTATCTAAAGAGGATAATACCTACTCACAAGTGCAACTGCTTCAGTATGAAATTTTGTAGGCATAAACTGCACCCTCAAACAAGATCTCAGTCCCACAAAGGAACAGCAATAAGCTGGGCAAAAGCCCAGTTGTTTTTCTGGAGTTATTTAGTTCTAAACAAACTTCCCATGCAGTCTGTCTGTTTTTTATTTTTAGTTCCTCCTTCTTTGGTATTGAATGCTTCTGTAAGAAGGAAGGATTTTTGTTCTTTTTCTTCCCCTGACATTTCCTATATGAAGTTACAATCCTCTGATGGCTTGTATGAAGAGGATTAGAAACATGTCATTACTAATTGCAGATGAGGATTTAAAGCAGCGCTGGGCAGGAGAAGCACAAAGATGAGATTGCCTGACCTGTCTTGATTCAGGCTGTGGATGCTTTGTGCCTACCTCTGCTGCTCCAGGAAGTTCATCTGCCTCCCACATCTGTCCTCACCTTATGGCAAGGGAAAATTGTTGGTTGTTGAACAGCATCAAAGACTGATTTCTTTATTGTACGTTGCTCCTAAAGACCCATTTCTGCCATGAGGACTGCATAACGTGAGTTGGCTCATAAAGCACAAGGGAAGGTGCAGTTGCAAAGAGGAATCACTTCTAAACTCCAAAACAAATGCCAGATTACACTTGTGGGATTGTTTGTTTCTCCTCAATGAAATTTTTGTTGTTTCTATTAAGCTGTCAACTTCTGAGTGCTGTCACTGTGTACTCACGTGCACCACACAAGTGCTTCCAGGGAGTGTGGAGGTAGCAATGGCAACCTAAGCAAGCCCCAACCATCTGTGAATATTACCATTACTTGGTGTCAAACTGGTACCAGTCTGACTAATAAGGTTAAAGAATTACGTAACTGGAGTAGAATTACAACAAAATCATGTCAGTGTGCACTCCCCTCTCTTTTGCTTCAGGATGAATCAATTATGAAACATAAATCAAAGAAATGGATACAATATTTATAACCATTTAGGCTCCCAGGCATTGATTAACCATGACTGAGAGAGCTTTTTCTCATGAAAATGAATATTATATCATAAAGAACCTGGAAGTTCCCACCTAAGGCCGTGAACTACTTGGAAGGACACTTTACTCCAGGCCTAGCATTCTTTGAAAGGTTGAAGTCTATGGAGATAAGACACAATAAGCAAGGCCAAGTGGTCAGAGTTGCTTTACACTTTTCTGTATGGATCATTCCTTCGTGACTCATGTAATTAGAGGAAAGAATTTATTGAAAATGCCTCTTTGTCTGCTTTAAAAAACAATTCTACATTCTTCAGACCTCGCAACAAGATCAAAAGTGACTTGAGAGTTCCAAAAAGTGGTAAAGCTAAGCCAGAGTGAATTTAATTATCTTCAGACATCTAATGGAAACCGCAGAGTTTTGTCACAATTTTCAGGGCTTGTCTGTCAAACCTTGACAGATCAGGAAACTGAAAAGGATGATTTCTTGACTAAGACTGAAAATAAAGCTTGAACTTCATTTGCAAGGAGAAAGTAAGGGTTTTTTTGGTAAAAATTAATAAAGATAAAAAATATGCAGTAAAACTACCTCCTTCTCTGCCAACAAAGTTGTAACCACAATTCCACTTCTCTGTCTGTCTCTCCCATGACAAATTTTGGGCTCTCAGTTTGGGGATAAAAATGTCTTTTTCAAAGTAATTTGGAGAGCGATCTGTGATTTAGTTAAGGAAATAATGAAATGCCTCAGTCTTCTCAGAATTAAAGGAAAATAACATTTTTAGCTGTATTGATAGACTTGTCAATGTAACCTGCTGGTTCTTGGTCAACTAAGTTTATGAGGTACACCAGTATCTCTCTGCAAAAGGCATGTTGCTAAAACAGATTAGTTTTCTTGTCATTTATTCACTCAGTCACAGCACTTCCAGTGAGGAAAAACAGGGATTAACAGACAGAGGACTAAGTGTGGGATTAAAAAAATGTATGTATTGTTTCTTGACTGGTCTATCAGGCAGGCCAAGTGTGCTGTCTCTCTCACAGAGCAAAGGCTTACAAGTCAAAAGGTCTCATCTCTAGAGCAGGCAGCACCTTGTAGTCCTATGTAACATTCTTTTACCGAAGTGATCATATGGCTCAAACTGCCCTGCAGCAGTCACTCTCTTTTAATGTGGTGATGCAAGGCTAAATAGAGGAAATGTTTTTGGAAGCAGAAAGGAAATCCTGCCATAAGCTTTATCAGTGGTTGATTGGCAGACAGACAGTTTTGTGTTGGTTCATCTTTACTCTCAGAGTTTGGGGTTCTGGACACCATGCTGGCTCACAGAAACATGTTTTGAGATTATTTAATTCCTTTCTTCCTGATGCAGGCGCTGCTTCTAGAAGAGTTTTTTGGGAAGAGTTCTAGTGTGAACCACAGAAATGGCGATGGATACAGCTGGGGCCCTCTAAAGGTACTGATTATATTTTTCTTTCAGAGAAAGTCTGTAGGACTAACATAAACAGGGCCATGTTTATATTATCCTTCACTGTTGCTTTCAATAAAAGTCAGTTTAAGAATCTCAACTTTTACTCAATATTTTCAAAATTGGCTGGTGTTTGTGAGGCCCTGATGAATGCAGATCCAAAGGATGCCACTACAGAGGTACCTTTCAAAACAGATATGTTTAATGGTGATGTGCAAAGAATTGCTCTCCATTCTGCTAAATTACATTTTGTTTCAGCACTCCAGTCTTGAAGTCGTACCCAAAAGCTGGATCAGTTTAGGGAAATTCACTGGCAGCCTGGCCGAGATTACATCTTAAGCACATCATTTTAATGTGCAGTTATAAATCACTTCTAATGTTCTGCACAAAGAATGTTTTCTGTTGATGTACTTGAGAACATTGTAGAGAGGTTTGTAATTAAATGAGGAAAAAGTAGGACTTGTTTTATGAAGAAATCAATTTTTAATGCTATAGAAACAAGGGAATTTTGAAAATACTGTGCACTCTTTATTTTGGCTTTGTACCTGAAAGCTGCACAAAAGTAATTGCATTTCTCATTAAAAGATGGTGGAGGGAGAAATAGCCAGCTTTCTTTTACATTGAGGATAAAAAAAATTGTCCAATAGAGAGACCACAGATTTAGGTAGAGATGTCTAGATTTTTCTAAAACATTTTTATGGACAAGTTCTCCCAAGTCTTTTGCCGAATCATGTACTAATCCATATCTTTCTATCCATTAAAAGTGCCCACGCTTCACAGTATGGTATAGTTTTAAAATGATGTGTTAGGGCTCAAAATCCACACAGTTCAGTTTCTAGTGCAGAATGTAAAAAATGCCCTTCTCTTCCTTGTCCTTTTCCAGCCCGGAGTGGCCAGCTTAGCGTTCTGCCTGCTTTTGATTAAAGGTGAGGTACAAATATGATCCAGCATAGTAATTACTGTATTCCAGTGTAAGTCACAGACCATTGCTGCTGTTATTTATTCCCAGACAAAAAACATTAATTCATCTCCTCTCCAACTACAGGCTGCAAATTCTTAGTGGCTTGACTTTTGCTGTGAGTAACACCACATTGTTTTTCATTTGCTCCAGTTACTGAGATAGCTGCACTATCTAGTGTCCGTTCTCTGTGGAAAGATTTGAAATTTGCCAGTGCTCTCTTTCACTGTGGGTCAGAAACCAGATAACTTCTTAATGTGGTCACTTGCACATCATCCAATTCCTTCAGGCTTAAAGAAATGCACACATATGTCAGATCAGTCTCTCTACAGAAATTTTCTTCTTTCCTTCTTGGAGTTGGTGGGGCTATCTGTGTACACTTAAGCCTCTCTTGGCAAATTCCAAGAAGAAATGGATGGAAGACTAAGGAGTTTATTAAATATCGGTTTTTTTGGTGAAAAAGATTTACTAGGTTTACTTCATTTTGTACAAAACCAAAGGCTGATATGGAATAGAAGTCTACACATAAGCCAAAATAGCCTCCAGCCCCACAACTTTTTCTCCTAGAACTGTTTAATGTGGGAAAAAGTTGAGTGCACAAAGCTGCTCCATCGCAAGCTAGTGAGTCACTGCCTTCAATCTGCGCTTCTTTGGTTCAGGCTGACATATTTGCAGCTGAACTTTTTAGGCTTGCCAGTTCTCTGGAGAAGATGTATATTCCAGGAAAGTTGGGAATTTTCAAAATACAGCTCATCAATTTGCCATGTAGAACACTTTTGAGAAACTGAGCATCTAACAATAAGGGGAGAGAGAGGAGGTGGTACTGATCTGACTACAAGACCTGCAGAAGTGCCTTCAGCTTGTTAGAAAGTTTTAGGACCTAAAACTTCTTAGTATTTAAGTACCGGCATTGTAGAAGCTATAAGTAGAAACAATGGGTTAAAGTCCTTTTTAAAATAGGTAAGTCTGTTCCTTTCTTAATGGAAAAATCCACACATTCTGTCAAGAAGAGGTAGATGTTCTTCAAAGCAGACAAATACCAATGACATGGCATTTCCTGCCATATTCTACTAATGAATAAGACATTCAGCAGAATCCTAGAATGGCTTGGGTTGGAGGGAACCTTAAAGATCATTGAGTTCCAGCCCCCCTGCCAGGGGCAAGGACAGAGAGTAAGCAAGGAGAGGTCAGAGAAGGACAAGAGGCTGGAATGAGGTGTGCGGTGGAGGGGATATAAAGGTAGGCAAAGCTGCTGTAAGTAACCATAATTGAAACAGAACAGCAAACAGAAAACAAATTTTTCGAGGTCCTCAGCATCCCTTTACATTGCAAATGACAGGAATGTACAGGCAAGATCAGTCTTCAAAATCTGAACATTTTAAAATGGAAAAATGCTATTGATTTTAAGTACGCAGTGTTTGTGAAGAAGATTAGATAATCAATTTTGTACTGAAAATATAGAAGTGCCCATAGAGCATTCTTTTCATGGGGAGTAATAGAATATTTTGCTTTATGTTTTTATGAGAATCCTATTGTGTTCACTCCACCATAAATTTTCCACTATTGTTTATAGACAGTTCAAGAATTTGAAGCCAAGACTTGATGCTACAAAATTTCAGATAAAAGCTGTGAGGTAAGAAGGCAATGAGCAGAACATCTCAGAGTTTCATATTCAGATTCCCTCAGAGAAAAAACATCTTTAAGAAAACTGGATATATAATGAAAAGGCAGATAAGTGTTTCATCTCATTATTTTCCTGTCCTCAACCTCAGGCTCATATCCTCCCCCTTGGCTTCTGAAGACAGAACTGCTGACTTGTCAATCATGAGTAATGCTTCCCTTTCCTAAACACCCTTCTCCTACCTCTTAAAATAGTTTCCAGTGTCGGAGCAAGGTACAACCTCAGCCAGAAGTGGTGAGGTCTAACCAAACGTCTCATTATTCTGACTGGAGAGTTAAGGTAGAACTGCAAGCTCGGCTAGCCGGGAGGAAAATAGCAGTCTTAAAATATCAAACCTCCTAAGCAAGGAGATTGAAACAGGAAAGATCCCAGGGTTTTAAGATAGACCCTGTTGTTTGAAGCCTCTCTTAGCCAAAGTGGCCCCTGTCAAGACTCAAACACTTGGCTGTGTGTTTACAGAGCTGTGCGAGCTGATGGTTGCTGTTGTTGTATCTCTCTTCCTGTGATGCAAAAGAGGTCTGGCACTGGCCCCAGGGTGGCTCCCGTGAAGGCTGTGACTGCCCCGAGGCTGCTCCTAGCAGCTGCTGCCATCTCCACCTCTGACAGCGTCTGATCTGCTTGTGGGGACTGGGACATGCAGAAAGCTTGGAAAATGCACCCACGGCTGCCCTTCTTTGCCTGAGAAGGAGTGACGTGAGCCAAGATTCTCTTCTGCCCTACTGGGCTTGTTCTCAAGCTGCTTTGCCAGGGCAGGAGACACAGGAAAGAGGGCACAGCAATTCCACAGCGATGGAGCAGTGTTGGACAGGAGAGGGGGATTTTGCTAGCTCTCAGCTTAACCATAACCTTCAGGCCATGGAGGATTCCGCAGAAGAAAAGTTTGATGAACAGTGCTGGAGATGAGGCAAATGGCTCATAACTATAGCCATGGTCTGCATGGATGTGGTTAATGCTGGTATTGGGTTTATGATTTGTGCTCCAAGAGCCTGAGGAATTAGATTTATTCCTAATTACACAGGACCCATGGGGCTGTTTGAAGAGAGAGGATTTCTGCTGTGGGAGAGGTCTCTGCAGTGATCAGTACCTGGTTTAGTACCGGGGACAGTAACAGCAGTGACAGACAGTAACAGCTCAAGGTGTGTCCGTGGTGGAGACACAGTTGAAATCTTTGATCGCAAGGATGAAGGTCTGGTCTGGCCCAGATTTGGGAGGGGGTGTCAGAGGGGAGGGTAGTGGCAGAGCAGGGAGGAAGGAGGGGTGGGAGAGTCACATTTGCTGCTCTGTACGGTTCACGGGAAATAGGAGGGAGGGGAGTGACTCCCTGCACATTGAGACTGTGCACTGCTGGGGCAGCCAAATGGCATTTATTGGGCTCCAGCACTGGCAGACTTGGAATATGAACATATAATTTGTAATGCCAGCTTAGTGAATGCTGGTAGCTGGTGCTGATCTGAAGGCTAAGGTGTATTGCTGGTTGGTGCATGACCTTTAGAACTCCTGCTGACAAAACCCATCAGCATATGGATGCTTTTGCAAGAGGGAGATGTTGCTGAACTCTGGTGAAGACTGCATTTCAGGCAAAGATTCCAGTTAAGGATCTTGCCAATGGGAATTCAATAATTATGTTTATTTTTGCCTCCTAACATTTGCTTGGCAGGTTAAGGGAAGGGTTGATGATAAAAAAGAGCAGGTGGCTCCAGATGTGCCAGAAAGATTGGGAAGAAGGTGGGTACAAGCAGGGTGAATGCAGGACACTGCCAGCGGGAGCAGAGTTTCAAGGGAGGCTGCTCAGAGTGAGGAGCACAAACATGAGTGGAAGAAGGAAAGGGAGGGAAAAAGCGTGAGAGAAGAGACAAAAGCCAAAGTCAATTTCCTAAGGTATCCCTCTTCATCTCTGTCCTCCTTGTCTTCTGGGTACACCCTGACTTAACCCATGCCCTCTCAAAAACTGGGGAAAAAACTGAAAGCTACAGCTTTCCTTTATGTTCACAGTAAATGATCTGAAGCCTGATGAAGTGACCTGGCGAACTTCAGCATCCTGAGATCAGTGCAGCTTCTTTGCCTCTTTTCTCTTGCGTTTTAGCGGAAGACAGGACACAGCTGAGTTTGGGGTTTTTTTAAGAGGGTGCTTTTCTTCTGAGCATTTTAAGTAAATATTTTTAGATTGTGTGTCTTAAAATTTCTAGATATTGTTCCTCATCATTCACAAACACGGGGACAGCGTGTTAAAAATTATCAGCTACTGTAGATCATGAAGAAAATACATAGCGAGGTATTAGGTGTATATATCTATATCTATTTCTATTTCTATATCTATATCTATACATATATTTGTATATGAGTGAAGGACTGAAACACCAAGAGTCTCCGCTCTCAATGAAAGCAGAGTTGCTTCTGTGTTGAATAAAAGGAGAAGCAGGGTACACTGACTGTGAGGGTGACATGATATCGTAACCTGAAAACTAATTAAGGAAAGAACAGAATTTAAATAACATTTGGATGCAACAGCAGGAAGCACAAGGAACAGGTGTTTAACAAGATTTCTTTTGACTGCTTAACTTCTTCACTGTTGCCAAAAACCCCAAACTCTGTCAGACTTCGGCTTTATCTCGTTTCAGTAGCTGTCCTTTTGGCTATTTCATGACTCAGAGCATTTATTCTGCTGTTTGTTGTCTCTGGGGATCTGGGTCTCTGCCACTAAGTGTTTTTGATCTCCATTGTATGTGTTGCTTTCTCTTCAGGAAGCAATAGGATTACGAGGCTGCAAATAAGGCCCAGCATTTGTGACTGCTCTCCGGGCTCACAACAGCATCTGCAGGAGAGGTCGCCTCACAAAACCGGATGGAATTTGTTGCCTAACACCGAGAAGCAGGGGAAGCTTTTCTTTGTGATCACTGTAAAGCACAAAAGCATAAATAAGTGTTTTTCAGTGTTTCAGGTATTGGTATAGCCCGGAGGGATATCTGTTAATGGAATAGGTCTCTGACACCCTGCTGAGTGACTGGGATTACATAACTCTGAAGTGGCTTTACATCTCGGAAGAAGCTCCTTGTTTAAATGACCTTCTAGCAATGAGCTCTCTCTCTCTAGCATTTTATATTCTGATCTCTCACTGCTTCTTGAATTTAGAAAATGAAAATAAATTCAAGTGATACCTGCTTTAACAGTCACCTTTTAATCATATAAGTGTTTACTTCCATCATGATTTTAAAAAGTTTCTTCCTGAATTTCTTTTGTTCGGTGTTTGAAGTGAGGAAATTTTTAAAAGAGTATCTCTGTAAAAGTATGCTTTCTTTAGGATGGGGTTTCAGTAACTTTCGACAATAGTCAGAGTCAGTATTTGATGTTGGATTTTACCTGGGTGAACTCCCACTCCCACTCTCCTCCTACACACATTTAGACCTCTACATGGCAGGGACATGCATCTCTGACTCTTTAGGCTCATTTTCAGAAATTGATTCCATTAGCTGCCGCTGTTTCTTGTTATTATTTTCCCCTTTCATCTTCCTCATTGCTTTCTGCACAGCATGCAGTCCAACCTGCCGGCTGATCTTCTTCCAAATTAGTGGGTTTGACACTAGAATCTTCTGCTAATAAACTGATCCATCTTCTCACCCCATTCCTCTGGTATGTGTATATATGAGAATTGTCTTTCTCCTGTACTTTGCTCTCCCGTCCCTGAGCTGCCTTTCTATCCACAGAAGGGCTGGGTTCCCTGTCGGGGCACCGAGGGCATCAGCACCCTCTGTCACCTCTCACTTTGAGGGCCTTGGCTGCCCTGGCTCAGGGCTGTGACATTTGTTGTCAGCTCTCTGTTGCTTACTGGATGTTCTCTCCAGGGCTGCTGGTGGCTCAAATTCCCCTACCAAAGATCCTGTTTAATCTCCTTTCCTATTGTTATCACCGATTATGATCTGTAGATTTTCCAGTTTCATTTTCCAGTTTTCTCCTTTTTTTGTTTTGCCCTGATGACAAGTGCACCACGGATGCGCTTGCAGTGTGCAGGAGCAATCCTGATCTCCAGAATGTGACTGTTGGAAGGGGAAAGAACATTTCTGAGCTGAAGGACCTATCAATAGATGTACCTAGCTCACAACTTCCCCCAGATTCCCTAGCGTGAACACATTTTTTGATCTGGAAGTTAAAAGTGATCTGCAACACTTGGAAACAGGAGGCCCATTGTGTAACATGGTCCGAATTCTTGCAGAGGCATGTCTGAAATCAGCGTTTCAGGCTCCATTACTAAACTCCAGGAAGCAGGAAAAGAACCAGGCTGAGTGCACCTGAAGGATGCACAGATTGCCTGTGTGGATGCTGATAGCAGGGTGGGCTTGAGTGCTCACACATGATTCAACCCATTAAGCAGACAGATGCTTTAATGCTTCTCACCCTAGAGAGTTGCTTCCTATACATCTTCCTATTCATCTTTTATGATCTTAATTAATACTAATTGGTATATGATTGCCTCTAAAATACTATTCTATGGAGAAAACTAGTCTCTGATATTACAGTGAGTGATGCTTAGGAGAAACCATAAGGTACTGCAGCCCTGTGTAAATTATTAAATAGATCATCTTCCTCAGTTTTGATTTGTGTGTATCTATCTGTGTATGGTTTTCCTTGATGGCTTATATTGTAACTTCCACACCTGGGGAGTTTCATCACGTTTTTTAAACCAAAATGTGTGGCTAGAGGAGATCACAGTTTTGAAAACTGTAATGAAAAACCATTATTAAATAAGGGATATAGTTCTTTTCTTTTTCTTTCCCCCTCTGCTTGCTTTCAATCAACATACTAATTCTGCTTTTATGTGGAATTCACTCTTCCATTTACATGGTAGAGGGATTTCATTTTTGATCTATTCTGGTTTTGAGGAGTCCTCCTGCATACATCCCCAAGATTCTCTTTCAGCTAAGACTGTGATTACAGAAAAGTAAAAGCAGAGATCTTAGATCTTAGTAAACAAAATCAGAGGATGAATTAATGTTTAAAGCTGGCTGTGACACTGAACTTACAATTCACTTATTATTTTTGGCAGCAGCATGTCCAAACTGCCAAGGCCATTCTTGGAAATCACAGCTGTGATGTCTGTAATAGCTGAACTACAGGAAAGCTGCAGTTAGGTCATGCTGCCTTGTCACTGCACATGAATAGTGCAAATGATAATAGTTACCATTACTGCCTACTCATCTTGCAGCATGTTTTGTTCGGTTAAAACAATTCCAATTATTAATAGCATGATAAAATAGTCTGCTGAGTGCGTTCCCTCCTGTTTTACATGGCAGAGTCAGGCAAGAAAATCAGCCCCAGCTGAATCCAGTTGGGTCCTGTGGGCAGGTGCAGAGAGAGGTCATGGAATGGCCTGGGAGGGGAGGTCAGGGGACTGGCTGGGGCCAGGTGGTTTTTGGAGGCCACCTGGGGAAGGGGAAGTTTCGAAGGGAAGCAGGGGAGAGGCCAAGGCTGTAAGAGCTGTCAGTGGAGAGGAAGAAACTCGCTGGTCTCTCTGTGTGGTGAGTACTCAAATGCATTATCCTAAGCAGGAAAAGGTCTCAGGAGTTTGTTTTCAGCCAGAGCTGCTGGTCAAGGGGGAGGTGTTAAAATTAGATGCTGAGCTGGAAGGGTATTAGGAAATTGGTGTGGGAATTTAACTGTGTTTTGGCACCTAAATCTCGGAGTAAGTTATATAGGCCATGCTGCCAATTATTTTCAAACGGAGCTTGAAAAGTGCTCCTGCCTGAGGTAAATACTATCAACTTCAGAAGAGCTCAACTGCTGTTTCAGAGCACTCACATAAACGTACGTCCCACATCTACAATTGTTTGTTTTGCAGGATTAAATTTCTTTTAAATGCTATTAATGGTTTGGAAGACCTGTGCCTGCCTCCTGCATGCACAGGCTGTTTGACCACAGGTGTCTGATTTAGGAGGTCTGGAAAACATCTACTTTGCATGTTTGTAAGCAGTCCAGGAGCAAATTGCTTGATAATGCTGTTACCGAGGCAGGCCATATGTGGTAAACTGACAGAAGCCATGGACAAATAAGATATTGTAAAAGCCTAAGTACTTGCAGTTGTAGGTAATATGATACAAGAATTGTCCAGAGGTCCAAAAGATTTTCTCTCATGTTAAAGGTAGTGGTCTGCTTTTTTGTTTTTTTTTTTTTTTTTGGCTCTGCTTTTTGCTTTTCTCAGCTGGTGCTGAAATGGTTTGGCTTAGCCTGAGGGAAGTGGAGAGGAGTTGCTGTCCTAGACCTGGGAATTGAATTTTGGCAGGCAAGCTGGCACGGGCTGCTTGCAGCCTGTTTGGAGCTGCAGCCAGTCAGTGGGGCCAGCTCTGGGCCAAGAAAGCTGAATACTGCAAGACATTCTAGACTTAATCTCCCAGGATTTGGGCCAGGAGAAAAAAAAAAAAACCTTGGAAAACAAATGATGTGTCAAAGGTGGAAAGAACTTTCTTGCTCTTGGCAGGTAAACAAAAGAAATCCTGATGCAGAGGCTTAATACAGTATAGGTGGTTTTTATTCTTTTTAATAGTAATTGTTTTGGCTGCACTGCAGCACCAACAATTCAAGAACCTGTAGCATAGATTTGGTTTTCTATCTGCAGCAATTCTTAGGTTTGTAAATCCCTGCATAATGTGATTGAATCCTGTTTTAAAACAGTGAGAGTTCCTCATCGCAGATGCTTTGTCTGGAAGGTTGATCCAGAGTTTCATGGTGATAAGCATGAAAGCAATCTTTTTTCTTTGCCCAGCCTCCAGTTCTAGCTGAGTCATTACAAATTTGTATTTGCTTGAATTTTTACTGATGTCTTTGAAACAGATCTTCTCTTATCTACCTGTTTGCCCCCTCTCAACTTTGGCAAGACAAAACTGTCCAAGCTCTTGTAATTTTTCCAGTCCTTCAATAATTTTTCTGTTTCTCCTCCGTACCCATTCTAACTTACATTATTTTTTTCAGAATGTAAATGAACAGAAAAGTAGTCCAAATAGTGTTTCAATGAAGTCTTTCAAAAACAGTATTTTCCAGAATTATCTTGCCCACAGCATTTTCAGGTGTCATTAACTTCTTTCACACCTGCATCACACCAACAGCACACAGCCAAATGCTGATTGACCAGTGCAACCTGATTTTCCTCCTTTTGGCCATCTCTGTGAAACAATCTCTATGGAAATAGTACAAAGACTTGTTATTGATTGCTAATCAAAAAGTGGTTAGGGATCAAACAATTCCATCTAAACAGTAAAATACCTTTTTTTTTTTGTGATAATATATTATTGCCTCTTGGCATAGAAACCCAAGACCTCCAGTCACATTAGGCAGCATTCTGCAAGGTCATATTTAAGCATAAAAGCGTAAATCTCGCTCATTGATCAACTAAAACTTCCAAACTTTCCTGAGACTCATATAAAACCTAAAATGTGGCCCTTGCAGATTGGTGATTTTGGTTACAACAGCAAGACAAGCCCTGACATGGGTTTGGTTGCCAAATCCACTCTTTTGGATTAAAGTCATAAATAAATAGGCAGAACTAGCATAAGTAAGTTGGACACAATACTCAGACTGCATTCAAAATTTGTAAAAGCCAAAATTTTTCTGCATTTAAAATTTGTAAAAGCCAAAACAAACACAAACTTGAATATAATAAAAATACTGTAAAGTAAACAGATTTTGATTGTATAAACAATTTCATCCCTGATTTTTCTCTTGAATAGGTGCTTTCAAAAACAAAATGAGTGTTAAAAACACCACTCCAAACTGCCATACTAGAGGATGATCTGGAAGTTTTTCCTATAGTGTTGTAGTGAAATGTTGCAGACTTTGCCCTGTTCTCCTGTCTATAACTAGACTATTGATCAGGTAATTTTTAATCATGAGGAAGAAGGAGGTAAATGTACAAATGGCACAATCAAACAAAATATTAATTGAAAAACTTGAAATTGTTCACAATGTGTAGGGTGGATTATATCTAAACCAAAAAGCCACTCTTCTGTTCCGTAATAGTGACAGATTCAAAAAGATTACATTCCATGACTCCCACAAGTCTACATCTGATATGCCTGCAGGGACCAAACACAAGTCACTTCTCAGGGAATATTGAGCTGTGAGGGATGCAGAAAAGACTGTGGGATGGAGGAGGCTTGGGAAGATGGAGGGAAGAGCAGATGATGCTCTTCTCTCCCTGACGAGACGCGTAAAAGCCACACAGCCCCATTCTACACCAACGTATTCTCAATACCTACGTATTTTAAAAATGCATTAGAAAAGGATTGTTACTACATCTGATGTATGTCACCAAAGCACAGCTTGTCAAGGAAAGAAGAGATTCAAACAGAGCCTGAATTTAGAGAGAACTGTGTTCTAATCATAACCTTGTGCAGAAGCCTTGTGGCATCTGTTCTCCTTGGTGTTTCTGTAGTGAAAGGCACTAATGATACTCCAAAATCTTATCCTTGCAGCTTCCAAAGACAATGTTTGCAAAGTGTTTTGATGACTGAAAATAGCACCAACTAAAATACATCTTTGCTGCTACTGGAGCATGTGCATTCAGAAGCATTGATAATAGAATGGAGGTGGGCAGCTCTCTGTAGTAGACAGACAGAGCCTTGTGAAGAAAAGTTTATCTGAAAATTTAAGAGTTTTACCAGAGCAGTACAAATTCAAATGCACAGAAAGCTAGAGAATAAATTGCTGCATAGAAAATTAATATCTGAAGTGCCAAAATAAAATGCTTATAGTGAACAGAAATGCTGTACAGGGATTGTTTGGTGTGTCAAGAATTTCTTGTAGGAGTTATTGAAGGAGTAATGCAAGTAAAGACAATTTTGGGCTATAACAAGGAAGCTAAGCAATCAAGAGATGAGATCCAACAAATATTAAATGTCAGAAATTTATTTAAAAGCCACAGTAGTGGCAATATCATCTTGCAGTGTGTCATATATTCATCTTGGTTGATGAATGACTAGTTGATCTGGTAATGGTAGAAGCAAAAAACAATCATAGACAGTGGCATGTGTGAGGTACCTTTACACCTCGAAGAGAATATGTGGTGAAACTAAAAGTTTTTCAGATCAGCCAGACATCCTTTATGCTCAATGTAGTGTTCTTTTCTCATATTATTCTTCCCTGAAATTAACTTTTTGGCTTGATTTAAAAAAAAAAAAAATTAGTTAGGAGGAGTAAATGTTCGCCTAATCTGTATTCCACTTTAAGTGTCCTGTACCAGCTCAGTTTGTGACTGAGAATATTTTTACTGTAAGAGAGTCCATTTACTTGAGGATCTTAACACAGCATTTCCAGTGACACCATTGTGAGAGGAGCATGATTTTTATACAACTTTAATCCATCCATTTAAAAGAAGAAGTGCAGTTTCTACTTCTAATGGAATTTAGTTCTGCAGCAGACTTAAAACTTCCAGGGAAGAGAGAAATATTCTGTGTAGACACAGGGAAGTGTTTAGGTTTGAAAAGAGCCCAACCATTAACCCAGCACTGCCCAGTCCTCCACTGAACCGTGTCCCTGAGCACCATGTCTGCACATCTTTGAAACACCGCCAGGGATGGTGACTCCACCATGGGCAGCCTGTTCCTGGGCTTGACAACCTTTTCCATTAAGAAGTTTTTCCTGATAGCCAATCTAAGCCTCCCCTGGCACAACTTGAGGCTGTTTTCTCTTGTCCTGTTACTTGTTACCTGGGGGAAGAGCCCCACCTGGCTACAGCCTCCTTTCAGGGACTTGTAGAGAATGATAAGGTCCCTCCTGAGCCTCTTTTCTCCAGGATAAACAAACCCAGCTCTCTCAGCTGCTCCTCAAAACATTTGTGCTCTAAACCCTTCCCCAGTTCTGTTGTGCATCTTTGGAGGCATGTAGTATGAAGATCTATAAACCATAAGGTTATTTTTTTTTTTGTTTTCTTTAGGTTCAATCTTTCTTTAGTCTTTCTCGGGTGCAGTGCTTTACGTCTGAAAGCAAAATCTCTAAAACAGATGAGAGAATTTTCATTTCTCTTTTCCTCTTTATTGGCTACAAAGAGAGTATGGGATGACCTGCCTGGATAGGTTTCTAAATTACATATGAAAATCTTGTCTCAACAGCACCATTTGATATAACTTCATAAAAAAAATAGATTTATAGAAAATATATGGCTGGTGAATTACTATCTTTTGTATGAATATCTGGCTGGGCTGAAAATAGGCTGTGATAAATCCAGTGTGCTTTAAAGTGGATCAGTAATACCTCTTGGCAAATCTCCCCTACTAAGCTTGGATTTTTTTTTTTCTGCTGAGGAAATGGGGGTAAGGCAATTCTTTTATGCTTAAGCATGTAGTCCAGAATCCACCTGGCTGAGGAGGTGCTAGGTAGCACACAAATTTTTGCACATCCCTGCCCTGAAACCTCCTGCAGGAGTGAAATAGCTGAGGTTCTAGTTTTGGGTCAGTTCAGAGCTCTGAGCAGAGCCTGCAGCCCTGTGCTCACCAGCAGCTCCTCACCACAGTCAGGAGCCTCAGAAATGAAGTTTTTTAGGGGGCCTGTAGTGTTCCAGAGCTCTGCAGTTGCTGTAACTGGCTGCAATTTCCACAGTCCTGGAAAAGATCTGTTCCCGAATAGTACATCTTTTTTGAAGGTGTAAGCTGAACTCCAATACAGAATGTGTGTTATTTAGTTAATATCTCAAGTGAGAACTTTGAAAACAGGATAAAGACCTTTCCTGATCTGTGCACAGTACACAGAGGACTGTGCCAAATCTGAAATTACCATGACTAAACAGCTCTGCATTTATCATCTTGCAAATTTAATTTTAAAATGAGAACAAGAGAACTTGAACTCATCTTTCAGGTCTCTGAGGGATTTTTAAAAAACTTTTCGTTCCCCATTCCTCCTTTTTCTGCTGAAGACTGAAAAAAGGACCAGAGCAGTCGGTTTCATTTGGCTATTGATCCAATGTGTTAATGCTTCTACCACTGCCATTAGAGCTACTCTAGTTGGAAAATAAAGCAAAATAAATATTCTTCTTAAATTTCTCCTGCTGGTCTACTGGGTTTTCTGACTCCACATTCTTCCTGAGTGATAGAGACTACTTTTATTTGCACAATATTAAAACAAAGAAAAACCTCACCCCAAAAGACAAACCCACCAAAACCAGCAGAACCACTTTTGGTAGCCTTAGGTGTATAAAAGCAGTGACTAATTGTGCCACCTCCATCCGCCCCTGTGGTAAACCTAAAGTGAATAAACATTGCTTTATCTTTATAAGAGTCTTGTAATTTGTGTTTCCAGCCCATAACAGTAGAAAAAATGCGCAGGCTAAATGACTGAACAGCTATTAAAATAATAACTGTCCAAACTGCTTGTACAAATAAAATGTTAGATCAAGTTCCTACCGGGTTTTCTTAGACATACATCCAAAATGCAATAAGATTTTGTAGGGAGCACATAGTGCTTAAAATACCAATGCAAATTCAAAGATTCTATTCTGCACCTGTGCTAAAATTCATGCTTTAGGCAATGCCATGAGAGAAACATAAGCTAGTGGCGTGCATCAAATTGAAAACTTTGGAGTTCTATTTATGCACATTGATGCACAGTACTAATGTGTGATGTGCATCTAAAAACAAAAATTGTTTTCTCTCCTCTTTGAATGCGTGAGGCCAGGAGGAGCAAAGAAAGCCCTGCCACAGGGAGAAAGGAGAGTTGCCTCGTGGTTTTGTGGGGTTAGAAAGGATGAGGTTGGATCTGGGTCTGGCCCCTGTGCTTGGGGCAGTCCTAGCACGACCCCAGCAGCAACCCCTGTGTCCTTGTTCCACCCCTCAGCATGGCATCCCAAACCCCCTCCTGACATGATTTTGGCATTCTGAACTGCAGAAAAATCATGCCTTGGTGTACCATGGGGAGGGGCAAGCTTATTCCCTGTATATCCTCCTTTATCCCTGCTTTTTTTTTCTTCTTGTCCCTAGGCTGTTAGGGAGCTGGGAATTGTGGTTAAAGCTCTTCTTCAGGCCGATGCTTCCAATCCAGCCCAAGCTAACAATGGCTGTTTCAGTGTATGTAAAATTAGCCTTCCCTGGATTTCAGTGGGAACCTCACAAAATAATTGATAGCAGTGGCAGAAGTCTCAGCAGACAAGCCAGAGACTGAAGCCGTGATGTCCCCGGAGATCTCACTGAAGATCGGAGCTGGATCATATCCAAGGGACAATGGGAGATAATGATGGAGTTCAGGTGCTTTGTTTTGGAGGGGAAAAAAAAAAGCAACCCGCATAGACATATTCCCAGGTGTATTGACCTGTACACAAACACTGTTGACAAAATTTCTGAAGGCTTGTAAGACAGTACAGTTTGCTCCCCAAATATGAACTAGCTGTGTAGTGCCTCACTGGAGGTCTGATGAGAACTCTGTGTTTTACTGATTACTTCTGGCTTTATAGAAAACGTAACATTTCCTTTAGTTTTAAGCCATTAGACTGTGTCCAGCTTTGCAGGCTGTGGTTTCTGCTCCGTCACTCCAGCTATTCTGCTAAAATATTTTCTTAAAGTAATTTTACATTTCTTAGAGGATATTGCAAATTGGGGAAGAAAACAGCAGAGAGATGTAGAGTCTAAATAAATATGAAAATAACACTGAATCAAACCAGCACCACTTCAATGCCCCTTCCTTAATGGTTTAGTTATTAACCATTTATCTGAAAGCCAGAACCACAGATGGCACTAATTCCCCACCAATGCATAGTGCAGGATAAATGTCATGTTAAAATAATTTATTACGCTAAATAACACACAGGTTTCCCACGAAGTTCACTCACTTTGTATTAAATTGATGTATTAATTTATTAATATTTGATGTTTCTACTCTGTGAGCTCCAGTAATAGTTTTCTGTAGGGAGTTTGTCTTTTATATACAGGCACATATAATTGTAGTCGACAGCAAGAACATAAAAATATTTGCAGATAAATTTTATTCTAAAAATAAAAATCTCAGCAATTTAAAAATATTTGAGGAATATATTTTAAATGTTAACTAAAGAGCAGTTAAATATTTTTCAAACTGTCCCATCTGGCACAGCTGTAAATAACAATCTGTCTGTTTTAAACAGTCCTCTGTTGACTGTGTTAGCAAATGTTAGGATTATTTGCTATTAACTGACAATTTCATCTTCAAGTGTATTTATAAAGTTGTGCAGCGCTGACACTAGTACATATATCATTTTTTGCAGATCAGTATAATGCTGAAAGAATCTTTGTGCAAACATATTTTAAGCTCTTCGTTTTTATGTCTGAAGATGTTGATATGGGATGGAGTTAGAGGGATTTATCATCATCTTTACTTTGATCCCCTTTTCTCCAAAGAAAGCAATAAGCTGAAAAATTCATGTGTCTGGAGAAGTAGGGAAGACAGTTTCATCTGCCGCTGAAAGCAATCACTCAGGCGTAAGGGACTGGCTGACTTCTGGATGTGAATGGGTACAACATAAATGTCTCACAGTTATTATGTGTGGCGTAGTGGTCTTTCATCAGAGCAGAATTTATGGGTGTTTCCTAGCTACTCAGTGAGTGCTGTGTGATATGATTCCATAAATTATTGTGAAAAGCAGGTAGCAGCACAATAAGGGTAAATAGCGATTGCAGGAACCAGTGTGTGTTACCCTGTATGAACAAAGGGAAAAAATGAGGGGATCAGCTCACTCCTGCTCACGAGGGCTTGCATATTGACCTCACACTGGCAGGGACTCCAGACCTGTGTTCCAGATGAAAATCAGCATTTGCTTGGCCCACTGGGTTGGATATGACAAATAAAACGTGGTAAAGTGTGTTTTATAAAACACATTTTTCATTCTTTAAGTAGCGGTTATCAGTTTGTTGCTTCCAATTTAAAATAACTGCTTAGTGTGTCGGAGATCACTCTACCTGTGCTCAGGCCATGCTATTACCTCTCCACAATCCATATAAAACTTTCCAACTTTCTAAGGCCAAAAGTGGATGAAAACAAAAGTGAGACATTAGGCACTAAAATGTACACTGTTTCTTAAAGAAAAAGACCCGAAACTAATTGTCTAATTAATCTCTTCTCAAGCCCTGCAAACTTATTTGTCTGGGAAGTTTTTTATCATGGGGTTGGGTAAAGAGAAGGTGCTACAAGCGTACAGCAAAGGGCAGGGTAAAATGAATGTGAAAGCAGCACTCAGTCCCAGGTATTTCAAAAGCTGCTCTGAGAAGAAACTTTATCTAACATCTCCCACTTCGATGTAAAATTACCGCCTACTCAGTATGTTATTTATGTGTATTCAAAGGCACAGCTACTTGCTTGCCTTTCAAACTGATGCTTTAACTGTTTTCTTTGGTGTGCAAGCCCAGCAGAGGAGATGTGCTGACAGTAAACCAGCAACATTTTCTTGTATGGCATTGGCATTGTTGAGTTCTGGTCTGTACTGGCTGTGCAAAAAATACTGGCAGGAAACAACGCTCGAGAGTCAGTGAGCCAATTGGGCCAGAGGATTCTTCATTAAAGGTAATTATGCGTGAGAAGGACTTTGCTTGATTGTCAGCTGGAGTTGGTAGAACTGACAGATTGGGGAAACCAACCCAAATTTAACTTGCAAATAATGTATATTTTACATGGAAATAACTGACAGACAACAACCTATAAAGTTCCTACCTGCTGCTTTTATGGCCACTTAGCAGGCAGAGCTATCATTTAAATGGAAGTAGAAAGCAGCACCACCCTCTCCTGAAGAGTTTATTGTGATCGAGCTAAATCTGTTTAGAATGGAATAGTTGGGTACAGAACATCTTCAAATGCAACGTGAAAAACCTGTTGATGAACATCCTGTCCCTTCTGTGAAACAGAATTGCAGGAAAAAACAGATTTAATGGAAGGGTCTGTGAAGTTTATTGTCAATAATGTAGCCAGATTTAAGATGGACTGGGTTTTGTTGTTGTTGTTTGCTTCATTTTATCTAAGGATTTTCTTCTTATTGAATCTTTTGAAAGAACTGGTCTTGCATAAGCAGGAAGAACTTCATATGAGGATTGCAAAACCAAACAAGAAACCCTTTCCCAAAATGCAGCTCCTGAACCCTCGTGCCTGTGGGCTGTAAGGGTGACAATATCCCAGCATCCCTCCAGACCCCTTCATGCTTCAGGGTTAGAAATGCTCTGGACCTTCCCACAACCCCCAGTTCTCTTCTTTCACTCTAACTTTGGTTTGTGGCAGTGTTTCAAATACCTCAAACTGATGTTCTGAGGATGAGAAAAGAGATGCTAACAAATTTCATTTCCAGCTTTGAAAAAAATCCTGTGATCCAATTGAATTACATAACTACATATCAATTGTTATAAAGGCAAAAAAACATTAAGAAGATTCCACAGAAAATGGAATTGGTTTTAGGGATAAATAAATGCAAGTTAACTATGAAATGTCTTTGTTCGGTGGGTTTGAAGAACATTTGAAGTGTATATTTATTGAACAGTTTTTTTTTTAAGCTTTCAGAAATGACAAACATTAGAGTTGACTGAAAGGAGAAATTACAGAATTGAAATTTATGGTATATATACATTTGCAATTATTACTTAATAGGATGCATTCAGAAGGAGTAAAGATATAATATGCACTGAAGAAGTAGACATGGAAGAAAATTGCATCACAAAAATGAATTAAATTGGATTTCGAGCCATCCATTACACAGTGGAAATGAACTTAGAAGAAGAAGATATGGCTTGACATGCAAAATAATTATTTTAAATGGGTATATGCATTAAAAGGTTGTGTCAACATGCAGATATAACTCCAGTGACCTTGCCTAGTAGGGCATGGGGAATTTCGCCATCAGACTGCTGGAGGCTAATTGGCACTGCTCTCCTGTTTTCCAAAAATAGAGTAGTCAACGTTATTCTTTATTTGCAGAATCCTTTTTCTCTTGGACTATTGCAAAGCTTTTTAATAAGAAACTGCATTTGTGAAATGAGTCAGATATTATAGCTGGGTGTGTTGAAGCAAATAAAAAGGGACATATCAAAGTGATGTGTTAGTGGCTGAGCAAGCTGGCTCAAGAGTTCACAAACAAAACATGCTCAGGTTTGGTTAAACCCTTGGAGGGAATATGCCATGTGCTTGAAACTTGAAAAGCATAACGGTAATTATCTGAAGAGACTTGTGCCTTCTGTTCTATTCTCATATTTCAACACTGTCAGTAGTTTGGTTTAGTTTTGACAAATTGCACAAACCCTGTCAAAAAGTAACTGATTGACTAAGGGACAATGGTTGCTCCTCTGTAAGTGTGTCTCTCATCTGGGCAGCACAACTCCCTAAGCAGAGGGTGAGCCTTGTAGGGATTTCAACCCCTGTGGCAGCAGCAGGGCTTGACTTTTCCATTCCTCCCTCCTTGCAAAGCACAGCTGGCAGAACTCAGTCTGTGCCATGTCAGCACATTCAACAGAAACCTTTGCCTTCTGAGAGAATAGAAAGAATAGATCCATTTGCTGCTGGACTTGGAATGGTCTCTGTTCTACCCACCCAGGCAAATTTATCACTAAATCAATTTTCCAAACCCATAAACCTCCACTTCTAAATATTTCTATGCCAGTTACCCTCAGAAGATTTTTCCCCAAACCCAACCTCATTGCACTGAAGGTTGGATATGTTTTTCTAACTCCATGTTTTGTTTGCTCTCATGTCAACATTACCCTCTAGCTAAAATATTATTTTCCCTTTTCTGGTTTTTAATTCAATTATATGTTTGTAGGCAGAACCCTTATCCTCATCTCAGCTGTTACTTTGGCAAACTCGGCTTTCAGCAACCTCTTTGCAATTGTATGGTCACTTAAGAGTGGATTGACCCAGCAGAATTATTCAAAGTAGTTACTTTACCTGCTATTTTGCAACCTGTTCTTTCAGAATTCCGCTGTGATGATTACTTGGTCTCCAAAGACCAAATAAGCTCCTCAGCAATTTTCCTAACCTGATTCCCCTTAGCCATTCTGCCTTTTGTTCCATGTTCAACATCATCTCCTCTGGTTGAAAGGAGGCACAGACTATTTACCCAGTTTTTGGGCTGTACCTAGATTATCTTTAATCTCTGTCCTGTCCTTCCTGCACAGTAACTTCATTGCCTCCCCCAGATTATTTTACTATCCTTTGCCAAGTCTGATTTTCACTGTAAGTCTGCATTTTTAAATTTCTAACAGCTTAATTTGGTGCTCAGTACTTGTTGGTTCTTCATACCCAACATCTGTTTTTGTTGCCACCATTCATCCAACTGGGCAAGCCTATTTACACATTTAAAATAGCAATTAAGGATTCAAATGATGAAAACACATTTCCTAAATGTGGTACTGCACTGTGCTTCACAACTTCCAGGTCAGGTTACTCTAGCAGCTTGTTTTTGTTGTCCTAAATGAAACTCTCATTAGACAGATGCAACATTCCCTTTGCTTACTTAGCATTGCTTAGTATGTACAATTTTCTGTTTATATGTGGCTTTCAAGTTATATTATGGGTGAAATACCCATTTGTGTTCTATAAAGATTTATGTGTTTTTATGTAGCTTCTATATTCACTCCTAAATGGTGATGAAATGAAACTTTTCTGTTTACTCCATGGATGACATTTATGGACTGAGCAAAAATGAATGTGAAGTACTTTGGCAATTCAGAAGAAAAACACAACAGTAGTATTGGTTTCCTCGTGGTAGACATAATTTTTGATATGGTGGTGTAAAACGAACACTAACCAGAATTTCAGCAATAAATAAACTTTTATAACAAGGACAGTAAATTAAGCTTAGATATATTTATGCTAACACAGTAGTTTTAAAATCTGTTTTGTACCTGTTTTGCTAATTTAATTCCTCATATTCTCTTCCTGCTCCGACACATCTAATAACTCCTTATTTAATGTTGCCTTTTGTTGTCTCCCATCATGTTTCTCTTACATTTCCTTGGGTTGCTGCCTTTTTCCTATTGCAGTTTGTATTCAGCTCCTACTTTCAAAGTAATTTCTTGCTTCAGCTGACCACCTTCATAAAGCTAAGCTGGTTTTGCCTTGAATATTTTGTAACAGGCAACTTGGAGCATTGTAAGGCCTCCTGCCACCTCGGTGTGAGGGGAGGGGAAGCTGTCCTTTGCAGCATCTGTTGCCTAGCAATGTTTCTCAGGTGCCTTTAGCTGTACTGCATTGTGATCAAAGCTGAAAAGGCGACTGTAGGGGAAAGTGAAAACGGGCTTGAAAAACACCGCAATCAAAGCACAGCGCTTGGTGCAACATTCGTGATTTTTACCTGGCAGTGAAGAGACCCCACCTGTACATGCCATTATATGCTAAAGGCTTAACTCCTTTTCCCGAGTGCACGGCACTCCTCGGATGAGAGAAGGCAGTTGTCCCCATCCAGCAGCTCTCCGCTGGACCGTGTGGCACGACTCTGCCTGTTCAAGAGTCAGACTGACACAGCTCAGCCTGCATTTCTGGTTTTTTCACATCACCTGAGACATTTTCACTCGCTGACAGGTGGCATTTGTACCAGAGCCCAGGGAGGTGGAATGTTTCCTGTAGGATGAGTTGGTGTAGGTGGCATGGAGCACCCTGAGAAGCTCTACTGCTTTTCATCCAGACATTGCTCTGAGTTAAAGACCCTCACTGTGACCCACCTGAACTATTTCCTGACACACCAACTCGTTCATGACAACTAAAGATGGGAAAGTTCCCCGTACCTTGACACTGACCATACTGTGTTAAAGCTTAAAAACTGCATAGAATAAATCTTGTGCAAGAAGGATTTGTTAATATGGATGGTGCCCAGGTTCTTGAGATGTCAGGCTAAGTTTTATTCGTGACATGATAGTAATATCAACACTGCCAAAATTAGATGGAGTGGTTAGTGCCATTCATGATATTACAGAAAAAATGAAATTAATCGTCCTCGCATAGCCAATCCTCTCTCAGTGACATCATCAGGATGTGAATATCTAGATTCAGACAGTATGGCCTCAGTGTAACTTAGCCTTTTCCAAAACTTTAGTTTGGGTATTTGGGTTATTTCAGTGTGACACAATTAATTTAGGCATTCATAACGTTGCTTCATCTATGAAGTGACCCCTGAATAGAAATATGAGCATGTACTCTGTTACTAAAAAACTGCATTATCTGTGTGGTACATAAAAGTCCAGGGATAAAAGTAAGTAAATCACCCTAAAGACAAAACTTCTCAGAAATCCAGAAAGGTTACGGTACAGTAGCCAACAAAAGATCTCTTGGTAATCTCTTGTCTTCCTTTAGGGTTCACAAAATAAAGGATTTCATCACCCTGCCTGCCAAAAGCATAAGAGGGAAATGTGGTAGAAAGACAGATGATTTTGAATTGCACTTAAAACTTTCAGCACTGCTAGAGAGTTAAGCAGATAAGTATCTTCCTTAACTAATCAGCTGCCAAGCAAGACTCTTCAGTGTGATTTTGGAACTTCGCAATGACATTTCATATACCGTACTTTTGGCATGTGAGCAAAATCCATAGCCTGCTGCTTCTTCCTTTCCTTCCTCAATTAGAAGATCTTAGTTATTTGTCATAATTTTATGTATTACATTTCCTAAAAAGAAAATGAGATTTTCAGGGAAAGGAGTAATTTGTAGCATACTCAGCCATCCCCATGATTCCCATATTTTCAGGCTTCAGCACGTTCTGTAGTGCATGTGAGTTTCGAGTTTAAACTGATTATTTGTTAATTAGATAACGTTTTAATGACAAGAAGGTAGTCTGATGTTTTGTTGACTGGAGAAACTTTAATTGAAAGGCTTGATTTTGCAACAGCCTTTTCCTTAACTTTCTGAGCTTGAAAGAGCAGTTTTTCTGTCTGTGTTTCATGTCTGGTTTGAAGATTTCTCAGAAAAGTGTTTCCATTGTTCTTCACAAGAAAGCAAGGG
The DNA here is from genome assembly GCA_013397895.1 of Origma solitaria. Lineage (NCBI taxonomy): Eukaryota > Metazoa > Chordata > Aves > Passeriformes > Acanthizidae > Origma > Origma solitaria. Next base: position 235,822 of record VZRL01000718.1, read on the forward strand.
AATAAGCCTTCAGAAGGAACAGACACAGGAGTTTTAGTCTGATGCTATTTTCCTTTGCAAGGCTGGAGGAGGAAACTGAGATGGAAATGAGATGGCAACAGTAGAATTATAGTTGGACTGAGAGTCCCACTGGACCTCATTCTGGTTTTGGACTTTCTCAAGCTTCCACAAAATATGCCAATAAAAGATCAATAAATGAGTGAAGGCTTTCCCTCCTCTTTGGACTCTGGAAGGAAAAACATTCATCTCCCTGCTTTTGAAGGCTTGCCTACAATGCAAGTTATGAGAAATTATGTTTTTTTTTTTAAATTTTTGCATGACAACTAATAGCCAAGATTTGTCATTCCTCACTAGACCTTTAAATCTGTGTTGCAGTGTGACACCATAGCACCGTAAAAAAAGTTTAGTCTCATGACTGGTTAGTCTCTCTCTCATATTGAAGGGCTGGGGGCAATTGATTGTGGGCATTCTTCCTCCTCAGAGGGTGGTTAGAGATCATATAAGAAACTCTGGGAATGCTGGGACTGGAGACCAACAAAAAGCAAAAGCTCCAGGGCTGTGGCAACAAGAGACAACAGTTGAAAGGTTTATTTACACAGCTGGTCACGCTGCCTCTAGCTCCTGTGCATAGTTGTGAAGCCTAGTTGATCAGAAATGCCTCATCTTCCTAATTTTCATCTACAAGCTCCACTGAATCTTTATTACCCTGCCTGAATGCTTGTCCAGGGTTTCTGCAGAAGGGCAGGGCATTATGTTTGCAGCCCAGGTGATTTTATGGAAGGGATTGAACTCAGGTCAACAACAACTCATCCATAAGCAGCGCAAGCTTCAGGGAATTGAAACATAAACATGAACCCTATCAGAAATGGCACAGCCATCTAATTCAGTGCAACCATGTGGATGTGAAAAACTTTAAAATCATCAAATTAATTCTAACTTCTGCTCTTCCTCTGAGAAGACAGCGTGATGGTTTATTTCCTTCCTAGAAGCTTTGCTTTTCCTCTCAGTGCTGAAGAAAAGTGAGAGGCTGTTGCATCCTGAAAGAGAGAGCTCTCAGTATTCACTGCTGAGTGTGCACAGCCTGTGCATCACTCCCTGTGAGGGGCAGGGCTTCATTAAGGAAGGGTAGAGGATGACCATATGGTATCGAAGTATTTTCCAATTCTGTTTCTGCACCATCTCCAGAAGCAATTTTTCCATATCCCTGCCTCTTACAAATCTTTTCCTCCCAATTTTATTTTATCCTCTCCTCTTTCTACAAGGCCTTCTCTCCCTTTTTTCTCCCTTTTTTTCTGGTCCCTGCCCAGACTTCAAGTTTTTATGTGTTCTGCCATTCCATTTCCAGTTCCTGGCCCTCAAATCTGTCAGGTGTGCTGGAATGTTGCTGGGACAGAAGTGAAGCAGTAGTAGAGGAAGGGAAGGAGTTAAAACTGAAGACTGGGAAGCTTTGAAGAAGAACACAATAGTTATTGTGCTAATTTTCATCTCCATAGCAACACTAATGCAATGTTTTTCGCTCACTCCTGGAATTCCCCTCCTATGGTCTCCTCCTGGGCTCAGCCTGGGGACCAGCACTGGCACAGGGACTGGGAGGGTGCCTCTGTGGTTTTGAATTGTTGGAAGATGGATGAGGGTTGAAGAAATCAGTGGTGCAACTCTGGGGGCTGCCCCTGAGGTGTGGGACAGATCTGATCAGGAGGTTTGTCACCAAGGAACAGAGAGGGTCTTGTTGAGATGGCAATGGCAGCTGGTGCAGCAGACAGCAATTATTCTGTTGGGAGCTTCTCACAGAGGTTCTGTGAGGATGGGAGGTCAGTGTTACTTTTAGAGGTGACCCCTCAGAGAGGCACTCTTGCCTTTCAATGTATTATCCTTGAAATTTGGGTTTAGATCATTTGAGGGTCTGCACAAATTGCATAGCAAAAAAATAGACATTTTGCACTATTGCATCAAATCATTAATAGTGCGAGACTGTGATTAATGCAAACTGAGTATCTTAAAATCTGTGGACATATTTACATATCTTACTTGGGTAATATATCTTGTAGAAGTTAAAGGTAGCTGAAATCTCAGAGCATTATTCAAACTGTAAAGCAAACTACAATCTCAATTGCCTTTTCTCCTGATATCTTGGTAACCAGGCTTGCGTTATAATAAGCTTTGGGGTTTTTTTAACCCTCGTTGTACCATTATACTGAGCCAGAAAAATCTGGGAGGAAGGAGACTTTTTGATATTCCACAAATGCAAGTGTCCCAAGGGGTATATTTCACTGCTGAACACGGCTGTGCCATTTGGAGAATGCCAGAGGGCAAACTCTGAAGAGGCATAAGAAGCATCAAGAGGGAGAAGAAAATGTTAGGATGTGCTGTTGTGACAGATGGTGAGATGGTAGGCTGCTCTCAGATGGAAACATGTTGAAGAGTTTTGCTTCTCCAGTCGGGACAGCTTCTTGAGAACAGGCTGGGGGCAAAAACATCCAGAAAGCCTCAGGCCAGCTTTACTCTGTGGACTGTAACTGCTGGTGGGAAAGAGCCAGCCAGCAGCTCTCTTGGTGGCTCCATTGGTTGAACAGGTTCTGGTAGCAGTGCTGGATGTCCATGAAGATCCACCAGGAGTCCTGGCTGGAATTCATTGTGCCTTGGCCGAGAAGCATTAATGCTGTCCACGAAACATGGGAATGCAACGCTGATCTTCCTGGTAATCCACCAGTGCTATCTGGAGCCAAACCAGCACCTACCGGGAGCCCTTTTTGTCACACGACCTTGATTTATCTCGGCTCCTGCCACTGCTGGGTGTTACCATCACCCTTGGCACTGTTCTGGCAGCTAGGACTGAGCACAGAGCTGTTCCTTTTGCAAAGATCTCTGCTGGGATTCCTCAGGTTTGGACTGAGATGAGATCTCTAGGAGGGTGTGTAGTTCTGCAGCTGGAAGGCTGTGGTGTTTAAATAGGAATGCCACACAGGGACCTCATGGAAACAGAGAGCTTCCAGGTAAACTGAGGTTGGTGAAGGAAAGCTGCAGGGAATTTAAGTCAAAATACAGAACTGCTTTCCTTGTCAGCTGACTCGGAAGATAAAGTGATGCCATTTTCACGCAAGTGTTGCATTTCACCTAAAGTTTATACTTACTGCTCTTCTTATATACCCTTCTTAGCCTGCGGACATGAGGCATTTCTATTTTAAAAAAATTTAAAAGGAATAAACTTAGGCATCTTTTACTTCCTCCACTACCTTCTGTCCATCCCTTCTCCCATCTTTAAATCCCATAGCCTTAACTCCCAAATTAGAGACCTTCCTCTCCCCACATATTCAGAGCCTAGAGCGTACATGTAGTTTGCAGAGCACTGAGTGGGCTTAATGTACCATCAGGCTGGAACGTGTTAGGAGCTAATTCTGGGATGCATGAGTACAGGAATTGTCATGGGAACACAGCCTATGATCAAGAAGGATAAAAATTCCAGTAGGAAACCAGGCTATGGGAGACTTCCATCATGTTGCTCAAAACAACCTTAAAGAGAGAATGATTTTGCAATTATTTCAAAGGAGACACCGTGCCATGGAAACCCCTGACAAAGCAAATTGGCAGTAATTAATAGAGGAAGGAACTTTAAAAGAGTAATTTCTTCTAGTTATCCAAAGACATAAACGTGTTCATCTTCTAGACCCATTCATGAGAAAAAAAAAATCTGGGGAGTCAGTTTTCCTCTGACTGAAACTTAGCTAGTAAACATTGAGTAAAAATATATTTTCTCACTTTTTTTTTTTTAACTGACAAAAAGGAAGGTTTGAATTAGCCTTCCATGTAGCCAGATACTTCCTTTTAACCCATTTTCCTTGGGAAATTACAGTTACAAGATTGTGCCATTGTTGGTCCCCATGAGCTCCTTTTGAACTCATTGCCCAGTTTCAACTAAACTTGCAGAGACATCAAGAGTCCCTTTGCCTTTGATGAAAACAAGTAGATACAAAGCAAGCCCCTGTTAATGGAAAGGCCACAGCATGTGTTCAGCATATTATTAGACATTAGAGAATCTGTGTGAGGGAACAGAAGGACTGAAAACTTTTATAAGAACAAAAAATACAGCAAGCAAGCTTCAAAAGTGTCACTGCTCAGATAACTTTTTGGGAGTTGCTGTGCTAAGCTCTGTAAGTACTCTTAATTGTTTCCTAATTCAAACCTGTGCAGGGCCTCCTGATAATTAAAGTGTCAACATTTCAGTGATGAAAAGCCACATTGAAAATCAATGTTCAGTTGACATTGCTGCTTGCAGGGAAGATGGAAAGGTCTTGTGAAGGTCCGCAGAAGCAGCTGTGAAAGCCTTCTGTCAGCTTGGTGGGAGGGGAGAGCTCGAAGACCAAACGAGCATTTGCAAATCCTCGTCCTTTAAATTTATGGCTGGCTGTAGATGAAACCAGAGGCACGTCTCTTATGAGGAGGCCTCCAGAACTGCTTGTCCTGCTTAAAACTTATTGCAGGTGTTTTGCCTGTTCCCAGACCAAGAGAACAGAGTGAGCAACCCTGACTTGAAACTGCAGGGAAGCTCCTCACAGGAAGATCTGTCAGCGTCAGCAATGGCCCATCCTCACAGAGCTCAAGTGCCTTTTACTGTTCAATGTGGTTTTTATTCCCAGTTCTTTGTTCATCAGGCTCCTCACCTTGCTTTGTGAGTCAGGACAGTGAGACACAGGGAGACTAAATGGTGACACTAAGGTCACACATTTTGGCAGAGGATGAAGTTAAACCCAAACCCTCTGAGCTGAGGGGACAGCCTTGGGCTCTCCGCAGGGTGGAAAGCTCTTCCATGTGCTCTCTCTGCCCTTCTTCCCTTCTCAGATTAGCTCTCTCATTCCTGCTTGCACTTTTGTGACTGTGCTTTAGCCTATCAGGTTTTCCAGAACTGACCATTATGGCATCACTTTTGAAGTGACTGTTGAGTATAACCCAGTGCAAGTCTTGGTATTATAAACCTGCTTACAAAAATGGCTTGCTGCCTTCCTTTACAGCATTTATAAACTATGTCCAAAAATACTCCAAAGTAGTTGCTAATAGCCTAGATTGATTCTGACTGCATGAAAGACAAGTAATTTCAAATTATGAAAATTAACTACTTACATAATTTGATTTATTCTGTTACAGTCTCTGTGAGGATTTAATCATGGTGCCTTATCCCCCAGCTCTGCTGCTGCTGAACTGACAATATATCACAAGTGTGATTCAGAAAGGTCTAGCAAGAATGCTGGGGTGGTGTGAGGGAAAAACAGGTAGATGATATAACAGAAGTTAAGGTTCAGTCTCTGGCTTGTAATTATTCCATCTTTTTCTCATCGTCTGTGTTTATCCTATTGCATGTTGATTTAGCAGCCTCTTTAGGATCATGTTTAATATGTACATTAATATGTATATTTGCAATCTGATTACAACTTTTATCAGAATGCCTGGCTCAAACTTGCTGAACTTTTGCAATCCATGAATGATCCCTCTGAAATGGGGGTCTCAGAAATGCCTTTTCTGTATCCCCACTCCACACAAGCAGGCACTGTCCCCGAGCCCAGCCCAGCTCCTGCCGCGTGCCGAGGAGGATGTGCCCTGCAGCCACTTGCAGATGCTGGCACGGAGCACATTCTCCAGGGCAAGGTGGGCTCCGTGCCCATCACTGAGAGGAACCAGACAGGGCAGGACACTGCCTGTGTGAAGGTTCAAAAAGCTGCAGCTTTTGGATCTCCCCTAGCTTGGTTTCCTCAGCACAGTGCCAGGAGGAGAGGCCCCTCAGACAGTGTGATCCAGAGCTTGTTTTCCAAAACAGCCTCCTGCCTTAAGTCTGAGAGGCAGCAAGTTCACAGTAGGAAAACCTGTTTAAATAAGGATTTACTTTTGTAATCAGACACACAGCCCCCTGGCACAGCCTGTGGTACAGCCTCCTCCCTATCACAGAGAATCTAAATCTGAAAAACAGAGACTGCACTGGGAATATTTATATCTTCACAATTTATTTGTTCAGGGATTACCTTTGTTCTGATAGGGACCCTTCTACCTCCCACTGGTCTCTGAAATCACACAGATAAAGCAGAGTAAAAAACAGACAGGCACTTGCATACAAAAACCATTGTGACTAGGCAAGGGGTGCTTAGAAGTAACTTGGAATCTAAATTTGCAAACAAACCTAAGGGGTAAGGGTAGCTAGCTGGATAACCTTCCAGAAGGCAGAAATATCTTTTGAGTTGCCTCTTTAGTTCCTTTAAGGCCTTATCATCACTTTGATCTAAATTGAATTGACTCCAAGCCAGTTTATTGCAATGTATGAGATGCTGGAGATGAGGCTCTTGCCTGAGATCTTGGAGTGGCACAGTTCACCCTCAAAGTGAGAATAGAGTCTTGTAATTCTCTCCACTACAGAGACAGAAGAAAAACTGACTCTCACTTTTAGGATAGATTTTAGAGGTAGATGATGATGCAAAGAAACAAAGAAAGGTATTATTCTCCCCTTCGTTTCCCCTCTCTACCCTCAACCAAAACTATCTTCTCTTCCCTGCCTGGGAGGTAACTGTGTCTGAGAAGGAGAACAGTTCTGCCCACAAGGCTCTCTCTACCCCTCCAGGATATTTCCTTGCTGCAGTTCAGCTCTTTCTGAGCTGGCAGCTATTGCAGACCGGAAGAGTCTGAAGAAAGGAGACAGGGTGACAAAGTCTTCTTCACTGAAAGCAGGAGCAATACTTCTTGATCCTTGATCATTGATTCCTACAGCTCTTTAAAGGGCAGAACATCCAGCAATTGCACTTGACAGGTGTTGGGCCAGAAGATTTGTAACAGGAAACATGAGGGGTATGATCTGTTCTCATTACCACAGAAAGAAGCTTTCTCTTTCAGTCAAGACAAACAAATCTTTTATTTCCTGTCTTCTTTTATTACTTCACCAATTTATTAAAATCTTTATTTTTATATACTTAATATCCCTGCAATGCCTTAACTTTTTAGGTCAGTGACTCATACCTACAGCCGCATAAGAGCAAACCTCTTCATATAAATGGCTTAATTTTCAGGCTGACCATGTAATTTTACCATTCTTCAAATGATCTATACTTCTCTAGATTAAATAGATGAGTTTCCAGAAAGCAAATGTGTTTGGGCTCCACAGACAGAGCTTTATGTTAGGTTCCTGCCAAAGAAGTCTGCACAATATTGTCTCAATAAAAAATGAGAAAGTAAAAACCATTTAGTCACAGGTGTACAACACATTACAAATGCAGAAAAGGCATCACTACATTATGTCATTGCATAAGTAGTTCTCTCAGTAACAGTTAAGGGAATAAGCTAGTTGGTCACATCTAAAAAAGTGCTGCTTTTATGAAAAGAATTGGCAGTAAAAAAGTCAGAATTACATTTCTATGTGAAATAAGTTCTGATGAATTAAAGCAGCTCCTGAAGTTTCCAGTGCTCCTTCCTATGTAAATGGTGCTTCATCCTATATGTATTTTCAGCACATCTCTCTGTCTGCCTAACTTTAACTTAGGCTCTATGCTGTTGCATTGAATTTCAATCTAGATTTCTGTGCCACTTCCACCAAGGTACCTCACAGATTTATGAGAGGAGTGAAGATATATGTTTTGTTGCCTTCTTTCTTGGTTACATACCTCTTCGATACATGCTGGAAGTCAGGTTTCAGCAGACTGATGCCTTCTGGTCAGAAGAAATAGTTGCTTTGTCATCTTTCTGCATTTAATTAATTTTAATTCTGTATGTTCCCAGAAAAATTCTGGCCAAATCTGTTCTTCCAATATTTCATAAAGAGCTTTTTCTTGTGACTTCTCGGATGGAGCAGAGATGAGCAATTTCTTAAAAAGCTATTGACTCTTATGAGCTGATTAGGTGTGTTACAATGGTCGTGCAGAGGGTTATCAGTTTGTCCTCACCACACCCCTGAGAAGTCAGTCAGCATCATTGCTGTGCCATTTGGGGAGATGAGAGACAAACTCCCTGACCTCCTATATCATCCATAGGTGTGTCCTCTCTCTCTGAATCAATGAAATGAAAGGAACAGTCACGTTTCCAACCTCCCAGACTGCAGTGGGATGGACATTCAGTAAAACCCAGGTGACACTGCAGCAGTGGAGACCACACAAGTCCTTAAAGGAAGAGAAGCATCTCTCTGGGGCTGCACTGGAAAGCATTTTCCAGAGAGAATCAGGACCCATTCTCCTCTTTCTCCATGCTTGCCTCAGGATATGTCCAAATAAAGCAGATACAGCCCATTCTTGCAAGTGGATGCAACACAGACCCTGTGCTTCTGGTGTGTTGTTTTTCCCATTTCTCATGTGCTGGATCCACCAGCCTTCACGAACAGGTCTTGAGAAAGAAGAATTTAATGGGGTTTTCTGCAAACAGGCATTGAAAAAAAATGAGGAGTTTGCCAAAAATACGTTCCTCTCCTCATGTGGACATAAATCCCTTGATTTACTTTCTATACTCTTTGATTCCAGCAGAGGTCAGCTCTGCCTGTGCTGGGGATGGATAAAGCACTTCAAAGTGTGGGCACCTGCACACCTTGGAACACAAAGCGCTGCTCTCTTCCCTCTGCCCCTCACAGCACTAACTTCAGGCCATTTCAGACCCTCCTCTTAAACGGAGATAAAAGGGCTTTGAACCAGAGCATCTCAATCTTCAGGGCTGCTGTAAAAGCAGGTTAGAGAGCTGTTCTTGCTGCTGCTCTGAGGCTCCATGCCTGTTTGAGAACAGTCTGTAATGAGCAGGAGGAGCAGGAGACTGTGACAGTGGTCCCTCGTGAGGTTAAAACTGTTGGAAGATGAAAAACCCCCAAAGAACAAGAAGTTATGTCTGGACTGTGCTTTCCAATTACTGAGCTATTAGGGAAACAGAAATACTGCCATCCTGTTGCAGCTGTCTTCCTTTACTGCTGTATCAGGATTGTAAAAAAAAATCTCTGTGCTCAATAATGTTTGGTTAAAGTTTGTTCTGGGAAAACTATCTGGATGTATCTACAAATAATTTTATTAGTTTAAATGGCATAATTTTGGTGGATATATGGTCCACTACAAGTATATTTCCTCCATCAGTTACAGCTGTTCTTTAACATTAGCTCTTCAGAACACAAAACAAAAAACGTTTTGAAGCTGAAGGCAGAATGTGTTGACAAAAACTCTCTGGTTTTACTCTTTATTTTAGTGTCCCTCAGTTAATATTTTTTATTTTCCAGTTTTTAAGTGTCAACATGCGTTTCACACCTTGATCCTAAACAAAATTCTCTCGGCGAGTCACTGTACATAGAGGGCTGCTCTTTAGAGTGACAGACCCACCCACTCTTCTTCTTTGGTTTCACCACCTTTGCCTTATCCTTCTCCTTTTCCCACCTCTATCCAGGGAGGAAACCATTCATGGCAGAATGTGGTATCGTATAACCCTGAAAGTGTCCAAGATACATTTTATCCTCTCTCATTTTTTTAGAGATTAAGTTATCGCTACATTCAGAATTTTTGTTAATTGTCATTAATGATTGACACACTTTATAGACTTTTGAAGCTAGAAATTAATGACTGCTTTTCTGAAATTAGATGTCATGCTTTCGACAGGAATCTTTCATGTAACCAGTGATGTGTGCCATTGAGACAGCAGCTGCTTCTGAAGGATAATGTCTAAAAAACCCAAAGAATCTCACTGTAAATCTAATGGCTGGTTTTCCTAACTAATACTTTTCACACTTTTCTGGTACCTTTTTTGAATTTAGCTTCTTAATACTAAAAAACAGATTATGTTTCAGTGCATCTATGCACCCCTTTTCTTTGTTCTATCAGGGAGATTGAGTAGATTGAAATGACTGAAATGACTAAATGTGGTTTTCTTATTTCTTATATGTAGCTGTATATAACAAAAAAATAAGTGCCATAAGTCTAACAAGCTACCGGGAGAGCCAATAAATAATTTCAGTACAAGATCAAGGATAGAGCTAATGAGCAGCAGACTTGACTTGTTACCTGAGAACTGAGAGAAGAAACATAAGCCCACCAGAAAGAGGTGATTAAGGAGCACCATTGTAGTGAACTTGCACTCTGTGTGCAGTTGTGCTGCCCAGCTCCAGCCTTTAGGAGTGTCAGATGAATGTTAGAGAAAGCAAGGAAAGCTATTTTTCATTTTAGTGCTTGTTTCTCCTGATGGCATTATCTGTTATAGGTCAAGCAGCTACAGATGACAGCTTCATAGGTCATCTTAAAAACAAGATATACACCCAGCACTGTTGCCGCTGATTAAAGATCACATTTCTGAGTGCAGATGACACTCCTGGCTTTTGGGCGACTACAATGGATTTAGAATTCCAGTGGGAATAGCAGATTGTGTCCCAATACCATACACATAGAGCCCAGGATGTTGCTCACGAGGGACTGTGCAACTGCTTCACCAAAGAACAAGTCATGCTCTGGAAAAGTGTCAGCATTTGTAAGGCTCCCATTCTTTGCTGTTGCAAGGGGATCTGGGTGCTGGCTTACACTTACAGGTGCTGGCTGCCTCTACAGACAGTCAGGAGCAGGCTCCACGCTTGATGCCCTCTTCACCTGCCTTTCTTTGGCAGCTGGGTCCAAATATAGGTATTTTGTAGGTCAAATTTGTCTTTACAGAGAGTTCAAAGCACCGCTGACTTTTGTGCCATAAACTAATGGATGCATCCTGGGCTGCTCATTTTGCTGTTTCATTTTGTCATCTGTCCCATGGTAATTGCCTTGCCCTGGGCTGAGGAGAGCCTTGTCTGCTTTCCCCAAGGAGAAATCTTAGGTGTCTCTAGGCCACTGTCAGAATCTGAAATTCAGGAAAAAAAACTTAATCCTGAATCAAGAATCTCTGAAACAAACAGAAAAGATGTCTCTCTTGCTGAGAGTTCCCTGCTCCCAGCTGAAGTGGGGCTGGTGCCCACGATATTCCTGTTAACTCCATCCAGAGCAGGGTGTGCCCACTGTGTGGCCTCTAACACAGAGCCATGTGGCTGAAAGACATCATCACCGGTTTTTAGAGATTTTATGGTTCAAAATAGCTAAATTGACGTGAGAGCTGAACCAGTGGATTGGTAGTTTGACAGTCTGATATCAAAGGGGAGATAAGTTGCACACCCTTAAGCATGACGCAAAGGCGTGTGAGCTCTGGAGGGCAGAAGATCTGCTGGAAGTGTGCTGGAAAACCCTGTGCAGGGCAGAAAGGTCCCAGTCTGGATATGGTCTTGGCTATTGTGCTTATTTGAAATGGTTTCCCCAACAAATCAGCTCTAAATCCACATCTGGCTTTTGTCTTGGAGGAAACTGATTGGTTTTCCCCATAATAGGGTCCAAACAAACTCGAAGTGATACCATTTAGATGATCAGAAGATAGAGACAAACAGCAAATCAGAGAGGTGATAATGTAGGCACAGATCCTCATTATTAATAGAAAGTGGTTGTTTATTCTAGATATAAACATCTTAAAGTATTAATTAAAAAAAAAAAAAGCCAAAACCCCATAATCACACAAGCCTTCTGGTCTAGATGGAAAGAAACACATTTTGCCTTTTACAGAACAGCAGGGGCCCTTTTTGCCACTGGCAACTGTCAGTCTTCAGGTAATTTCATAATAAGACCTGCAGTACAGTCTTTGAGAAGAGTGAGACTTGAGTGGGAGAAAAAAATTAAAAGCCTTCAGTAAAAGGCAGAGTGAGAATGAGCTTGATTTATGACCCTAATGTAAAAATTCTTTGTGCAGAAGAGATGGTAATGATGCCATTATGTTGGGCAAGCCCAATGCAGAACATTGTTTATGTAGATACAAGCGTTAGAGAGGACAGAATGGAAGTCATTACCCTAGGAAAGGAATCAACATCCTTAAATGCATCTTTTACAGAGACCAAAATGCTATTAGACTTCTAAACTTTGGCTTTCCTGTTTTCTTGAGAGGATAATTATATTATTTGCTTGTTTTCTCTGGTACATTTGAATTTTTTTCTGTGTCACTAAATAATGTCTGACATTTTTTGCTCTTGGCTGCTCCCTTGTGTGGTCCCTGATTCATTCCCTCACTGTTCTGGGGCTGTCACTGCTCTCATTATGGGCACGTGGCTCTGCCTGCCTGTGCCTGGCTGTGTCCCCGCAGGGAGGGGTGCCCATGCTGGTGCCACCTTGGCTCCCAGCACGTCCCCCCCTGCAGAGCAGCCCTGCAGCCTCTGTTCCCTGTGTGCCCAGGTTCAGGATGTGGATGGCCACCTAGCAGTTTTTCAAAAATGATCCACTGGTTACATCATCAGAACATGAATCAGCTCTGTGATACTGCTGGGATGTCATCCCTGCCCAGTCAGTCATTTCCACTGTTTTATTTGCACTCTTGGCTGTTCCTGCCCAAGAGCATCCTTGATACTGATTCTATTCAGCTCCATTTTTTAAGCCAACCTTTAATTCTAACTCAGTTGTTCCATCCATTTGCATTCCTCCTCAACCTTTAATCACCTGCATGCTTACCAGCTGTACAGGTTATTCCCTCAGCTCAACTGTTAATGAATAATTAAACACTAATTTTTATTAAACTATTAATTAAAACACTTCATGATACCCAGGAGAGTGTCCCGAACAATCACAAGCGGTGTAAGGTTTTTCACTTGACAATAGTTGTAATAATGAGCTACTTTTGATTAAAGCTTTCCAGACAATGGTACGTACTCCTAATATTTTCACCCAACACACATTTATTGCTCTGTGTCTGTGGCACTGTTAAAAGCTTGTGCTGTATTTACTTGGATTTATTAGAACACAAATTAGAGGAAGACACTATGACAACTGACTGGGCTGCATGTAAGTAATACTGATGTGGCCCAAATTAGCCTGCATCCTCTAGTGGTTGAGTTACCAATATATCATGGCCTGAAATCCCTCACAAGGATCGCATTTTTATCACAGACCTCCCTATTTCAGCTGTCTCTGCTGGTTTCAGAGCACCCCTTTCTCGTCAGTGACTCAGTGAGCCACAGTCATCGCAGTGAGGTGCCAAACTTGTACTCCGTGGGCTCCAGCACTGCCTACTGCACTGGTTCTCCAAGCCCTGCTGATCTTTTATAATCTAGCACAAAGCTATGGATAAGAAAATGAATATTGAGAGCTACTTTCCCCCCCTAAATTAAATTTAGAGATACTCTTGCGCTTAATATAAATAAACTGGATGGATTTAATGCTATCAAATCAACAGTGCTAGGTAAAAAAGCCAGGAATGTGGTTTTTTTCTCCCAGAGGAAGGATCAGTCTTACCCAGTGAAAGATCCAGTTATGGCCCAAATGTATGCATCTAGAGACTAGCAAATGTGGTTACAATACAAATAAATTATCTGCACTTAAAACTGGAAAATGCTTGGGTTTATATATTACAACCACCCTGCAGTAAGTGTCACACACACTGGCTTCTGGATTCAGGGAGAAACAACAGCCCAAAGAATTACTGCTGCCCACACGGAAAGTTTTCCAGGCAGGCCAGTGCCAGTGCCTCCACGTGAGTGCAATCAGAAGCAATCCAGCAAGTCAAAACCCAGGAAACTCAAACAGCAGAGGATAAAGAAGGATGGTCTGCCCGAAACCTAATTGCTGTGAGGCAAGAGAAACAGCAGGACTGGAAGAGGGAGACAGAAGATGCAAGGTGATGCTGAAGTCACGTTTTGCTGCTGGCTGCAAGAGTGATTCACTGAACACCGTGTCCTCTGTCAGAGGGAGGGAACAATAACCACAGAACATTTGGCACTCCTGTCCATGAAGAATCCCAAGCCAACTGTCCTGCTCTGCTCACTCAGCTGCTGCACAACCAACTACACACAGCTTTAGGAAGAAAGCAAAAGGAATGAAACTTGACTAAAATGAACTTTTATTTCCACTGCTGTGAAAAAGGGGGAAGGGGATTCTGACTCTTGTCTTTTTACCTGTAATTGTTATTGCAGACACGACTGGGTTGCAGGTACAGTAATTTAATACTCTAAATTCTATTTTGAAGGTCAAAGTTTTCTAACACTGTCATATTTTTGATTGTGACTTATAGCAGCAGAGTTTGGAAGTTCTCCTTAAGTCAGGAGAAGCTGCCAAATGAAACCACACTTCAATAGGTACAAAGTACCCTTTGGAAGAATTCCATCAAATTATAATCGCCTCTCATTACTGCACAAGCTTTTCTGGGTGGGGTAGCCACTTCCAGCCCTTGTCACCTATGTAAAAAATCTACATACTGGATCAGACATTTCTGTGACTCTTAGTTTTCATTTCTGCTTTCCTTTCCTCTTTTTCCAGCAGGTCATACTCCCAATGCTCTCTCATAATTAATCAAAACTTTTTGTTCATTCCCGTGGGTTTTTTATTGGCCTCCATGGTACTGTTCTGTGTGTTTGTGTACATATGTAAGCACAGACACCTACTTATTTATGCAAGTAGGTAGCTAAATCACCTTGGCCCCTCTTTGCACCTCAAAGACAGCTCAATAGCCGGATTGTCACTCTGCCATCCAATATTCCCTGTGGCAGAGAACGACTTTTTAGCAGTTTAGCACTTAGGGCATAACTGGTGTGTTTGTCCATGAGCCAGCTGACTTGCTGATTCTTTTTGGATGTTTTCGCCATCAAACCGTTCTGTTTTCCATAATCAACACAAATCCAGTTCAGTCAAAGCCTTTTCATTTAACATAGTGGAGTAATGGTTTCCTACAAAATACAATGAATTAGGCAAAAGATTCTAGGAACAAGTAAGAAAAATATAACTTAGACAGCCATTTTTCAGTTTGATAAGCCTTGTCTTAAATTTGGGGGCATTTTCCCCTGAAAACTTTCAAAACTCATCTTGAATTTTGACAAAAACCCCCAATACTTAACCATAGTCAACAAGGCTACTTTTGCTCATATTCTGATAGTTTTCCAGTCCTCCCATTTTTCAGAGGAGCCAGTGATGTGGGAATCCTTAGGTTGGACTTTTGGTGGTGCTGAGCAGCTGATGCTTCATGGCAGAGCAAGCCTGTTTAAAACTAGCCATCCTGCCTTTAGTTTTGGGCTTTGTACTTCTCCCCAACAGAAAACCTGCAAATGCACACACAGGGGTGCAGGAGTCAAATGCAGTTTCATAACTTCCCTGCATTTCCAAGCAAGCTTCCCAAATTACCATGACACACTCCTACTGCAGGCAAGGCAAACTCAAAAGTGTTCAGTCAATTCTTAGGATGTCTGTGTCTGCCTATTCCACTGTAGTCCCAAGTGCTTTTCTTCCTCCAGGAACTGCAGAACTGAGGACCTAAGGAGAATGTGGAGGAAATTACCTCCAATTCCACTCTCTTACTCCATCATGAATTTGTAGATGAACCATCAAGGAAACAACACTTGAAATTCAGTATGTATCTATTATACATTCCCAACATTTTCTGAAATGTGCCGTGGTTTTAATTAAAATATAAATTGTATAGGCAGAAGGACTTTTTTCTCTGCCAGGGGCAACTGTCTGACCATGGACATCAAATGCCCATGGAAAAAATACTTTGTTTTTTTCATGCATTGAAACTTCCCCAACTTTATTACATTTGGAAACATAATGTAATAGCAGACAGCAACATTATGTCTGACATATATAATTAGTTTACCAAAAAAAACAACCAGGGGACACATTTTTGATAGAACCACTTTTTTTCACACAATGGTTGCAGGATAATAGATCACATTGATCCTTTTTGCTAAATGGTATGACAAAGTAAATGAGCATTTGTATAAAAATGCCATAACAGTTGAAGCTTGAATTCGGGAGTCTGTAACCTTTGCTTGTGCTCATAAATTACCCCGCAGATGAGAATGTAACATTAAAAAAAAAGAAAAAGGCATCCAAAGCCAAGAGATACAACTCATCAAATACTGAAATGCTTTATATATATGTGTACCTAATGTTAATCACTTCAGATCCTATAGTACAAATTGCCTCCAGCAGTTTCTAAAGTTATATCACAGGTTAAATGGACACCCACAGATAGAGATTAGTCATTTAAAAGACAAAGGTATAAAAACTGATTTCAACTGCTAAAGCTGTCTTAAAGTCAATTTTTCTTGCATTTTGAAGCTATGCCTTTTTTCCCCCCAGTTTCTGGGTAAGGGGTTAATAGTAGGGCAAACCATTGAATCTGGCAGCATATAAGGCTTTTTTCCACTAAATACCTTAGAGAAAATTGGGGTAAAAAGGTGTTACTCTTTCAGATCAAATACATTCAGTTGTCACTTCTAACAGCTATGCATTAGTAAGTCATTAAAAATATCTGGATTTTAATCACTTATGTTCTCTCAAACACTAAAATAGTGGTATGTCTTCCTCACATGTGGAATTAGCACAAAATGCCACAAGCACCCGAGAGATGTCCTGTAACCCCAGCTCAAGAGGAATCCTGGTACTGAGAAGTCAGATTCTACATGCAGTGGGTGCCTTCTGCCTGAGTGTGTTCTGTCAGCCCTTTCATTTGCTGCCTGGATGAAAAAACAGGTGATGTGGAGCTTGCAGAGAAGGAAGGAGGAGGAAGTATGCAAGGAAACTTGCTAATTTGAAGGTTGCACTGAGGGCAGGGAGAGCTGTAGAGTTCAAAACTTCTGGGAATAATAATAATTACAATAATACTCCAAAATAACAAAGCCTTGATTAATCTCTTCTCAA
Organism: Origma solitaria; assembly: GCA_013397895.1. NCBI lineage: Eukaryota > Metazoa > Chordata > Aves > Passeriformes > Acanthizidae > Origma > Origma solitaria. The sequence continues at coordinate 252,483 of VZRL01000718.1, forward strand.
AAAAGCAGACTTTTAGGTAAGTCAGAAATCCTGTTTTAGATATTGTATTAACTTTTCACGATGGCTTGGAGCTGATTACCTTTTCCTCTCCGTTGACATTCCAAGTGCTTCAGTCTCCACAATGAAAAAGAAGAAACTTCCAGATATTTATGACAAGCTTGGAGGAAAACTGGACTTTGTAGAAGTAACACCAAAGACAGAAGGTGTGAATGGTAGCTATGAAGAGAGTAGTCTACTTACAGTACCTTAAAACAACCTGAGGCAAAAGTCACCTTTTGCAGTGTTCAGAAAGTGTTTTTTCCTTGGGGTTGCTAATGCTTTGAGCAGTGCTGCTGACCAGTCCTGTGTGCAGGAGAAACAATGACTCCTAATTCCATATTCCTGTTTTGTGCAACACTGCAGGAAGTAAAGTGTGCAGTGTCAGCACGCAGCAGTCTGTATGATCGTGAACAGAAATAGTTTTTTTAGCCCCTAAGCAAAGTATTTGTCTCTTGGCTCTACAGATCTTAGGATTTAGCAGACTAAATTTACAAGCAACTGTATATTTGATCCCATTTTTAACAGTAACAAGACAAACAGTGGATGAATATAAGTTTTCTGAAGGCTAATTTAAATACAGATGATATCACAGCAAGCAGCAGTTCAGAGCAGCAGCATGTGCCAGGTGCACGGGGGGTCCTGCCTCTCTTCTTTGACTACTGAGACCCATTCCCAAGGTAAGGTCCCTAAAATACATGCCCAACAACAAATATTGTAAACCTCTCCTCCTTTTTCCTTTCCCCTGCATTATTTTCAGTCCTCTGTGGCTCAAAAACTCAACTCACAAGTCTGCACTTGCACAGTGTCAGGTATGTGCCTGTGCAGGTGAATATGCTCATGCATGTATGGATAGGTTAATCAATACGTGATTGACTTCTCAGAAAGCAAAGAAACAAAATCAATGAAGAGCAACAGAGTCTACCCTGAGCTAAGTTTTTCCCAAGTCAGACTTGGAAGTTTAGCTCGTATTTCGCAGCAAAGTTTAGGTCAGTAATTTTTACCAACTATGCAACTGATACTCTCCTTTTCTCTTATTTTATGAGAATAGGACAGTCTTTTCTCCATGTACCTACTGGTTTTTTTTTTTTAACTAACCTCTCAATTTTATTTTCCTCAGGTAAATATCTGCTGGATTAATACTCCAAGAAGAAGAATAGCTAATAGTAGAAAGCATAAGTATCTGTGGAATTACAATATTTAACAGAGCAAAGACATATAATCTTCTAAAGTTTGTTTTCCTAATGTGCAGGAAGCCTGGGGTTGCCCAGTCTCATAAAGCATCCAACCAACACAGGGACTCTATAAAAGTAATAACCTCTCAAACAAAAGCCCTCTGGATTATGAAGCTGTACAAATTGTGTGACCTGTACAAACCAGAGCATGCTTCTGTCCCTGAAAAGGAAACGAAATAATTACAGGGCTAAGAAACACCACTTGATCTGGTTTGAACGATCTCTTGGCAGAATCCACAAGTTGAATTAGGATGAAAATAGAAGACAGTTCACTTGTTAACATCATAAACTAAAGAGATTCAAAGCCTAGGTGGAATCTCAGCTGTGAATGCCAGCACACAAAATCAATCAGCCTACAGGACTGCGTGTGTGTAGCACACACACATCTTTGCTGTATTAGGTAGCATCTTAAAATTAAAATCGAAGGAAAAGCAAACTGAGGAGGATGCTGCCACAGGAAATCTCATCTATGTTCAGGTCGGTAAAGCAAGTAAACATATTCACAAGGCTGGTATGAGCTAGGAACGTTTTCATTCCTCAGTCCAACTTTAGGAAAAAGCAGAAACAGAGTCCTCCTCTGTTCCAAACCCCAATATTTCAAGTTCTCTGGTAGCACAAGATCAGATAATTAGCAAAAACCAAACGATGACAAAATGAAGCCAGATAAATAATAAATATCCACATATATAAGCACACAGCAAGCAAGATAATGAAAAGTTAGCTAGATTTACCGTTTTAATTATCCAAGTGGGTGGTTTGTTTGGGTTTGATTTTTTTTGTGGGGGAAACGTCGGGAGCTGTTTTCACGAGGATTCTTCCACACGCATCCGCGCCGCGGCAGGCGCCGGTCCCGGAGCGCGGAGAGAGCGAAGCCTTTCCCTCCGCAGCCGGCGCTGCCCCCGCCAAAAATGAAACGAGAGAAGGCGGGGGGAGAGGCGAGGAGGCGGCGGCCGGGCAGGCAGGCAGGCAAACTCCGGCGCCGCCCCGAGCGCTCCGTGCCCGGCGCTGCGGAGCGGCGGCCCCGCGCTCCCCGCGCTCCCTGCAACTTGCGCGCCGNATGCCCGGCAGGATGCCCGGCAGGATGCCCGGCAGGATGCCCGGCGTGCTCCGCCCGTCGCTCCCGGGATGCGCCCACCTGCAGCCCCGGGGCGATGCGCCGGGGGCGGGCTGACCGCGGACCCTGCGCCTGTCCAGCCGGGCGCGGGCTGGGAGGAGAATCCTCCGGGATGGGGGGGACCCTGGTGTATCCTAAACCGGGGGGAAAGGCTGCTGCCTGGTGCNNCGGGGATGAAGGGGAAGGTCTGTTCCAAGCACCCGGCTTGTGTAGGATTTGGGATCTTCGCAAGTGCGTGCTCGTGGGGGAGGCTGTGACCTTCTCCGAAATGTTGCGACCGCGCTGTGAGGAAGGGGTGCCAGGGTGCGTGTCAAGTGGTGCAGAGGTGGGCAAGCTGCGCTCGGTGCTTCTGCAGAGAAAAAGCGCGGCTGTCAGAGCGGTATATTTGGAGCAGCAGGATCTGAAGTGAGTGATCCCTTGCTTAGACATGCCTCGGAGTTGTGACCTGCTGACCCTGGGCTGAGCCCCAGCTCCTCAGCACCCACCCACCAACCCTCGCACGCCTACTCGGTGCCTCTCCCTCTCTTCTCTCGACACTCAGCGCTGGGACTCAGATTCAACACCTCTCAGTGGTTGTTCCCAGCCCATCATCTCAGAAGGCTGAGTGCCACACAGACAACCTGTTAGCGAGCAGTGCTCTGAGCTCCTCTTCCCATGCTGCTTGCAGTTCGCTTCCATGGTTGCACATTTTATCTTGGTACCGAGTAATCCGGGGTGCTACTCAGTGCCCTTTCCCTTAGCTCATGATGTTTGTTGTTTGCTTGGACCTCTGTTTGTATGCATTTTTGATTTTGAAGCAAACCCAAAATGTGTTTCAGTGAAACCAGCCCCTACATCCCATTGCAAATATTTATTCCACAAATGCTTAAAAGAGTTGAAAGTACTAGAAGGTGTACCCTATAATGTATTAAGCAAAGTCTTTATAGATAGAAGTTCTAGCAACTACCTGCATCACACAGCCACACTGTAGCTTCATCAGTCTGATTAGATGCAGTTTGCTTGGGTCATTTGGTGCTTGCCAGGTGCTGAAGTGGCTGTTTAGGACTTGTCTTCTGCAGGCTTTTTAAGTTCCAGTTTTATAAGAGCTGAACACTCTTTTTTCTTTTGCAGGTTTTGGCACTAGTGAAAACAGTCTCCTCCCTCACCTGCTATTGTTTGAATTAATGAATTATACCACAAGTGACCTTAGAAATGGCAGAAATAATAGCAAAACAGTCCTGCTCTGTCCATTGCTCCTGACCAGTAAGAGTCAACTGTTTATGATTAATCTCTGTTTGCACTGTAGTCTGCATCTGGTGTTAGATTGATGCCATTACACTCAGTCCAGCAGCAATGTGAAAGTGCCTCTCTAGAACTGACAATTTAGTATATTAGTTTTCTGCTGTGTCTGTAAACCTTTCAAAAATATTTTCTCCTAGGGAAAACTGCTTGAGTGACATTGATGGTGGCAGAAACTCTCTAGTAATTCCCAAAACAGTGTGCAAGGGCATTGGATGTCACAGTGAGAGTAAGTAGTCTCTCCATCTCCTTCAAATATCTCCTTAGGACCTCTTGCTTCCTGTGGTGCTTGCTAAGAGTTTGCTTGTTGTTATTTTGTGTGCTGCTTTGGTTTCAAACTGTGGCTCATCCTCAGATTGTGCCCTACTCAGTGTAGTGACATCTTGTTCAGCTGCTGTGCCTCACAGAAACAGATTTGATGGTAGCAAGGGGCTTTTCTGTTTTGATTATATCGGGTAGCAATTTAAAGCTTATTTTTCTGAGCCAATTTCTTGTTGTTTTCTTTTGCACAGGAATGGTCATGCTGGGGCAGGCAGGAATTCTTTCCGAGTCCGTCGTTTTCTCTCTGAGGAGAGCTGACAGTGGGTGCTTAGGAAAAGAGTACGAGGCAAATGCAGAGAGATCCTTGTCCCAAAACACTCTCTCATCTGGCTGAAGCTTAGGCAATGCAGGTTTGAAACACTACCTGTGCCTTTGTATCTAACCACCACGAGGGATATTTTTTATAAGGGTGTCTACAGGTGGTTTATGAGCACATTTATACTTTTGGTATCTGCTCTGTCACTCCAGCAAGCCATTCTACAGCACATGTAGCTATTGGGCTTATGGAAAAGTATTTCTTGATTGTTTTAAACTTCTGTTTCAAAAAAGTGTGTGTCAAACTGAAAGTCATGCAGTGGTGGGAAAGTTTTCCTTAGCTTAAGTGATATTTGCATTAGTTTGGATAAAGCTATTTAATCCCCCACATGAAATCAAAAAGAAAAGAAACAGAAATAGGTCCGTGAACTGGAAACAGCTGCATGCAGGCTTTATTAGAGAAAGAATGTCCACACTTCTTATGTACTTAGATCTCAAGTTTTTTGACAGAGTCTTTTTGTCCTGAGTTTGCACAACACCTCTTGCATTAAAGTCTCGATCCTGGACTCAGGCTCCGAGACACTATGACACTAAAATGGTAATAGTGGATTGTTTGAATGATAAATAAAAAAGAAAATTAAAAAATGATGTGGTGGCTGGTCTCTGGATGTAGAACACTGTTGAGTTTTGTGACATACATTTAAGTCTGTTTCTGAGAGACCTGTTGCAGAGAGAAACATTTTCTTAGCTGGACAACAAAATGGTTTGGTTTGTTGAATTCAAGATTACATTTCCTATCTGCTGTTTCCTTGCAGAGTTAATCACCAGTGATGAGGCTTAAAATCCCAGCTTCTTCCTTGAGCTGACAGTTAGTCACCAGCATCTCAGAAATTTGTTTAGAGACAATTCTCCAGGTATGTCTGTGGCTGGGAGGGTGTTCTGCCAGTTTTACTTTAAACTTTCCAGAAACTAAGTCAGAAAATCTGGATCTGAAGACGTCAGCAAGGCTGTGGAAGGTCGGCATGAGTCACAGTCACCCTGCACTTCAAAGGACAGGTTTGCCAGCAGCTTTCATTTATCACCTTAGGGGGCATCAAGAAAAGCAGCACTGTCCTGCAGCACATCCAGAGCCTTGGGAAGAGGTGTGACTTTTGGAGTTAGTTATTCCCTCTGTGTGCCAGCTAGCAGCCTCTCTGTATCCCAGTTCTCCCTCCGCCGGCTTGTTGAGGTAGATAACAATGAACTGGTGTGTAAAGCTGGTGTTGGAGACGAGCAGGGCAGGGAACTCTTGGTTTAGCAAATTGTTTGAAGTTCCAGTATCCAGCTGTGAAATCCAGGTTGCTTTCCTCTTTTGCTTTCTGCAAACTGCCTCACATGAACATGGAGTGAAAGAGGGACTGGAGCTTGTTTGTAAGCCACCATCATTTGTAAACTCTTCTCCCTTCTTGACAGTATAGACTTTATACATCTGAGACTTTTGGAGGTTTCAAATTTAAATCCCTCTTGTGCTATAAATCAGGTGGATAGTTTGTATTTCTTGTATGATATTCCTTTGCAGGCTCTTTTTCCTTCTGGGATGTTTCTTTGCAGAAATGTTAAGAAGCTTTAGTTGTTTCCTGTTCCTTCGTCCTTTCCCATTCACTAATGTAAATCAGGTTGCCGAGGTTTGCTGACAGATGACTTTCCTCTCTGCCTGGGTTGTAACCACAGGTCTGGAGGTTAATCAGATTGGGATGCTGGAGTTTTCCCCCTCATGTATTTCCTTCTTTCCTGGCATGGGTTTGCTTTTGTTCTGGAAGAGCTGCTGAGGACAGCTGAGATGAGCTCAGGCATAGCTCAGATCAGAGCATCAGCCAAGGGCTGATTCTCCTGGGTGCTGCACTTGTGATAGACTGGGGTGGGGTAGATTTAAAGTTAGCTGTGTATAGACACTGTCAGAGGCTTCTTTAAAGTATTTTAGCTGGGAGGATTTCAGCAGAATATTTAGTAACAGGGAGTATTGTGTGTTTCTGCATTTAATACAGGGGGATCACAGTGAGAGTATTTTACCCAGTAAGAACGGGACAGGTTGCTCATTACCAAGATAACACGAAGACGAGAGTATTTTGTTGTGCAGCAGAAAGCAACAACATAAAAAGAATAGACATTAAATGGTGAAGGCCATTTGTAGCATTTCTCCCACCTGCATTTTGTCATGCTTAGCCTAAGTTGTTATGTTCCCATCCTCCGTGACTTTGAGGAAATCCCCAGTGAGGGCTGAGGTGCTGATGCCTGAAATTATGGGAGCTCTGTGAACTATTTCACCCTGCTGACCACCCCCTCTACCCCCCAAGGAAATCCCAATGTGAAAACTTGTGGTAATAATCTGTTCCACATTGTAACTTGCTATTTGCTGCTTCTGCTGTTCCTGACACCTCCTTGTTACCTTACCCCCATTGTGTTATCCCACTGCTGTGATGGAGGGACAAAGGAAAGTTTCAGTGAGGTTTTTACAGTTGTGGTGGGGATGGGCACCACTATGCCCTCCATCAGATCCCCCCGGACACATTTGCTTTCTCAGGAGTGGAGAAGAGGCCCTGAAAACGTTTGTGTGAATACAACCAAAGACACCAAACAGAAGATAAAACAGCTTGAACTGATGTAAGAAATTAATGTGGCAGATAGTGCTGTCAGAAAATTTCCTCTCACTGGGTTTATGAAAGGTAAGTATAAAAGTTGCTTTTTAGTCTCTAGGGCCACACTGTCTTGTGCAAGAAGCTCCTCCTTGGCAGTGACATTTATCAGGGCAATAACTCAGCATCACAGGAGATCCACATGCCTTTTTGATTTTTACTGCTCTGCTCTTAGAAGAGCTCTAGCTGAGCGTTTCCCCCTGTTTTAAAATCCCTCTATTCTTTGCTTTCTTTTCTGAGCATAGCTGTCTGTTGTACATATCCTGAGTAGCTCATATGGGGTGAAAGGAGGCTGAGTGAATCAGTGTCACACAGAGATTTGGGGCAGCCTCAGCCCAAGGACAAACCCTCTCAGAGCAGTGTGAGGGGTCTCCATGGCCTCATGGACTGGAAAGATGAGAGGGACTGTGCTGAACACGCCGAACTGTGGCATCAGAGCCATCTGTAGGAGCTCTTGCTGAGTCCCAGGATGGCCTAGGGAGCAATCCCTCACATTTCTTGCCTTTTCTATTTTGCCATAAATGGCTGCACATTTGGGATAAACTATGCCATGCAGATGGCAGGTTAGCTTGAGTTAGATGACAGGGCTTGTGATGTTACTGTTTACATTACGATGTCTAGAGAGTTGAAAGTTCCTTGCACAGCCATCATGTGCTGTGGTGTGCCCTCAATGAGGGTCAGAGGAGCAGGTGGGGGGGCAGGGACAGACCATCTGCAGTTTGCACTACCAGGTGCTCAGCATCCCTCAAAATCAGACCATTTGTTTGCACCCTTTAATTAAAACACTCTTTGTTCACCTGAAGGCTGATTATTAAGTGAGGATGAAGATCACTGCGTAGGAAAACAGATGATCATTTTTTGCCTAATGAAATATGTGTATCTCATTGCTATCTATCTGGAGGGGGAAAACCATGAGAATATTTGTTCCCTGTAAATAATACTTACATTCCACATATTCCAACCTGCTCTCATCACAGAGGCCATGGCATTAAGCTCAAGGGTGCCCTGCAGAACATTTAGCAGGGGGTATGGGGCATGGTGTGGTGTGTTACTCTTCTTGAAAGACAACTCGAGAAGCTAAGGCTGCCTCTTGGAAAAAGGAAATGCCACAACTCTGATGTCAGAGGGTGGGAAAGGAGATGCACAGCACTTGGTGTCTGAAGAAAATGACTGGAGATTAAAAAAGCATGAAGCTTTTCCTCATGACGGACAGGAGAAGCAGAATGCCGTGGGAAATCACTCAGAACAAAAGCACAAGTCTTATGGTTAGCAGAAAAATTCATTTTTCAGAATGTGGGAGCTGAATATGACACACAGCTGAGAGGGAGGACAAGGATGCTTATATCCTAATTTACTATGTCAGCAAGAAGTTTAGTATCTCTTTCTTAGATTTAGTAACTTCCATTCCAGTTGTCCACTGGGACTTTGGGGGCTTTCTTTGTGCCAACATATACCAGAGTGTATATTCATGTACTGGAATGAGCTACAGAAGCTGGCAAAATCCCTGTGCTTTCCCCCTTCCTTCAAAAGTGTCATTCGTATTTCATTTATTTCTAGAGTTCCGATTTTATGAAATACAAGTATTCATCCAAAATGATAACTGCTTAAGAGGTAGGTGGATATGACAGCTCTGAGTTGAAATGGTGGTGTTTGGTCAAATGTTGGTCTTGATGACCTTGGAAGTCTTTTCCAACCTTATTGATTCTATGATTTTATTAAATCTATTTTTAATTATAACAGAGAACGTGGAAATCTGAGAAAAACTTAGATGAGAGCCACTAGACAAACCTAGCATTTTCACTGCTCGATTACTGGGTAACTGCATTTAACAGATGACTTATTTAGACAGATTGTTGTCTTTGGGAATGCATGTTTTTATTTTCTGAAAATTGTATTTTTCACTTGGCTGGGTGCTGCTGTTCTGTCAGCTGCTGTGATCACATTTGCACACACGCACACAAACACACAGAGCATGGTATCAGGGCGATGTGGAACTGGAAAAGGAGGAGTTTGACTAGCAAAAGGAAAAATTGCTAATTACAGAGCAAAATTGTGAACAATATCCTAAGAGCTACAGGTAATAGTGATCTTACAGGGCATTGTTAAACCCATTAAAATTTTATGATTTTGTGGAGATGTAAACTATGTCCCATAACACATTCTGATGTTACAACACTTTTTGGATAGTTTAGGAGCATTTTGTTCAGACTTCTGTCTAAAAAATCCAGAGCTTCATTCCTTCCAATAAGCTGGCAGAATTATTTTGATACGAAGCGCTCTGGTCTCTCCCCAAGGGTGTTGGCCAGTTACTGGGCTGAGTTTGTTCTGATTCAGATTTATTGAAGGTTTACTGAAATCTCTGAGGCTCAGTTGCTTTCACTGAGAATGAGAGTCTCTGTCATATTCAAGATAGTTTCAGAACTAGTAAGAACTTGCTGAAAGGAATAACTGCCTCCACCCGATGTAAAAAAAGCAGGTCTAACAATGCAAATGTTGAGAGTACTTAGATCTGTTTTCTTCAGGAAAGAAAAAGTCATCTATATCAGTCATCAGTAATGACAAAGGAGGTTTCTACATAACCTTATTCAAAGTGATGAACTTAGGACCTGTGTTGGAGAAGGATCAGAAAAAGACAGCCAAACAGCAGAGGAGCAATAAAGCAAACGTTCCAAGGTGGCTAAATGGTGTGTATGCATTTATCTCAGTTCTGTCAAGTCTAGCATCCTTGCTCGAAGGTTTTTTTCCTACACTTTTCATGGACATTTGTCATGATTTTGACTGAATGAGACCAACATTACTTTTTGCACAGCTAGATCAGTATTTGTCACTGTGTGCTTTGAGTCCTGACTGCCACAAAGACTGCAGGACTTCTTATTTTTAAAAAAATCCTTCTCCCTTTCCCTTATCCTTTTTAATTCAGTGTCTTGGGCTTGCATGACAAGGTTTTGGTAGTGAAGCTGAGCCTGAGAAAAAGAACTTTGGTGGGTAACAAAGCCATTTCCCCAAGTCAAGTCTGGTTTGCTGGTGAGTGACCTCTCCCTATTCTTATCTTGACCTATCAGCCTTTTGATATATTTTCTCTCTGTTTTCCAGCTGAGAAGGGGAATGATAGACCAGCTTTGGTGGGCACATGGTGTCAGCCCACCACATTCAGAAAGATGTTAAAAATTTTCCAACCCAGCTTGGCACTAAATAGCTTCTTCTGCTTCTCTTAAAGAAATCCTTGTGTATGGTTCTGATTGACTAAAAAATAAACAGTTCACACAAGAGAGAAAATATTTAATATAAGTTAAAATTATTAGATTTGTTCAGATATCTCTGAGTCTTTCTGTTTTCTGCTGCTTTGATTAATATTTTGAAAATTCCATTGGAAAATAAATAGCCTAGGGACATATTTGTTGCAGAGGTTTTGAATTTTCCATTATTGAACAGCTTGACTGTGTTGCTCTTAAACAGACTGAGCTCAGGTGAGGAAATGGAAGAATAGATGAGAAAAATATTCTAATGACTTCTAAATAAATGCATCTTTCCATGACAGTGTTTGCTTTTAGAGATCCTACTCTCTGAAATAGCTTCTTGCATCATTAGTTAATAGTGTATAGCTGACTGATTGTTCTTCTTTTGTGCAAAAGCTTGGTGCATTTGCTTTGAGTACAGACCATGGAATGAATGTGTTTGAGATTTTAAAAGTCTCTGTTTTCTGAAAAGCAGCTTTGTCACCAAGCTACATCTCTGGAAATGTGTAAGATCATCTTTTTTTTTCTTGTCTTATAAAAATATAAGTCATATTTTAGGACCACCCTGAAAAATGTACTATTTTGAAGTTCAGATGAATTTCAAACTAAAAAGTCCTGCTGGAAGAATATAGGTTATCTTTTACATGAATTGCTAGATTGTGCCTTTATTTTTCAAGAGATATTTAAATATAGCTTTGTAAGTGACGGTAAGATTATCATGGGGAAGTACTAGTGGAGAGCATATTTTCTAAAAAAAATAAGAAGCAAACTTAGATTTATATTGATTGGCTGTATATTGGATGAGACCCCCAAGATCTGAGGCTGATAATGTTCATGGTCATTCACCACATTCAGCCTTCCAGTTATTTACAATGGAGTGAAAACTTCTAGGGATAGTTGCCTTTCACTGAAGAGAAGACTGAGGATGTTACTGGCAGTTGTGTTTTTGCAATGAAAAACTTCAGCAAAGTGTCCAATTGTTTCCCAACAGAAAACCACCTCTGTTAAGTTTTCTGCCTGGCATTGCTCATCCCTGTGCTTCCCCTCTGTATTTTTTCTGAGAGATGCTGGGCTCTCTCTGTCACCATGGAGCTTTGATCATTTTTCTTTCATACATTTCCCAGGAGCATCCACTTTCTACGTATGTTTTCTATCCTTCCATTTGTGTTTTTTTTCTGTCTCTTCTACCTTGCAAACCCTCGCATGCATCCAAAGCTATTTGACCTTCACCTGCTCCCTCATAGAGAAAAATTCCTTCTGAGCATGTTCTGTCCTCCAATTCCTGTGTTGTGCATACTTTTTGCTTTTTCAGTCTTTGATCTTCTCCCCCACCTCCAACAAAACCTTTGGTCTTAATATTTAGTAGGGACAACCTTTCAAAATCATTTTCATACCCTTAGGGTAGGTCTTGCTTCTTACTCCCGTTTTGTCTTAGAATAGCCTAGAATCTTTATGAGGAATAGTAAAATACCATTTGGACATCTGTCACATTGTAATCTTGAGATTTATTTGATGTAGGTGTATCTCATTAGTTTGCTCCTGACATCATCTGTGTGAAGCTCAGCTACTGCTTTCTTTGAACTTGAGCCCCTGTTGGTTTGCTATTATTTTTGTAAAACTGTCTTTGCAAAGAACAAAAGAAGTCTTAAAACCAAGATTCTTCCTGAATATATTTCCTGAACTCTTATACAGACATATATATATAAAATGAACATAGGAACATCATCCACGAATCTCTTGGAAGGTGTTTATGAGGGAAAGAACTTGAAGTTAATAATGAAACACATTCAAAACTACAAGCACATTACTTTGAGTTCACAGCTGTGACTGATGGTCTCCTTTGCAGACGAGGTGGAGCTTGGGGCTGGGATCTAGCTGACTTTGTTATTGGATGCAGCTGACTTTCTTTGTTATTGGATGCAGCTGACTTTGCTATCAGGCCCAGGTGGGACCCAGGTGATTGTTATAAAGCACCAGAAGCAAGGGCTGGCTTTGCTCGTTTGGATGATCTCTGTGAGGGTCTCAGCTGCTTTCAGTCTCTCTGGGCTGGGGGAGATTTCTGCTTCAGCAGCACGGAGTGTCCTGAAGAACAACACTCTGGCTTCTCTGGGTAAGCTGTCAGCTTGTTTTGTTGCTCTGCGACCAAAAGTTCAGTTATTTAAAGAGAAGAAGGTGCGAGTTTGGAGCTGGCCCCTGAAGGAGCAGCGTTCAGGCTCTCCTCTCGTGGGTCTCGGTGAAGTCAAGGTGAGCAGGTTCATGGCTGATGCATTTCCATTCTGTTCAGGTTCAGTGCAGATGAGTGCAGCCCCTGGTTCCCATTTCTGCAGGGCATCCCTGGCAGGGATGGGCCCAGCCTCAGCCCGTGCTCCTCAGGGGCCTCATGGGTGAGCAGTGTTGGCTTTGTTGGTCATTTCCCCATCGCTGTTGCCTGGCTCTCAGGGCTGTTTGAAGAAACAAAGCACAAGAGGTTTTGATGCACATTGTGGCTGTAGTGCTTCATGGTGAGGAAGTGTCTGATGAGGAGCGTGTGGCTCTGTTGGGAAGGTCCTGTTGTTGGTGGACAGTGGGGCCTTCAATGGAAATGTTTGTGCCAATAAGCGAGGGGTGAGGAATCCTATTGTTCTTCACAGTTTAAGCTTCAGCTGAGCATGCTTTTGAGAATGTAAAATTGTATTATGCCATTAACCTTAAGATAAATATTTGGAATTAAGGTAGTCAAGTGCTTTGGTGCTGTGAAAAGACATATCCCTACTTTAACTCTTAGTGTATGCATTTTTGTTCTCTTCTGTTATGATGTATGTATATTAACCTAAATCAGATCCCATGGAAAAGATGGAAATAGGAATAGATTGGACTTCATTAATTTTTTAAAAAATGAAATAGTGAAATAATCTTTAAAGGGCTTTGGTGTGGCATGGTGGAGGTTGGACAAGAGTACCTAGTTCCTTTTTTGTGTAGTTGTTTGTAATTAATGATAGTTTGCAGAAAGGCTTTGAATACTGCAGGAAATTCAAACCCTGCAGCATTAGCGTTTTCCTACATTTTCCTAAGCAAAATTGTCTCTTTGTGAAAACTTTCTAATATAAGCTTGGAAAGAAACAAAGGATTCATCAGAATGACACCTGTTGTGTTACTGAGAGATTGTGCCTGAGAGGATGCTGTACTCTAATAAAATTTTTTTAGTTCCTTCTGACTCTTCCTGCACTCCCACCGTTTAAAGCTAACTTTCCTTTATTCTTTCTTGGAGAACTTTCATTTACTGACCTTTAAAATGTGCTGTTTATTGATGATGATCCAGCATGTGCTGAAGTCAAGAACAACATTTATTTTGCTGGACACTAAGTTGAAATGCTACAAGTTTTGGAGGAAAGACCACAAGGCGTGTTGTGCATTAATTATTTGATGTAAAACTCATCCAGTAGGAAACTGTTGGACAACTACCTTCTATCTGAAAATGTACCTGTGGTCTCTGGACTGTGAAAGTGGTTATTTGCTGAAGGTATTTGTGTGGATATGCAAAATATCTTCCAAGATTTGTTACTTTGGCTTTGCACGTTTATGCAGCAAATTTGTGTACCTGTTTTATAGGTATATTTTCTCAGGTCCTAATAATTTTGCCCAAAAACCTTTGTAGTGCGGATGAAAAAATCATGCCTCCTGCTGGTTGTGGCTTAGCTAACTTTATTCACAGTAGCTGGCGTGGGGCTGTGCGTTGGATTTGTGCTGGAAACGGTGCTGATAGCGCAGGGGTGTTTTCCTCACTGCTGGGCAGAGCTTACACAGAGCCAAAGCCTTTTCTGCCTCTCAGCCCACCCCAGCAGCGACTGGGCTGGGGGCACAGCGAGGTGGCAGGGGACACAGCCAGGACAGGTGACCCCAGGGATATCCCAGACCAGATGACATTATAATGTTCAGAATATAAATGGCTGGAGAGAGGAGGAGCATTCCGAATTATGGCCTGTGTTTTCCCAAGTCACCCTTTGATCTCATGGAGCTCTGCTCTCCTGGGGATGGCTGAACACCAGCCTGCCCTTGGGAAGTGGTGGATGAGTTTCTTCGCTTCCCTTGCTTACAGCTATGGCTTTTTCTTTGCCTATGAAACTGTCTTTATCTGAATCCATGAGTTTTCTCACTTTTACCCTTCTGATTCTCTCCCCCATCTCACTGTGGGGGAGTGAGTGAGTGGCTCTGTGGGGCTGGGCTGCGCTCATTAAACCACAATGCCCCGAAGTACAATTAGAAACAAAAATGGCTTGGGAAAAAAGACTGTGATTGCTTTGAGGAAAGGTCATAAGAGAACTTCCAGAGATGACCATCAATATCTTGTTTACAAGTTCATTACTATCATGGTGCTGTTTTAGTAAACCCCTTCTCTTGGAAGGTGAGATCTGAAGAAGAACACAGTGTTCTGTTCTGTCTAGATTTAAGTGAGTCACCTGGTTGATGCCTTTACAGCAATAATATAACTGCCTGATAATGGTTTGTAGTTTTTTTTCTTCTCCTTGACTCACTTAGAGTGAAAACTGCTCTGCAGGAATAAAACATGCAAGAATGGTGGCAGAAATTCTGATCTTCAAGAGTGGCTTAATTTTAAAATAGCTGTAGGTAAATGGAATGCTTCACGCAATTAATGTACTTATAATTCAATATCTATTTCTGATGTGCTAGGGAATGTTAAGGTTTCTTTTCCAAAGCTTGCTCTGAAGTCTGGAAATAGAAAAGAAACTTTTTCAATACAACATAAGTTTGAACATCCTAACTGTACCTCTATGAAACTTTGGCAATGACTTGTTTTTATAACCCAATAAAATAGAACGCATTTTTTTCAATTTGTTCTGCTTGCATTGTTGCAAAGTACTCCCACTTTTTTACCCCCTCAAGAATGAAAAACAATTCCTTGTAAGTGCTTTTCACTGCAAAAACTGTTAGATATAAGTTACACCACTTGCTTTAAGTACCTGTCCAAGGATATGCACTGCTAATAGCTTTTTTCTAGCAAAACTTAATCAATAAACATTAACTGGGGAATTTGAGAATGCAGGTTATTTGTTTTATTGTGTATCACTAAATAACATTTTTGAGTCTGATGATCAGCCTACCTTCTGAATTACAGTTTCTGCCAAGCCTGATTTATTATTGTTTTTCTTCCTCAGAGTAGCTCATATCAACATGAGGGTGGATTTTTTGCTACTGTACTGATATAGCAGATAATAAATTTTATCCAGACTTACCGGATTTGGCCAAATATATGCAAATGTCTTATTTGTATGCAGCAAAATTTACACACTCAGTTTTGTGAATGTAAAACCCAAATGATGTTATTAGAATTTTGCTCAAAGCTGCAACACTACAAAAGAAACTTTGGAGATTTAGAATTTTGCCAAGGTTTTTCTCCTGAATATCTGTAAATCTTGATGTAGCATGTCTACATCCACCTTTCTGTGTGCAATATTCAATATACTGTTACACTCTGCCCTCATGCCAACATCTGTCTGTACATAAATTGGTCAAGGAATCTTCTTGTGCTACAAGAGCCAACATGCATTTGCTCCAAATCCAGCATTCCTCCAAGTTCAGGACAAGGTGAGTGTTAAGAACTGCCCTGGGACTGTTTTGGGATTGATGTGCTGTCAGAAACTGAAGCGAAAAGTGTAAAGTGTGTTTTGTAGCTGCTTTGGGCTTCTTTGGGGGAGCCTCTCTGAGAGGCTGCAGTGCCTAACTCTGCACAGCTCTTCCCTCCCCACCACCACCTGTTGTCAGGAATCTTGGCACATCCTAGTGATTTCTTGAACTGTTTCTTACTCTAGTCTCTAAAATATTTATCATTTCTGTCAGCAGACAACTTGCTTTTTTCCCCCCTCTCTGAAAAATGTGCTCCAGTCAGGACCTGTGAATCCTACACAGTTAGTGGGGATCTTGCTGGGCTTGGTGCCTACCCTGTGGAAAAGCAGCCTCTCCTCTCCTAGGACTGCTACAATAGCCAGAGACCACTCACTGAATATTAATGCCTACATGAAAATGAGCTACCCTAATTTCTCTTTTCCTATGGAAAAGTTGGAAATAACTTACTTCCTGAGGAGGTGCTACACAA
Organism: Origma solitaria; assembly: GCA_013397895.1. NCBI lineage: Eukaryota > Metazoa > Chordata > Aves > Passeriformes > Acanthizidae > Origma > Origma solitaria. The sequence continues at coordinate 268,721 of VZRL01000718.1, forward strand.
CCCCCAAGTGGCTGTCCAGGTGGAGGAATTAATTGTGTGAGGTGACCTAGGGTAAATGTGAAATGATCAGCTGAACTTGCCTGATATGCAGAGGAAAGGAATTTTGCTTCAGAAAGGCCTAAAGATGTGGACACGTTGATGGTTTGGGTAGGGAGTTCTGGTTTATACACCTGATCTTTACCCTAATGTTCTTGTGGTGTCCTTGTTCAGAGTAATAACCAGTAATTAAATACAACATGTATTTTGTTTTCTTACCTCCGTGGTATGTATAATTTTACTTCAAGTTCAGTGACTTTGTTAATTATCTGTAAGTCTGAAGTTATTTACAGATAGCTTTAAGGAAAGGCAAATAAAGCACTAAGCATAATGCAAATTTTGGGCAATAGTTATGATAGTTTTGAAGCACTATGGAAGTCTCTTGATGCTGCAAACTCAAATTTTTTTTTTTTTTAATTACAGTACAAACATAATTTTTCTGTATGGTTGCTATCTTAAGTATTTGAAATGCCTAAGAGCTAACAGTGTAAACAAAAGCTGATATCTGGCTTGAAAAATACATGTATAACAAAAATGAAGCAAGTTTATACAAAATGTGGGACTCAAGCTCACAGACTGTAGACATCTCTGTGTTTTATACAGCTCTTCCCTCGTATTACTTGTTATTGTTACCTTTCTTCTCACTGACTTGTGTGATACTGGACATGCCTTAAAATGATCTACATGGTCTTTAAGAAACATGAAACAATTACTTGGCCGTAACTTGAATAGGAAATAGCCATAACTGTAAGATACAAGTCGTGTTTCCATTTTTAATATCTGAAAGAATATTTTGGCAGTTAATTCTTGACTTCCTGATTTTTGGACTTGAAAGAGTTTTCAGGAAACAACAACAACAAAAAAAATTCCTTTAAACCATGTTGACAGCTGCTCCATATAATATTTCTGGTTTTTAATCAGTAGTCTAAATGGAACTTATTGGTTACTTTGCTACTTCCAGTATGAGAGTAACAAGCAAGGAATGTTCTCCTGGTTTTGCAGATAACCTGTTTAATGCTGTTACTAAATACAGAAATAGGAGGAGCCATCACCTCAGATCACAAATATCCTTCCTACAGTAGTATAAATGAGACAAACGAATCTTTAGATTATAGGTTAAAGAGAATTCCTCTTCAGTAAAAAAACACTGTAGTGAAATTCCAGGATAATTCCTGAGAAAACAGCCATCTGAGATACGTGAAGTGTAGAATTATTATTGGAAGCTCTGTGCAGTGAAGGGACAAGCTGTTCTGGAGGCTGCAGTGCTTGGACCTGCCCAGAAGTGTGATGGGATCAGGGAAAATGGGTTATCAGCCTGATGCTGCCTTTCTCTCTTCAATTAAGTAAATACACAGACCATGAGGAATTATTCACATCTGGTTTTTTTGTTTGTTTGTTTGGTTTTGTCTTTTATATTTTGTTCTTTCTTTTCTGTCTTCACATTAGATTGGGAAGTTTGGCTTTAATAATAATAATAAAGTTCCTTACATGGTGGGTGTGTGTGCACGATTTGGGTGTACAGCACGAGGTACAAAGCCAGGGTTTGGCTGGCACTGTGATCCAGAGATAAGATTACTTTTATTGTAGTGGCTGAGTGCTTTAAGAGCTTGAGGATGAAGCAAGAGGCAGTTAGCAGGTAGTGTCCATTTTTCCTGAGATGATGACTGAGCTGTGTTTCCTGGCACAAAAGCCTCAGTGAATCTCAAGCTGTGGTTTAGCATGTTGTCAGCTGCAGCAGCAGAGCCCTGAGGAGAGGGATTAGACGATGCTTTGGATAAGGCAGGGCTAAAGAAATGCCTTGAGGAAGATTATGAGTGGGAAAGATTCCCTTGCTTTAGTGTTCTCCTGGGAAAAACAAGGAGTCTTGTATGTAACTGTCACTGAAGAGATTTTATTCTTTTTTTCCCCCATGTGCCTGCATGTGAGAGCCCATAGTATTTGAGCAATAAAATGTTGGTTTAATCTTTGCTCCTTAAGTGTGTGTGTATGGGGTTCTTCTGGAACTGTGCGGCCTTGGAATACCAGGGATGGCATTGGCAGAAGCAGCTCTTGACTGAAATACAATCAACCTCTCCTGCAACCAAAATCCTCTCTTGTAAATGCACACCATCCCTTTAACTTGTGAGGAATTCTGCTTGCTGAATAAGCACTTCTGCTTTCTCCCCCATCTCGCTCTGAATTACAGTTGGCTGTAATTTGATAGTCACCTGGGGAAAGGGAATAAACGTTGGGATTTTTCTTTTGTGTAATAACCACGAAATACAGCTTGCAGTGCACTCCATATCTGACTGCTTTGGAAGGAGGGAAAACTTGCATCTTCAGGGAGATAGATGCCATTTAGTATACAGGATGTTTGTGATAAAGTAAAGAAATACTGCACTCCAGGGGAATTTGCCTTTTTTGCTAGTTTAGAATATGGATATTTTTAGCAGAAATAACTCTGCCTACAATATGGGAACAGAAATGATGGCAAGAATCAGGAATTTAACTCTCTTGACTTTGATTAAAGAAGTCTATTGAATAAACATAGTCAAAACAGTAGGGGGAAAAGGTAAAATTGCAGGATGGTGACATGGAGATTTAAGAGGGAAGAATTTGCTCTATAAACTCTGTTAACAGCAGTGTTGCTGTGCGAGTACCACAGAGGTCGATTTCAAGAAAACAGATTTTCTGCTATGAATAGGAACTCTTTGTAGATTTTTTTTTTTTTTTTGCTACTAGTATATCCAAATTTAATTAGTGACAATGAAATGCATCTTAGCTTCCAGCTGATATCTGCAGCATCCATTTACAGCAAATAGTTGTCACTCCTGTTCTTCACTCAGCATCATTGTTTTTCAGTAAAGTAGTCTGTGCTCAGTTTCACAGCACCATAGGTGAGGATATCACAGAGATATCACAGCATCATGCACTTTCTGTCTGTTTTATTATTGAAAAGATGGCATATTTGGGTTAACAGTGAAAGGAAAACAATTGAAAATGTATGAAAGAGCAAGAGGAGATGGGGAGGCTGGTAGTAGTTGAGGACAGATTTATCATTTTGATGATATTTTATGCTCCTGAATATGCATCAACAGGTTGTAAATAATCCAGAGAGAGGATTTGCACAGGCTCTGAAATGCTCTCAGTATCCCAGTCCAATTTCAAGCTGTGAAAAATAAGCATAAATACTGCAGGCAGCATTTTGCTCATCTCTCTAGTATTCAATCACTTATAAAACAGACTTAAAAAAAACAATGCTATGAATCCTGGCTTAACTGACCACTGGGGAGAATGACAAAAAGTGGAAAATAATTTTTAGTAGATATTTTAAAATTCTCTGGAATGATTCATGGAGAATACTTTTTTGATATAAGGGTGACTTATCGCGTAATTCTAAACTTATGGAAAATAGCAGTTATGGAAATAATGTCCCAGTTTTCCACCCACTGCAAATACTTTGAAGGCAGCAATAATTTCACAGTGACCCCTTTCTCTTATTGAGGTCTGCTGGCTATGGGAGGATGTTTCAAAATAGTGGTGACGGTGAATTTGCAATGGAAATTCCTTAGAAAGGTCCCAGTTCAGACAGGACTTAATTAGGAAATAAAACTCTCTTGGGTCCTGGGCAGAATTTTGAGTCATAACTGGGAATGGAGAACCACCTGCAGTAGGAAATAGAGGGTCCCTGTCATGGTAAGGCTTTGTCAGGGGTCAGTTAAGACTGAGCACAAATATTCTGAGTGCATCATTTAACAGGGATTTGACTGTGGTTTCTGTGTGAGGATAATCAGTGAATTCTTTGGTGTGCTCTCCATAGAAACCTGAATGGTCCAGAGGAGGCTTTTCCCATAGAGTGGGGTCTACATGCAGGAATGTGCTTTCTCTGAGCTTCCTGAACTCCTTGCAATGTGTGAAGGTGCATGAATGCACGCTCAGTTGTCAATTTAATAAGAAATTGGTCTTTTAGTTATGAAAAATCTGATCTGTCCAGCATCTTGGATGTCTAGATGTGAAATCTATCATGCAGGAAAGTATCTGCTTCTACGCCAGGAATTAAATCACACTGCCTTCATAAAATCACAGAACAGAGAAGTTTGATGAAGTGCAATCCATTTTTAAAATCAAGTCATGGTCACTTGGCCACGGTCAGTGTCTGAAAGAGCAGCAGCTGCTGCTTCATGTGTCAGCTGTGAAATGGGCTGGCACCATTAATTCTGTAACCAAATAAGTGCAGATATTTGCAAGAGCTTTTGTTCTTCTCCTTAGAATATCTAAAGGTCACACAACTTCTTGTGGGTTGACTTTGGGCAACGTTTCTTATTGGTTTAAAGACAAAATTTCATTCTTCGCAGGCAGTGGCCACACTGAAGATGGGAAAAATCCTGACACGAGAAAGTTCATTCTTGTGTTATGAAATGCTGATGTTTGTGCTGGGTGATTCAAGTGCTGGCATGTCTTTTCATTGTATGAAACCTTCCAACCATGGTGTGTTGGTTTTCCGGTGGACACAAGCAGGTTTTTAGGAGGAAAAATAGAGATAGATGCTTTTCTAAGTTTGCCTGAGCTCCACATTTTCAGTGAAATATGAATTCGTTAACTCATGGAAATATAGGTAGAAGGATAAGCAAGCACCTGTGTAACATGCAGGAAGATGGGAATTAATTGTGCTTGAAAGTGTTGATTGAAAAATAAAACAAGCCAAAGCAGTTCAAGGTCAACCAGCACCTCCTTGCTGCTTCTTTTTTTCCTTTTTTTTTTTTCCTTCACTGAAGAATTATTTGTTTCTGACCTGAAATCTTGAGCTCTCAGCTTCCTCAAAGTTCAGATTGTGACTTAAGCTGTTGAGCAGTATGGTTCATATTTCTTTCTTGTGCTGATATGAAATCAGGCTATTTGGTAAATGCTAGATTAGATCAGTATTTTGAGACTGTCATTTATAGCAGGGGGCTGCTGTGAAATCACAGGATAACCCCAGATTTGTTATGTTAGCTGTAATTCTAATTTAGTTATAGGATTTATAGTTAGCTGAGATTTACATTGCTTTATACCACATTTTATACCCCACTGAGCCTTCCTGTAAAACTCAAACAGATGTTTTCAAATATATGGGTGATTAGGTTTGCTCAAAATTTTGCTGTTCATCAATTTTTATGCGCAATATAATAGCTTTAGTGGATTTTAGGTTGAATTACAATAGCAGAGGTATTCTTGGTGCAAATTAAAAAGATGCCTATAGAACACTAATGCTGCTGCATGGATATAGCACATGCTGAAATATCACCCATGAATAAGTGAGACTGGACCTTTGAAACTTTTTGGTTGTTTTCTTCGTACTGCAAGATCCTAAAAATGGGAAATTCAGTGACCCTGCTTTTTGGAAATCACTTACTGAAAGTAATTCGACTTGCAGTTGCAGCATGAATATAGACGTTTTTATTTGTGTTCTGCCTTCTGATTTCATAGAGTCTTTTTTGAATTTTTTTTTAAGCTTTTCTCTCCACTGGCCCCATGTGTGTGTAGGACGTGGTGACACTGACAGGTCCTCTCTGGTGAGAACTTAGTAATTGCTCTTTGATGTTGGTCGAGCTGATTTTCCGATGCTTGGTGACTGCTGCCTAATTTGCATGAATAAAAATGTTGTTTCCAGCTCTATGTTCAAGTGCAATGAGCTGCAGCCTTGGCCCTCGGCAAAAAACATCACTGAGTCACTGTGGAGATGTGGATGCCTGTTTTGTCTTTACTCTAAAGGAATTTAGATTTTGAGGTATGGATGTGCACATGAGGACACAATTTTGTTGCATCTTTTCTCCTTGTTTAGAGAAGTTTGTCACCTGTTTCTGGTGCTCCCTGATGTGGGTTCCCTGAAGAAGTTCATTTTATGTGACTGAAATATTTTAGTCCTCTTTCACTAATAGTAACATATGCTACCACTTAAGTTTAACAAAAATTAGAATGAGTCATTTTCCCTTTATTATTTATATTAATATGATTTTGTATGAATTTTGAATGTAGTTTTATAAAGGGGGAGGTCTCATTACTGCTGGAATCCTTCCTCTGCAAGTAACACATCCATTCAGGTCTTATCAGAGATATTTATTATAAAGTCATGACTAATGCTGCTGTTATTGGTTTGTTAAAGACCTTTTCCCATCATTCTTAATGCAATGACTTCTTTGTGAGCAAACCTACTGCTGAGTTCTCCATCCATGTACCTGGAAGGATAAAGTAGTGGGAGAGCTTTGGAGAGCTTCCTGTGCTATGATAGTGAAGGGAGAATTCAAGTCTGGTTCGTACCCTGAACTGGCTGTACTAGCTCTGATTTAAAGGAGTCCTCTGCTTAGGAAAAGATTCTTCCATGAGCAGAAGTGAACCAGGCACAACAAAAAAATAAAGGTTTTACTTTAGCTGTACAATAAGCAGCAACTTGTGTGGATATATATTGCTTTGGATGCATGGAACAATGAACAATATCTTCTAACCTTGAGTGTAAGGTAATGCTCATGAAGGTGTGAAAAATTGAATATTCTTGTTCTTCTTGCTTTCTTATACCAATTCTTCTCTCCTTCTCACCTCCCAAAAATCCCCTTGTTTAGACTTCCCTTTTGAGTCTTTCCTTTTACTCTCTTGTGCTCCAATGAAAATGAACAGTCCTTTCTTATAAGACTGGTGAGACAGAGACAGATTTGCAATCACACTAATGAAAAGATGACACAATTTATTATGAGTGCTAGTATAATTAGTAGGAGATGTGATTTATTACAGAAAGTTCACTAGATACCAAGGCTGTTGGCATAAATTCTCCTCCTCTTCAAGAGAAGGACCAAAATACAAACTTGTAGCGAGGTAGGAGTGATTCCCCATTTTGACTTGGCATTTGCAACAGAGAGGTTTGGTTTCTATCTAATCCAGCTCTGATACTCACACAAGCAAAGTTCTTGGAGGATGAAGGCATTTTAGTAATGTTATAAAACAAGAGAAAGTTATGCCAAACTTTTCATCTTTATGTATTTAAACCTTCATGAACAGTTTCAAAATTGCTGTGCTCACACCTTTGTAATTTTTCATGTTTGGCATGCACTAGGCAGTGCTGCAATAGTATCTGTACAAAACACTTCTGCTCCACTAAAAACATAAGATATTCTTGCACTTCAGTTTATTACTGCAACAGTCTAGTTATAAATTATCCAAATTCTGTACTTGGGGAGAATTTGTCCCCTTTTGCATGGAGAGGAAGAATTTTATTTTTTTCTTATGAGAGATCTTGCCAAGAACTTCTGCTCTTTTGGTAATTGCCAAATATTTTCAGTCTCACCTTGATACATTGACAGCAATTCTGAGATGGTCAAAAAAGCTCAGTCTGTAAGTAATTAGTGAGGCCACCATTACCTTGCTGTTTTCCATCTGTTGATTGCTCTCCAAGAGTCACTTTCACAATATTCACGGACTCTGACATGTTTAATTTGCTTTGTGAATTATGTGTGACAAGAAATATCTTGTTCACGGCACAGGAAGGAGCTTGTGCTGTTAACTCTGGTGCTTGTCAGCTGCATGTGGTGTTAACTTCAACCACAGTTACCCCTAGAAATCTCTGTAGGATTAAAATGAAAAAAAAAAAGAAAAATATGAACTGGGGGAAAATACGTCTGAATAATGAAATGAAGAAACTTTCACAAACCAGAAAGGCAGATGAAATGCTCTTTTGTGTTAGTGTATAAACTTATCTAGCTTTACATCTGAAAGCCCCTCTCTGATACCTCTGCTGCCTGCGAGGCACCAATAAATTATGAGCAAAGCACTCCATTAATTCTGGATGCAGTGAAGAAACATTTGGAGCATTGTCATGAGATGAATGTGTGGCTCAGACATCACAGATCATCATTGTGTCTTCAAATCTCTTTTGTGGGGTTTTTGTGTCTCTAGAATAGGTGAGAGTCCAACTGTTCCTGCCCCCAACTGTTTTGGGGCTTTTGAAGTGTGTGAAATTCTGATTTTGGTGATGCTAATGTGAATGGATAGATAATAAAATTTGTCAGAGTGAGGTTTGAACCTAATGGTCCCTTTCCTATCTGGTATGGCTCGTATGGATATGAACCTAAGGGGGTTTGGGTGGAAACCATTTATCTCTTCAAATAGTTTAATTTTTTTGCTAATCCTCTTTGGTATCACTGTGTGTTCACCTTCACTGTGAATAATGGTAAACATAACTTTGTCATACTTGAGTGTGGGTCTAAGGGATCTAAATCCTCTATAATAGGAATCCACTGATCTCTTCCATGTAACTATCTATCCTTTTTCTTGTAAGAGTTACAGATGTTTGTTCAATGTTTTCAGTTTAGTATCATAAAAATATGTAAAAACTCCTTTCTAAGGGGATTAAAATGATTCTCTGTTGGATTAGTGTATTGATTTCACAGTTTTTTGTTGATAGTGATTAATCACACTCCAAGAATAGAAAGAATAGCTCTTTTTAATTCCCAAAATATATTTATGAACATTTTATAACAATGCAAGTTATAAAATGGAAGATCAAGTTCTACCTCTGTGTTATATTCTGATTTACAATTAGATCACTGGAAGATTTGAAAGAATTATGGGGTAAGACGGAGGGAGGATGAAGTAGATGAGTGAACTGTTTTGAGATAGAGAATCAGAACTTTCCATTCAAAGTAGGTTTAAAGCCTCTTCTCTTAAATGTGAAGCTGTATAATTTAAATGAAATTGGTGTGTTTGGGTACTGGTTGCAAAAATAACTTGAACTTGGTGGCCTTTTCTTCACAAACATGTTTTAGGGTTACATTTTTCTTTTTGAGAAGGAATGGTGTTTTAAAATGGTTTTAGGAAGACATTGCTGTTGACATTTTTTCATCTTAAGCTCTTAAGAAAATGAATAGTGCTGTGTAGGTATTACACGTTCTGCTCAGTACTGTCAGAAGGTTTGGACAGTAGTGCTGTAGCTTTGGACTGGAAGTGACTGCCAATTTGATCTAGTTAGCAATAAAATAATAAGCAAAATTCTTCCTCCAGTGAATTTTACTTCAATGGGATTTCCTGGTTTGGTGATTTTTCTGAGATAAGTTACTACATGCCTGAAATAAGAAATGCTTCTCTTGCTATCAGTTTATTGAGCCACTTTTGAACTTTTTTTTTTTTTTAAACTTGTAGAAGTCTTCTAGTATAGTGTTCATTGGCTTGCTTGTATGTAAATTAATTCTGTCCCATCTCTGTGAAGAAAGAATTTTTTCACTTTCTCTCCAATTAACAATTTGGAAATTTTTCTAGTTACTGCTGTTTGTAATAATAAAAAATACGGTGCTTCTAATTAAACTTCCTTTTTTAACATTGCATTTTGCATGCAATATTTTGCTTGAATTTGTCATGTTTTCCTACTTTTGTTACAGCACATGGCTCAATTTGTACCTTTCAATCTCAATTTGTCAAATTAATTAGCTTGATTACACTGTATGCAATCAGACTAATAATGCACATCCTTGTCTATATGTGGATTCCTCCAGAGAGTGAGGGAGTTCAGCAATCAATTTCTGTGGAAATAGTTTGATATTTTGCATCAGGGAAAATATTTTACTTGGAGAACTTATGCTAATGATTTGGAAAAATCTGAAGGTTGAACTGGTGGGTAAAGAATCCAAGAGCTGATGTGCTCATGCCAACATCTGCAATCTGGAAAACTGTCTGAAAATACCATTTGCTGAATTTGTAGAAGCCTCAGCTGAGAAGCAATAAAAAGCCTTTCCACTTACACATTTTCTGGCACTGTTTCCTAGATTCACTTGTAAAACAAAAGGCAGAGTCTGGTGGAATGTCTCCAGTACCAGGTTCCTCTGCTGAAAAAGGGTGAGGCTGTGGATTTCTGAGCACACCTGGGCTTCAAACACTCCTGACAGGGTTGAGAACTTCAGACCGTGGGTGAGAGTGGATGTCCTTGCTAAGTGACATGGGATTGTAACCCTGGGTAGAGGGTGGGCTGTCCAGTGTCACACTGAAACCTATATCTGAGGAGAGAAAATGGTGTCAAAATAGAGCAGATTCTGCTGTAGCCAGACTGGGCTGACAGACTTCTTCCTGATGAGCGAAGAGCTTTGCTCTTGCATCTTAGATCTCAAGATGCTCTTACCTTTCTTTCTTGGATATGTGGGAGCCTTCAGCGAAGTGCTCATTGCTTCTGTGTGGATCTTCTGAGGTGTCCTGGCAAGCCTTGCAGTCAGCCTGGAAAGAGAGGGTGAATTAATTCTTAAGAAAATTAAAATCAGAGGGCTATGAGCAAAAGGAAATATACTGAAAAACAGGACTTGAAAGTTTATTTTTGTGACAAAGCAGCAGTTTTACCATGTCTAACTGGTTATACACTTGATTCTGGGGCCTAGGTTTGTGCAGGTGCCCTTTCTATTAAAGAAGTATGTATAAATTTACTAAATCTTTATGGTTCTACTACAGTCACTGAGCAAGATCCTCATGGAGAATCCCAATGCTGACTGGTTCTTTGGAAGTAAACATGGAAGAGTGTCAGTTTGCTTTGTCCCACTGCTGGTACCTGGCCTGGGAGAGCTGACTGTATCCCAAGACATCCAGCAGAGCTGGTTGCTCAGTGTTTTCATGGTGTTGATGGTGCTGCCTGCCAGTGCAAGTAGCTGTTACTTTTTCAGCTTCTTCTGTACAGCCCACAAACACAGGGAACATTACAAAAGAAGCTGTTGTTAAACATGAAAATCTTCCACTCTGTTTCAAATATTTGAAGCTGCAGTGAGTCTTAGAGGATGAGAAGACGTAGATGTGGCTTATCCACAGCAACAATACAGAGTAAGTGTCTATTCTAATTCAAGTGAACGAGTATCCATTTGCGAACAGCTGGCACACATTTGTGAACTATCAATTTGTCAGGAGGGATATGGAACTGAACAGACTCTTACATGCCCCTTGCTCCTGTTTCTAATGATGTGCATGGACTTGTCATCCCTTCAGGAAATGGGAAAAACAAAATCTGAGAATGGTACTGGCCAGAAATTCTGTGTGATCACAGAAATGTGGTGTTAGCTGCTGCAAGCTGTTGCTCTGACGCAAATGTTGGTAGAAGAGATGGTATCATCTTCCCTTTTGCTTAAGCAACCACAGGAACCGTTTTGCAGAAGTGAAGGTTGAATTTTTAAAATATTTTAGTCACTTTCAAATCATTCATTAAGACCTCGCATGCAGTGTAAAGGGCACGATTTGTGTAAGATGATTTTGGTAACTGAAGCCCTGTCTTTGGTGGCCGACTCAGCCATGCCTGTAGAGTAGGCTATGGTTTCCTAGGGCAGGCTCTACCCTGTGTGTGATCCAGTGACTTGTGCTAGCCTATTTCTGGGCATAAAATGTATTAAATCATGACCTGCTGCTCCTGCTAATGTCTACCAGCTTGGAAAATGTAGTGTAGTAGTGGCAATTCTGCCAACATGGACAATGTGACCTGATGGTGTGCTCTGCTCTGGTCCCCCACCAGCTGCTGGAGGAGCATTAGTCTAAACTTTCCTTGGTGCTGTTAATGTGCAGATGGCTGGTCGCCTTTTATAAAAAATCATTCACGCTGTCCTGAGGGAAGTGAGATGGGAAATGCCTGTGGGAGTGAGACCTGTCTTCCCTCAGGGAAACATAGGGCACTCTCTGGCCTGGTCCTGCCCTACAGAAATAGCTTAGGGATTGTCTTGGCACTCTGCCTGGCCCCTGCCTTACCTTGCCTGGTGGTTGGTTTGCATGGGACTTCTGTGTTGATTTAATGGTATTTGCTTTGTGTTTGCAACTCTAAAGCCAGAGGCTTATGTGGCGCATCTCAGGCTCTTCTTCTCTTTGACACTGGGCATATTGGCTACTCCCTGTGAATTATCCAGTGTGGGAGGAGGTTTATCGAAGTAGCAGACTTGAAAACATTGGAAAGTACATCTTGTTCCTAGTAATAGATTTCTAGGAGAAAAGAGAGTTAGCAGTATTTTAGTTGATCGAGGAGATGCTAATTTTCATGTCTTAACACCTTAATCTTAACACTATCTTATCATAGTTTTTATATCTAAACATCATCCTTACCTCCCCCCCAAACCACAACCTGGGGATTTGCTGATCCTGTAAATAAATCTATGTTTCATGTGTTTAAGCTTTGCATCCTGCCCAAAAGTCAAAACCAGCCCTTTGCTGGAGGAACTACTCTGCAGAAAGCCCATGTTCTCTGCAAAACAACTCACTGAGGGGAGGCAAAGCCTCAACACCGCTTGTGGGGAATTCATGTTCAGAGAGCAAGCAGAGAAACAGAGTATTTTGAGCCAGCAGAGCACAGGCTGAGAAGCATGCTGCCTTAGGCAGAAAGGCTCGAATTGCCAGCAGGATGGTGTGCTGTGCACCACGCGAAGCTGCGTACGCAGGAGTGGGGTTTAGCAGATGATCTGTGTGGCCGTTGGAGGTGTTTCTCTCTCCCCACACACAGTGAGTCTGTATCCCCGGGCTGTCTGTTTAAATCTTGCCTGCAACCAGAAGTGAACTCGTATGGCACTCTTATGAACTGGGGGATATTTTTTCTTACTGAATATTTTGATATAATCAGGTCTTAACTGGAAAGACATGTTCCAAACACTTGTGCTTAAGGACAGCATGTAGGAGTTGGACCAAACCCCAACACTGTGGTAGCTCAGGAGAGCTGTATCTGCTCTCTTTAAAGGCTGGATTGTGCTGTAATTAAATCTACACTAAAACACAACTTAGGAGCTCCTGTGGGGCTCAGCTCAAAGCTAGAAGATGGCTTATCCGAGGAACCTGTGCAGAGAGGAAACTGAATGAAAGAACCAACCTCAGTTCTGGTTCCGAGGGCACCACTGTCAGCCATCTGTACGGAAGGAGTTGGTTTTGACTTGCTCTTTATTGAATTACATTTCCTGTTGGTGGGCCCCCATATACTTTTTATTTTTATTTTACTTTGCTCCCCCTCAAATCCACAAATTCTTGATGTTATGGAGTACTTGAGGAAATAGTAAACTAAGAAAGCTTTGATAATGTAGGGTAACTGCTGGAAAATGAGCAGTCTTGATTTATGATGGCTTTATGAACTCCAGCTGTTGGGCTTTTTAAGAAAATAGGAAGTTTTGTTCTTTGAACCTGAAACAGGTCTTCCAGATTTTAATCTATCTGCACAAGAAAAATCTTATCTGTGAGTTCATCTGCTGTTCTTAGCATTCATCAATTTTAGTAACTGTTGCCCTTGTGTATGTTGCTATGGACAAATGCTGTAATGTCACTTAAGTGATCTTTTTTGAAGTGTAGCAATGTATTGCTAGTTCTATGTATAATCTTATGCTTTAACTGTCATTATAGAAAGACACAGCTACAAATAAGTCTTTCTGACTCCTTTTTTTTCTCACCTGTGTAACTGGTGATGAGGCCATTACATAAAGATTTCTCCTGGAATGAACTTCTAGTCATCAGAGGTACTGCAAACTGCTTGGAAGACCTGCTTTTAAGCTGTGCATTTGGAAAGATTGCAAGGATTAATATAACTGAACTTGAAAATAATGACACATCAGTGCTGTTGGGATAAGTTATTTTAGAAGTCTGAGTCTGTCTGTAAGGCTTACGTGTTCATTTATTTTTTCATTAGCATAACAGACTAAATATCAATCTTTCCATTATGGCTGTGTTTTGTAGTGCTTTGTCAGACAGTTAATTTAAAGCCAGTCATCTTTTGATCCCTGTTTGATGGATGCATAAGGGATTGGAGGACTGCAGGCAGCTTGATTTGTGCTTTTGCAGCACTTCCAGTATCTTGAAATGTTCCTATTTTTTGCAATTTCTAAAGATGTATGTTTGCGAAATTTAGATAAATGTTGGATCATTATGCAGAATGGGGCTATTATAAAATATTTAATTCTAACAACAGTCTCTGCACCTTCATTTCACTGAGATATCGAGTCAAGTTCTTTTTTAGCATCTCTGTATCAATAAATTCTTCTGCTCAGAAGGTTGGTTAAATTGTCTGCTTCTGAAAGAAGGGGTAAGAGAGCATCCTCTGTCCTCTTCTCCCTTCTGCCCCCTCCCACCAGTAATAATAATAAAAGAGTAAAGGGAGCTTGGCTGTAATACCTACTACACTGTATTGAGAAACACAAAATCTGCTGACACTGGTGTGCATTATCTACCCTCCAGTTTAAAAAGGTTTTTTTTTAATTAAAGAAGTCATGAGGAAAAGGGAACAATATCTGTTGAACAGGTGTGATTTTGGTCACATTCCTATGTTATATTTGCACTTTCATTAGATGAAGTAAAGCAAGAGGGGACAGAGCTACATTGTCTCATGTGGGTGGACTATGGAAGAAGAAATACCTTTTTTTATGGTGCAAGAAAGAGATGATAGAGCAGCAGTTGGAGTGATGCTGGTCAGAGAATTGATCTTGCAAGACAAAAATTAATAAGTTAAATTCTGCTTTTTGAAGTACTAAGACTGAGTCAATATGAAAGTATCTATATATTTTCAGTGATTGAAGATAACCATTTAAGCTTGCTGTGCTTTTGAACTGAGAACAGCAAAACATTGTACAGCAGCATAATGATAAAATGGGTATAACATAAAAAAAGATGAGCAGGAAAGGGAGAGGTGAGCATGAAGCAATTAAAGTTTTAGTTGATCCTTACGGTGAAAAGCTGTTACCACTGAAATGGTGATTCTTCAGCTGCCAGAGCACACATGCTGTTATTTTCACTCTGCTACAGTGGATGTTGTTATCATGCAGGAAAATATTTGACTCATCATATCTTTGGGGAAGTTAATGATTTGGGCTATAATAGAACTTGTTTCCAGAAGCAAGGACTGTAATCCTTCAGTGTTGCTTGCGGTATTTCCAACTCGGTGAATAAACATCCAGAACACGCAGTAATTGATACATTACTTACAGGTTAGTGCTGCCTGTTCTTGTAGAACTCCTGCTGCAAAACAAGGCTTTGCTTTTATCAAAGGAGCCTCAGGGGAGCAGGTAAAGCATTCCAGGTTGAAGTGGATAATAATTTTGCTGGCTGAAGTATCAAGAGGACTTGTTCAGTACTTCTAGTGACCTTACAGTGTCTTCCTGACATGTGCCATGCAAATTCCTGAAAGCCACACAAATGGATATGGAGTCACTGATTGCAACCCTGCCGTGTCTCTGTCCCTGAAATGGGTACTCTGAAAGGGGAAAGGGCTTTCCAAAAGTGAATGACTACAAAGTGAATCCAACAGCTGTCATTTGCTTATGCAGCTCTCCACTGATGTATTTTTTTTTTTTTAATGTGTTGAACCTGATGTTACAAATTCTGGTTTAATTTAATCCAGCCTTCAAAAGAGAGCTCAGGGTAGGTGTAGTTTCCAGTCAGTCAGTCATGCACCAGATCTGGTAAGAGAGTTGGCCCTGTTTGTAGGAATTAATATGGCATTATCTTTGAATGGGAAGGGGAGAAAACACTCTGCTGAATGCAGGCTGTGTCAAAAAAGAGGTGTCACACTAATGCACCAGTGTAATTTTGGTCCATCCTATTCCTCGTGAAAGAGATTTGAACTCAGAAATGATTGTTCTTGCCATTGCCACAGTGGGTTTTCTATGATAGGATCAAGTGGCCTGATAAGGCTGGGAAAGGTGAGTTCGCAGTAGGTTTGGATTTTTGGGTTTGTATGTAATCATGGAAGTGATCCTGAGGAGCTTCCTGTGCTGTACTTGGGGTCAATGATGCCATTGAGCCGTTAAAAACACTGATACTAAACAGGAGAGGCCTGAAGTTTCCAGTTTATGAATAGACCAGATTCCCACACTGTAAATAATTTATTTTCAGGTAGATGTTGGCTAATTATCTTTAATATGGCCATGACTTGAGTTCCTGCTGGCTGAGAGGCAGCTTGTGAAGTCTTTCGGAGATAAAAACCTCACCAATGATAACATGAAAGGAAGGAGTAAGTTCAAGCTCTCAGCTCTGATACTCAAAGCAATAATAGGTAGTGGTTGCCTTGTCTGCATTTATCTTTTGCATTTGGCTGCGTCAATGCAAATCATTCAGCTTCTTGACTTTGAGGGTTTGTGCATAAAAAGGTAGTAATTGTGAGAACAGTCATTAGATACAAAACCCAACTTGATGTAGAAATATGAAGTGCCATCAGGGAGAGTGTTCAAGTGATGTTTATTTTTTGCAAATGTTTAGAGCAGGTCAACAAACAGTGCACCTGAAAGTTGATTCTACTTTCTCATAACAGCTATTTTAACTGGTAATGGTTCAAATGAATTAATCTTTCAAGCACACTTGCTATTGATTCTATTCTTCTCTTCTTCAGCCTGGAAAAGAGGAGACTGAGGAGAGACCTCATCTCAGTTGCAGCTTCCTTGTGAGGGTCAGACACTGATCTCTCTCTTGGTGACAGTGACAGGACCCAAGGGAATGGCCTGAGCTTGTGTCAGGGGAGGTTTAGGTTGCATATTAAGGATGCTGTTGTGATGCAGTCTTATTTCTTGTCTTAAAGATGTTTGTAGTCTTAGCAATTCCTGAGTGACACAAGCCACAGTTGAACATCATCATGTGGTTCAATTTTTTGTTTTCCTTCTAGTTTGACACTATTTCTAGAACAACAGAGACAGTAAGTGAGTTAATAAATTATTGCCAAGTGGTTTTATTAGATGAAGAATAAAAGAAAGACAAATGCTGATGTTAATGCATTGAACAGATCATTATCCTGTGTGGTTGAGCTGTGGTTTAGTTTCTGCATGCTACAGCAAGAAGATATTCAGCTGAAATCTCTGCTAACAATTCAATAAACCAGGATTTTCCAAGGTAAACAGCTCACTCATTTGCTTTAAGAGATGTGCCCTCTGTGCTCTGTTTCTTGTGTTTTCCTTGTAGCTGTAGAGCTTAATACACTCTCAGGTAAAGCAAGAGGAGACCTGTGCTTCTGTAGGCAGATACAAACAGCTCTGATGCAGAAATCCATCTGAGAAGCAAGTTTCCAGTTTTTTCCAGCTAATGCATGCTGGGTGCTCCCAAGATGAGGAAATCTTTTCTGACGTAGCCAAGCAGGTTTAATTTTGATTTCTTCCTTCCCAAAAGTTTGGTTTGCTGTCGTTCTCTTGCTTTCTGCTGGTGTTTGTGTTTTTAATGTGTGTGACCAGGGACAGACACAGAGCACTGCTCAGACTGCAGCGCTCTCAAGAATCTGAATCTCTGTGTGCCGGTGAGGATGTTTCTTTCACTCCAGCAGTTTTGTGTTGCTTGTCTCTCAGTATATAGTGTTTTTCGTGGCATCATTTCTGATGCTTCCTCACAGCTGGGTAATATTTCAGCCTTATTATGTGGCTTTATGGTTTGTTTTTCTTTGTACTTTATGAATTGCCTTCCAAACTGAAGCTGTTTGGAGAGAGTGGTGAGTATTTTAGGTGTCCCTGGTGCATTTTCAGAAATGCTCTAGGAAGGCTTCTGTCATGCAGAAAGAAGAATGGATAGGTTTTCAGTGAAACAGCTTTCTTGTAAAAGTGCAGACCCTGGATTTCCCTCCTCATGGGCATGTTACTAAGCCACTTGCTGTCCTTGAAAAAATGGAAATAGTGTAGGCTGACACTGAAAATTGATGGCTGGGATGTCTTGGTGCACTGTGCTGCCAGGACTTGTGCAGCAGACATCTCTGAGCCTCTGTTCTTTCTGTGCTGCCTCATATAAATAAATATTCCCTAGGCCAATTCCCTTATAGATCTGTCTGGAGTGCTCATGGATCTCTCCCTGCTGGTTTGAACCCTAATTCTTTAAGAGCAATGTATATGCCCAAGTGTCCATGGCGCCAGTTTTGTCATCATGTGGGATTTTCACAGACACTCTCTCCCTGTTTTTCAGCTTCTTCTCTGGAATAAGAGTAGTTGTAGGAAAAACAACCGAATCTGTCCTGCCTCCTTGCTTTTAACAAGCAACTGCATTTCCATGAAGCCCCAGGGAGAGATTCCACAGCTACAGAACAGATACTCTCTGTGTTCAGAATCTGAGGTTTTATCTCTTCCTTAGACATTTGATCTGGCTGCTTATCCTGAGGTGTCTGCTTGTTGCTTCTGTTGTAGGAGCAAAGACAACTTGATCCTTCCTTGCATTGAGAGAAAATGTCCTTCAGCACTGGTCACAAACCTCAGTTTGAGATATTGTGGATGCAAAAAACTGGGTGGAAGTGTTAGTATAGATGCTAAACTGGATTAAGTGATGGCTGAAAATACGTGAAATTCTCTTCATCATCTGAGTGATAGCTGTTGCCTTGGGTAATATTACTTTACAAAAACATTTCTCTCAATGTAGCCTGAAGAAATGAAGTAACCGCAAACTGTGTTTGTAGAGTTTCTTTTATTTTTTTTCTTCCTATATCTTCAACATAAAGGAGCAGGGAAGGGAAGAGAAACCTATTTTCTAGGACATAATCAAATATCTACAAAACAAATGAACCCAGGGTTGTATTCTTCCTCTTTAGTACAAATACCAGGGATGCTTTTGTAAGAAGTCTTGGGAACTGCTGGAGAAGGAAATCAATGATGTATTTGACTGCACCTACCAGAAATCCTTGTGCTGGTG
Organism: Origma solitaria; assembly: GCA_013397895.1. Classification (NCBI taxonomy): domain Eukaryota; kingdom Metazoa; phylum Chordata; class Aves; order Passeriformes; family Acanthizidae; genus Origma; species Origma solitaria. The sequence goes on from VZRL01000718.1 coordinate 287,321, forward strand.
TTAGTCTGGTGGAGTTTGCAGTGGTGTGGGGTGAATTCTGAACATGGTGCTGTTTATAAAGAGTCCCTCCAAGCTGCCTGAGGATTTATTGACTAAGTACACTGGGCAGATTGATGGCAAGCTTCTTGCAAGGCAACTCCGGCCTTGCCTCCTGCCCTTAATAACGCAGTGGGAGAAGCCAACTATCTCTGCAGCACATGGGGAGTCAGTTCAAGTAAAGTTTTGCTTTAATGGGGTCTTGCAATGACAAGGTTTTTGTGCTCTTCCTGAAAGTTCTAGTTCTAAGCTACTCCTAATCCTAGACTTCGTCATCTCATGACAGTCATGTTCAAAGGATACCTTGTAGTCTTTTTCAATATTAAAGTGTTGAAAAATCTTTTCAAACATTTGATGGATCTTTCTATTTCTGAGGCATTTTAAACCTCAACTATTTTAAGAAATTGTCCTGGATTTTTACATTGCCTCTGGAGGCTTTTTTCATTTTAGGAGGAACTTTCTCCCCATGCTCCCCTCGTCCCCCACCCTGTGTTTTCAAATGGCCTTCAGTAGAATTGGAAATATATTTGGCTTCTGCAATCTCCTAGTTGTGCAACCAAGGCGTACACAAAATGCCTCTAGAATAAAACTAATTTCTATGTCTTGTTTTCTACTGGCTGTTACTTCTGGTTGTTTCTTTTTTTGTAACTACAATATTTTACAGCTCCTCCACCTTTTGCATTTTTTTATATTCCTTTTCAAGCATTTTCATGCAAATGTTTAAATTCTTGAGTCATCTTGTGGAAGTGTTTTCTTGCCTTAGTTCCCATTTTTCTTCTTGCAACACCCTCACTGTGTTGTTCTTTTACATAAATTCGTGCAGTATGTGCTCACACACTGTTATTGCTAGGTAGGTGAAACATGCTAGTCTGAGAAATGAATGCTCTTGGAGAGATCCATCTTGGATTTAGCCAGGTGGACTTCTCAGTGTTGTTTCTGATCGCGCTGCCAAGTGGTGAAATGTTGAGATGACTATAAAGAGCAACCAATGCCCAATTATGGCCCACCTTGGCTCACGTTGAATAGCAACCAGAGAGCTTCCAGTGCTGTAGTCATCTACTGCCTACCTGTTTGTGCAGCTGGATGCCATTGGAGACAAGCCAATGGATGTATTGGAAGTTATTTGTACGAGGAGTGGCTCTAGACAAAACCATATCCAGACACTGAGTTTGCAGTAGTAAATATCAGGAGAGGGACTTGGAGCTTTGTGGGAGGGGTATAAATATCCTTGGGTCTGCATAAATGATACTTTTTGCCTTCAAACAGAGCTGAGGAGCTTTGAATGCTTCAGGGCACGTGCCTGGAGGGGCTGCCTGCACCAGAGTGGTGGTGTTAGTAGACTTGAGTCCTGCTGTTCAATTCTTCTTTGTGCCTGTCTTCTGGTCACAGTCCTCTGAAAAGTGCCAAAGTGTACCAAATATACCAGGGAAACTGATGGAGGATGGGTCCTAAAGGAGGCTGGGAAGCTGTGGGACTTAAATAACCATTTCAGGCACATCAAAGAAAATACCAGGTCCAATTTCAGACAGTGGATGTCCAAGATGGGTTTCTTGGACCCTGAGGCGCTCTGTTTGCTGCTTTATAGATATGTGCTACACTAAGGAGCTTTGCAAGGACCTGGCAAAATAAAGCAAATGTGTAGCACATGGTAGGGTCAAACTGATCTTTGATGCATGCAAGTTAATGTACAACAGAAGGAACAATGTGTGCTGTTTACATTCTTCTTTACTGGCTCTGGGACTAACTGCAGTGCACAAATAACAAATGGTTTGTCACCATAAAGAACCATAATTGCCAGCAGGTTGTGGAAAGAACAAGGGAAATAAAATGACAGTCACCCTCAGTGTGGTGTGCAACCACCTGGAAAGCAGTGTGTGCTTCTTAGCCTGCTGCTGACAAGAGTGTAGAGATGGAGGTGGAAGAAGCAAAAATAATTAGTGGTATGGAAAGATTCTGCTAAGAGGAGGCGTGCAGAGTCTGGGAGCATTCTCCTGGAGAAAAAATGACTAAAAGAAGCACTGAAGAAAGCTCCAGAATGGATTCAGTTGTGTATTGTTGGATTGCTGGGCAAGAGAGTTATTAAAGCTCTTCTCTCCCCCACCCTCTCATGACTGCAGAATAACCCCTTCAGCTGCGTGGGCAGTCATTTTAAGTTTATTCAAGAAGTGCTACAGGCAGCCATCAGGATCTTAGGCAACAGATGAGGGTAGCTGGAGGGGAAGATAGTTGGAGGGAAACATGATCGCAGAATGCAATGTGGAATTTGAACCGGCAATGTGAGAGAGTTCCTGCAGGCGAGAGCCGCAGCAGAGAAGCAGCAGCGCCCTGTGTTGGGGACTGTGGGTTGGCACAGTTCTAATGACTCTGTGCAATGTCTGAGCTGTTCCTGGTGTCTCTGGTTGTGTTGTTTAAACCCTGCAACCTCTGTGCTCTGCAGCTTCTCTGGAAGTGTCACCTCCAGGTGCCACCTGCTGACTGCTGCCTCTGCTTCTTGGGTCCTCTGACCTGGAGGGGACTCAGGGAGCTGCTCAAACCAAGTTGAAAGCTGCAGGCATTTTGTATCTTTATTTGAGTTGCATGTTAAACAGGGAAAAAAGTTCCTTATTTGACTAATAATTCTATAATGAGATGAGTCTTTTTTGCAGAAAAACAGGCAGTTCTAAATTGCCTTTTAATAAAGTAATATTCAGTTGAGAAATGTGAGGGTAAGTGGTTTCTAAGTTGGTACCTGTGGGAGTTGCTGTTCAGCATGGTCAATGTTGTTACAGGATGATGAAGGATATTCCTACAGATATGTGAGAAGTTATGGGAAATGTTGGCCCCAAGGTACTTCAGTAATTGCTGACTTGTTTCATTGACTTTGGTTTGGTTTAAAGCCAGAGAAGACAAGTATTTTTTTTGAATGTGTTCATGTTTTTTTTTTTTGAGTGACATGAGTGATTTTTGGCAGGTGTCGTTTATTAACTTCAAACAAAAAAGTCAATATTTTATGGAAGAGAATGTACAGGCTTCCTGAAAGCCTTTGAATATTTCTCTGGCAATTACAGGATTTTTTTTGTTGTTGTTCTTGTTGCTGTTTTGCTTTTATATTCAGTGTATGTCAGAATGATTGTTTACACAACTCCGTTGCAAAACAAAACACATTTTCCTTGTTTCTGGTACTGTTTAACAAGATGGTAATGGCATTTGTCTTTGGGTTTCTATCAGCTTTGTTCCTGGTGTACAAAAGAGTTAATCAACCAAATTGCTTAATAGCACATGAACACTTCTGTGGCATAACAACAGCCAAATGAATTATCTAATTCTATTAAAGCTTCTCTTCACGTCCACACAAAAGAAGTCACTTTTGATGTTTTATTTCATGATTCATAACCGCTTAGAAAGAGGTATTCTTGGCAGTGCAGTGTCTTTAATGACACAGCTGTCTGCTGCTCTGATGTGTAACGTAATATCTGCATCATATGGTGGACTTTGCTCTGGAGTACTGAGAAAATGAGATAAGAATACATTGTTTGGTGATAAACTTAACTACCCCTATGTTAATAACAACTATATTGTCAGGGCTGCTGTATAAATCCATTTGACCTACTTCTGCCCATAAAGCCACCATAACAATCTCTCATGCTGCTACATAAACATACTGGCTTCTCATGATGAGCTGTTGTTAACAAAATTCACTGAAGACATTTCTTTAGCATAAGCTGTATTTATATACTGCAGCTGAAAGCTGCTTTAAGACTGAACATCTGTTTACAATTTCTTATGCTTTATTATTGCTTAGTGGAGAGCATTGGGAAAGATATTTCAACGCAGTCTGGCTTGCACCATCTTCATGAGGTTTGGTTTTGGAGGTTTGGAGGAGAATGGCCTTGACCCTCTGACAACAAGAGTTGGCTAAGAGGAGCTGGCTTTAACCACAGGGCTAAATTTGCTTATCAGTTCCTTATTTTCTGCTCTGAGGGAGGCTGGGTGACCATTAGATGGTAGTTCTAGTGGTGGAGGAGCCCTCTAAACGTCCTGGTGCTGGCTCCCATGGGGAGATCGGGGAATCACTGGCTGTCATCTGTGGGGATGGCCAGGAGCTCTGGGCTGTGGTACCCCTTGAGAAAAGGTTGGGAATTGAGAGCCATCCCTCAGAAAGTGTTGAGCTGTGGTTAGAGAGCAGTGCTGGGCAGGCAAGGATGGGGTGGGTGTCCTGGGCACTGGTCTTTTCTCTTCTCAGGGAGAATGATTGCCACGGCATGACATAACTCAGTTCTGGGGGCCGAGCCAGCTGTTTCAGGCAACACTCCTCTCCTGTTCTTTGCAGAGCTCCTGCTAGCAAGGGTGGTGTTTCTACCTCACACCCTCCTCCAGTGAAAGCAGGATCACTATAAAATATGTGGCTTTTGCATCTTAAAATTTATAGAAACCTTTTGAAGCTGTTCAAAAGCAGGTTTTCACTAGAGCAGTATTGTTAGATTTTTCTGAGTTATAACAGAGGTGTTTCAGAGGAGCGTGGAAGGTATTTGCTTACATAATTTATTCCATAAAATAGAAAGGGGTAATATAACTCTGAGCTGATGAACACACTATGCATGGTCTGGCTTTACTGACTTGATATAGTTTAGTTATGTTGCCTGTAGTAGATGGTTCACAGAATTTTTTAAATATGTGGATGTGTTATGCCTGTAAAGTGCTCCAGTGCCTGACTAAGATGCCAGGACTCCTCATAAGAATACAATGTCACCTAATATTTGTTTTCTTACGTTAGTACCCCATCTCTGCCTCAATGAGCACAAAAAGCCTTCATTTTTTTTAAGCCTAAAGCAGAAGAATTGTCACAGGTGAATACTTAATGTCTCAGGAAGAAAAGAGGAAGAGCGCAAACCCAAGGAAATTAAATCTTTCCTGATATGGTGTTTGCTCTGGATCTAGAGGAGAAGAGCTCCAGCTACAGCAATCTTTTTCCCTGGGATTGCTGAGTGGCAAATGTTGCTGTTGTGTGATGTGGCTCCTGCATAAGTAATGTCACTGTTTGCTGTGCCACATAGATCTGCTCTTGCCTGAGGTGACAAGATTTGGGATGAGGTTGTTTGGGGGAGGTTATGCTCAGAAGATCAAGGCTGAAAGTCAGAAAGGAGACACATGGAAATTTATGCCTTGAAGGTTTTTGTAGGATCCATTGCTGTAGCAGCAGAGCTCCTGTGCCTTTAAGAACTGAGAAACAGATACTGCTCTTGCTGTGTAAATTCAGTGTAGCATCTGTATAAAAGGAGAACTTTAGAAAAAGCCTTTCATCTGAAAGCATGAGCTGACTCTTGAGAGGCATTGAAAACCCTCAAGCCCTTCTCAGAATAATGAAGGCAGAGGAGGTGCTTGAGTGGCACTGTGATGGTGCCCACTGAGCTGTGTGACTCCTGCCATGGGAAGCTATGGAAACTAAAAGCTGAAGGAATTTACGGTGGTGAGGGAGAGACTGTCAAGGATCTTATGATGCAAGAAACCACCGTCACTTTTTCAGAAAGTTTTTGTACCAAACAGCCGCAGTAGCTGCTCAGTGAAAAATGGGCACAGCCATGCCCTGGCTCGGTGCTCTTCCCTGATCATTAATGATGGCCAATAATAATGCAACAGGCAGTGAGGGCAGGGACCCCTTGCACTTGATCTGATTTGGTGTGTAAGTAAAAGCAAGCTTAAAAGGTGTTGTTTCACAGTATGTCAATTCCCCAGATCTTTGAGTGACTTTTCTTCATGATTACAAAAAAAAATGATATTGAGATCCCATCATTTTACTGGTCTGTTGAGAGAAGCCCTGTGAACCATTTAACCTCTATGGAATTACCAGGGTGCTGGCTCTTCTGATTCTTTACAATCCAAAAATTGAGTTTCATTTTGAAGTGCTAAGTACATTTCGGAGTACTAAGTACCAATATGGCACTCTCAGTATAAACTGAATATTTGTAATAAGGTTCTAAATAGTTCCTGTTGCTTCAATTACTTGACTTCCATTGGCAGAATTGCAGGTCCTTAAGGCATTTCTTCAGTTTTTCCTGACTCCAATGGCTGCAGTCCTATTTTTTTCATGACAGCAATAAAAGCATCTCTAATTTAACTAAACCAAGATATATCCTTGTACCTAAAATACTGGTGGGCAAAATACTGATGAGACACTCTGAGCACTTTGCTCCAAGCTCTCTTTAAGAACTTGGGAATTTGCAGGCCTGACTGACAAATGACTTTGTGTTAGGACAGCTGTTTGGAAATGGTAAATACTGTATAACATGGCAGTGCATATGAAGAGTGTTGTCTCCAGCAACTGTGCTGCATTTTGAAGTGATTCAGCACAACCTCTATGAGACTTTGGGAAAAGTCTGGGTACAATAGGAACAATGTAGAGTACTATTTTTCTTTTCTCAGCTCTCACATTCCAGGACAGGCTGTGCTGTACTGCTGTATTTCTACATGGCTGAGCTTGAATCTCTTCACTTCAAATGCTAGACACGGTTTTCATCTGTATTATGACAACCAAAACTGAGCAAGTCTCAATTAGGGGAGGCCAGACTAGATGTATGTATAACTGCTGGGTTTAAGTATCTTGGGGGAAAAAAAAGAGCAGCAGCAGGAAAAGAAGGAAAGGGAGGAAAGTGAAAAATGGGAAAGTGAAAAATGCATAGGAACCTATGCATCCCAATTTACCCTATAGCAATGCCTTCTTCCCTAGCTTCACTTCCAATTCTAGCACATCCCCTGTCTGGTCCATACTGTCCCCAGTTTGCTGACAAGCTAGGATCCTTCAGTCTTTCCATGTCAGTTGAGTCTTGATCCTGTTTCCTTGCTTGTCCCTTCCCCAGGTATTCATTGTGCCACTGCATTGTTTTCTCCTGCAGAGATCTGTCCTATCCTTCTTCAGTCTTATTCCAGTCTGTATTTTCCTTCTCTTTTCCAAGTGGCCTTATCTAATCTTTTTCGTCGCTGCCACTGATTTACTCGTGGATATAGGACTCAGTTTGTACCTGCTCCTAAACAAATGTTTGCGTGTTTGTGCACTGAGATGTGCTTGAGGATGCTTGGAAGAATGGTTATGTTAGCTATTTTGGAAACAGTAGTTTCAGCATCTGACCTAGAAACTACCTCAGTCTGCCAGAGCAAGATGGAAAAGAAAGTTGAATTTTATCTGCTTGGTGAAAGCTGGGAAAAGGAAAAAACCACTGTTTTTCTTTTCTGATGCTTAAAAAGTTTTGATCTTCTTTTTGCTCTACAGCATTTGAACAGACTGTTCATTGAACTCTTGAGCATCCTGTCATCTTCATTTACCTGAAACATTGTGCAGTTCTTTGTTGTCTTTGTGCATTCGCACTGGCATCTCATTACTTTTCCTTGTGTTCTCCTGATGTGATACTGTAGGATTTTAGAAGTGAGACTTCTTTACCAGGTAATACATGTGACAGGGCGATTCAGGAGAGGGGAGAAGCTGTCAAAAGTCATAGTGTGATCCTATGACTACTGCCTTTTGGGGTATGTAGCCACTGGTGGTCTCATCTCGGCTCCTAAAAAAAGTAGTCTTCAGGATCTTCTGACCCAGCTTCAAAAGAAAGTGGGTCCCTATGTCTCTTAGAAGATCCTGCCTCAACCTGGAATCCAAAATGGCAGCAAAGGAGGAAACTTACCTTCTGGGCACTGTGGTCACCACCTGGGCTGATTTCACAGGGTTTGACCCCAAGAGGAGGCAAAACCAAATGGATTCTTTGGGGTGGTGGTGGTATTTTTTTGGTGTTTTTTGTGGGGTTTTTTGTTTGGTTTGTTTGTTTTTGTTTTGTTTGTTGTGGGGTTTTTGTTTTGTTTTGGTTTTTTTGTTTGTTTTCTCTGTGTGTGTAATGCAAGGTCAGAGGAGCTAGCAGCCAAGCTTTGGAGCTCTAAGTGGTGGCTTTCTGCAGGATGCTGTGCTACTTTGCCTCTTGTTGGCAGGCTTCCATACAGGCAATTCTTTTTGGGTTGGAAAGGGAAAACTCATCATGTTGGTTTCTGTGCAGATAACTCCAGCGCATGAGATTAGCTCACTCGTGTAGTCCCTCAGCTGAATGTCCAGATAGCAGTTGTGTTTGTGACCCTGCTCTTTTTAGAAGGTCTTTACTGAACATCAGTTTTAATAAGGATGTTGGGAGCACAGGTGGAGAACCCTCAAGCTTTCCCTTCTTTCATAAGTTCCAGGGAAAATTACTTCCCTTTTGCACAAAATGCCTCCTGTCAGGGTTCTGTGCTGGTTTTGCACCATTACAGATCCCATAAGTGAAGCTGAAACTGTCATACTGTGGTGGAAAAAGCTGTACATTCAAGGTGTAGAATATTCTGAAAATTGTGATTTAATGTTATTCCGTGGCATAGAATCTCTAATAAAACTTTGCATGGTGCAAAAAATATACAGATAGGAAGGTTTCTAAATACTGGAAGTGCATTGTTCTGGTGAAGGGCTTTGCCAGGAAATAACAGGAAATTAGTATAGATATAACAATAATAAATATATATTATAATAATAAATATAACAGGAAAAAGCAGGGGGAATGAACAAGTTCCCGCCTTTTAAAGTTTTAACTTTCCAGCTACTTAAAATGTGCCTGGCATGGCTGCAAACAATTCTAGTTATTGATATGACTCCCAGTAGCAGAAGAAAAGGCTGCCCTGAGGGAAGGGAAGCCAATTGCAAAAGGTCCTGAACCATGGGAAAATGGAAAAATCTTCCATTTCCAAAGGAAAATAAGTCACTAACTTCCCTGTAACTTATGGGGCATTGACAGAGGGTTCATCAGTTTCTGCAGCACGAAGCCCAGCAAGTGTTCTCAGCCCAAAGTGTTCCTGCAGGTCACCCTGACCACACACAGGTTATTCATGTATCTTCAGTCTCTCTTCCAAGCCCTTTGGTATGTACTCCCCATCTCCAAGGGAATATGCAGGCCTTGCAGGCATTTTCCACAATCTGATTATTCGTGGTGTTGGTGCTCAAATATTGTCCCTGCAGGGGCTTCTGTGTCATTCGGTTTCAGCAATGAAAGGCTTTGGAAATTCAGTGATTGAAGTCTGAATTAGACCAGGAAACTTAGAGTAACTTTGAGTCTCCGAGACATCATGATTAAGACATCTGTGACCATTGCTTATTCTTAGTAGGAACAAAATAGTGAGGGAAAGACTAATTCTTTTTAGATTAAAACAATATCCTGTGCATTTCATCGTAGAATCATGGAATGGTTTGGGTTGGAAGAGACCTTGAAAGATAGTCCAGCCCTTCCATTAAACCAGGTTTCTCTAAGCCTCATCCAGCCTGGCCTTGAAGATTTCCAGGGATGGGTCATCCACAACTTTTCTGGATAACTTGTGCCAGGGCTTCACCACCCTCACAGGAAAGAATTTCTTCCTTATATCTATTCTAAGCCTACTCTCAGTCTGAAGCCGTTCCTCCATGTCCTATCACTTCATGCCTTTGTAAAAAGTCCCTCTCCAGCTCTCTCGTGGGCGTTCTTTAGGTACTAGGAGGCTGCTAGAAGGGCTCCCTGGAGCCTTCTCTTCTCCAGGCTGAACAACCCCAGCTCTCTCAGCCTTCATGGCAGAGGTGCTCCAGCCTGCTGAGCATCGTGTGGCCTCCTCTGGACTTGCTACAGCAGCTTCATGTCCTTCTTTTGTTGGGCTCCCTGAAGATGGAAGCCACTCTTCTTTTCATGCAACCCAGGATCCATCTAACTCATCTAAAATAATTTCAGAAGAGTTGAAATTTTAATCGAAACTCTTCCAAATGAATGCTAATGTTTTTCTAGTTCTTAAAATGACCTTTCAGTTCAAGTAGTAAACCGGAATTCAAACTCCCTTTCACACTTGATCATTAGTACAGTACCCAAACCTTATTCATAAACACTAATCTGTCTTAATGTATCCTTCACATTAAGTGTGTCCTTCCCAGATAGTGTATTTAGCAATGTTTTATGCAAATTATGGATATGAAGTTAAAAATCATGGAATAAAGTAATTTCTAATTTTTCTCCATAGTGAATTTTACTTGCAGTTGTCACTGAATTATTTTTTTCATGTAGTATCATTAACACTTTTATGAAGTGTCAAAAATCAATGAAAATCTTTTCCCAGCCTTGTGAAAACATTGATATGTCCAAGCCTAATTTTTGACTGAAGGAAATTAATCTCTCAGCTTTGTTTTGTCATCCTCTTGAAAAGAGATAGATACAAGTTTTCTGATTCAACAAACTTTCTAGATTGGTCCTGAGTATTAAATTTTTAATTTAAAAGATATGCTTACAGAAATTTGAGGTAATTCTTAGTCTGGGCTGTGCACAAAGAGTAGGTTCTTCTGTTAAGGATTATTCTGGTTATATGCAAACCATACTTTTCTTCTTTTAAATGATAGCTAGTGCCTTTGAAGTATTTTCATATACTATGAAGTATGTCCTGCATCCACATTGGACCAATACTGTGTATTATATACAAAATAGGAAAATCCTATGACATTGATGAAGACTTATTGCTTTAAACCAACCTGTAGGGCTTTGGTTTATTCTGGATGATTTTCTAATAAAAGTTCTGTTGTTTTTTTGGCTTAGAGTGGAAATATCCCAATCAGGGTAAATAACTTCATGAATCTTTTATCTCCACAACTCAGGTTTTGTGTTTACCTGACATCCTGAACTTCACAGCTATTAAAAGAACCTGGAGTGCTGGGGTCAAAGGAGTGACCTGCATGCTGAACTTGCATTCTGCAGCATCAAGTCAGCTGAACTTTCTTGTGTTTCAAGTTGAGAGACTTCATATGCATGAAACAATTTACCAGGGCAAGCTTTGTCCTTGAGCACAAAACTATTTTTCATTCTTATGAATTTTCTTTTTACATTAGAGCACATCTCCCTGTATTGAGTCTTTATGTATATTTTATCAGCAAATGGATAGAAATGTATGGATGCTGGGTTCAAGCAATGATTTGGATTCAACTCTAAAAAAATACCCTTAATGTAACTTTGCTCGGAAAATGCTGTTGCATTATCCAGGGTGTCACAGACAGGAGGGAGTGTAATGTTGAGAGCAGATATATATTCTGACCTTAAATTGTCCTGGCTGTCATATTTTCTAGGACCATAGGGTATGGGTTCACTAAAGAATGACAGGAAGGTCTGCATTTATCTAATCACCGGGTTTTTAAAGAAAATATAGCTGTACACTGTAATTTCCTGTGCAAATATTGCATGCCCAGTTTAATTTACCATCCTTACTTGAGTAAATTTTATTTCACTAGCTCAAGTTAAACCCCAAGACATTTAACTATTATGAAAGCCTATAGTTGATATTTTAGAAAACATCAGTTCGGGTTAGGTTGATACGTTGGGGAGAGAGGGAAATGTCACTGATTGGTAAAAGCACTGTTTTCTCTTCAGATGCCATTTCACACTTTTAATGCCAGGGAAATACTCTTTTGATTCATGGAAAATAGAAATATCAGAAGTCAAGTTTCATAGTACGTCAGTGAATGGTACAAAACAATATTTTTCAGCAGCACTTCTGCTCCTTTACAGGAAAGTGTCTATTTTAAATTTTTTTTTTCCAAATCAGATTAAAGATGAGGTGTTCTTTATCAAGACTCTTCTAGCTCTATCAAAAAGGTACATTCAGGACAGTCAGTGGCTTTTTGAGCTTCAGTGACAACCTGCTGGAAGATATGGGAGGGCTGGAGGGAAGTGTTTCAGTTCTGTGAAGGCACTGATCCCTTTCTTATGGGGACTGCACTGCATTTTTGGTTTTGCTAAGGTCTTCATAGGGCAATTTCTGCACCTTCCATTCTTTCTGGGCTATATCAGCCTGCTCTGTGCATGGCATAACTGCACCATTCAGAAGATGTACACCTGCTGGAAACACCACTCCTCGGCTTCTATTGGGATTGTATTCAGAACAGAGGCTGTTTGGTAATTATTCTTTTCTTGGTTCAAATTGCTGAGTAATTACTGCTGTGAAGTTTGCTCTGCAATATTGCAGCTTACAATTCATATAGGACTCCTCTAAGGATGAGGGTGTCCCTGTTGTTGTCCGTATGAAAGTCTCATTGCAAATAAAATTTTAAGGCATGAGATCGATGCAACATCTTTGAATAAGACACTTGGAATTTTTCTCTTAAAAAAATTCTCAAGTATTGTTAGAAGAAAAAGCCAGGGAAAACTGTTACAGAAGCACCTTCCGCTTTTATCCTCACAAGAAAATGTTTGAAGACTGAACTCTTTGTTCAAAGAACAGGTTTATGGAGTGTTTGCTTCAGCAAAGTAAGAATTGCCAAAGATGGATGTCTGTGTCTAAGTGGTTCACATTGTGGTCATGTTTCCTGATTCCGTATTATTTAAAGGGCTCACTGGCTGCCTCTGATATTTCCTTAAGTCTTTATGTCATTAAAAAGGTGAGCACTAAAGCAAGAAAATGGAATTTAACTCAGTGGGAGGTTTTAACCACAAGTATGTTTAAACTAAACATTCTGAAAATTCTTCTTCCCCCTTCCTCCGCTCTTCATTATAATTCTCTTTTATTTAAATGATCTCAAAGTGCAACCTCGTGTGTGTGTTTCCTTGCCAGGATATCCTGGGACTGTGAATCAGGAGCAGAGGAAGATTTTACATAACAGGATGGCAATAAATACAGAGAGAAACTCACCTGTGTTCTGAGCCCTGCTCAACAGTAGAGGAGGCTGACCTTGAGATGATGCCTGGTCATGTCCCTTTATTTATGGGGAGTTGTGTTTGGGTTTAAACCCCCTGGAATTACAAGCTTTGCCCCCAGCAGAGTGTGCACGTGGAAAAAAGGCATTACCCATCTTCCTTCCCTTGACCTGAAGTTTTCACTTGTTTGGATTTTATTTCTCTGATAGTGCAGTGTGGTGAAGGAGGGGATCTTCCCCACAGTAAAACTGGACAATGGCAACCCCCAGAACCATGTCTGAAACAAAAATGGAACTCAAATATGTTTGCAGTCCCCAAATGGCCATTCATTTTATTGTTGCTCATTCTCAGACTGAGGTGTGCATGCAAATTTAGTTAAAATCTCGCTCAGTTTTGCTGTCCTTGCTCCTGAGACAGTGAATGTGGAGGTTAATAAATGTCCATATGGTGCTGCTTTCTCTTTCTTGTCATGCTCAGACATTCCTGTGAGTGGCTGTGACTGTATCTTCAGCATATGTGCTGGACACCCCTAAATTTGCAGCTCCCCCTAATCTCTATTCGTTTTCTTAAACAATCTAATCTTCCCTGGGTCCCTTCAACATCTATCCATCATTCAAGCTGAAGATCCAGTCTGGGCTTTTTGCTATTTTGTACCCCAGCCGTGGTCCTCTGACCCTGCCTTAAGTCTTTATGCCATTGAAAAGGTGAACACTTCTTTAATTAATTGAATTAATTCAGTGGGAGAATTTTTTGCCATTCTGTACTCTGATTGTGATCCAGCCTGGGTTTTCTGCCATTCTGAGCCCCAGCCTGGACCCAGTCTGAGTTTTACCTCATTCTGTATCCAGGCCTTGATCCAGTCTGGGTTTTCTCCCATTCCCAGCTCTAGCCCCGATCCATTCTGGATCTTATCTATTTCAGCATGGAGCCTGCCAAACCTTTGGTTACCCACCTTCAGCTTTAAAAGAAAATATTTTTTTTAATGCACAACTGTAGGTTTATGAAGTGTTTTGAGTCAGCTTTATGAACTATTAGAACAGAAATCTGTTTTAACTTAGGTTCTTTGACTTTTACTCTGTAAGGCAGTACAACATGAATAAAGGTTGGGTCGCTGCAGAGTTTTGCACACTTCTTCCCATTTAATTGATATGTTAATTGTTATGTTGATTCCTGTTAAGAAAACTTGGTGATGAGATACATTTTCACCACAGGTAGGAAGGAGGTACAGATATGCATTTCTCTGGTAAGGCTGCTTCAGATTGTGATGTGCAGGCTCTTATCCATACTTTGACTCAGGACCTAAAAAAAATATGGTTTTTACAATTATAGTGTTTTGGGATATATGCTAAACTTAAAACAGCTACTTCATTTACAAAACTCAGTTAATTAATGTCAGTTAATCTTCCTGATGTAGCTCTGCAACTTGTGCTGCCTGCTTTAGCTTGGACAGCATTGCATTCAAGTGTGTAATCTGTGAAATGATAGTTTTAAAAAATATGTGCTGTATTATTTTAAGGACTCTGAAGTTAATGTGTTTTGTCTTGTTTTACCTTTGCGGTGTAGAGACTGCTCATCTTTTTTATCCTTGAATTACTTTTGTCCTTTAAGTCTGTGGGTTGTTTGCAATCCCTGATACTCAAATGCTTTCCTGCTGCTTCTGATGAGGAGGGTGAAGGTGTTTGGGTGTATTTTTTTTCCCCCTAGATGTGTTAATACAGATAATTGAACTGACTTTCTGTAGGTTCCAGGGAAAGTGCAGTGGGTTTGCTTTGTGTATTCAGCTCAATTCAGAAAGAACTCGTGCAGAACGGAGGTTATTCCAAAACTGTGTGGCTGCCTCTTTCCATGGGAGTCTTGTGCTGGAGGCACGTGTAGAATCCAGCCCCTGGTGTTCAGCATCGTGGGCTTTGAGCGTGCCAGGTGTGTGTCCTCCAGGAACAGAATGCTGCTGTGGGCTGGTGGGAACTCAGAAGCTGATTCCCACCTGGAGCTGATCTAGTGATGCTTTGTCCTTACATAACACTTTGTTTCGCTGTTGCCTTTTACTTTTCTCTCCTCTCCTCTCCCACATCCAGGCTGGTGCTGAATCCTGCCAGCAGTACTTAATATGAGCACATTAGTGCTCTGTTGACATCTTAGCATTGGTTCAGACCCACAGCTTTGTCAGTGCTGTCATGCTGCTAAAAACAGCTGCTTTCTTCAGTTTCCTTGCATTTTCCCTCAGGATTGGACATCATATGTCTTGTGGCTGTTGCTAACGCCAGTACTTTATATAGCAATTGCTGGGTGAAGTCAGGTGGTGTTTCTTCTCGGTTAATTTTCTTATAAAGTACAAGTTGGATATTACAAGGCAGCTGCTAGTGAAGTTGCAAAAAGGCAGATATTAAGGGACTCAGCTGGTATTTTTGCAAAGGGCTCGCTGGGGTGGGGGGAAATAGATCTTGCAGCTTCCAGAACCAAAAATGCCAGCTGCTTTTGGCACTCTGATTATGGAAGTCCAGTAGACATGGACACATATGCTAGTGATTTTCCTTGAAACAGAAAAAACCCGACTTGGTGCTGAGTCATTTGGGGTTAGAGACAGTTATAGAATGCCTCTGTGGGGTAGAGTGTACACGTGGGATGGGATATGAAATAATTTGGGATAGGCCAGACCTTGATGAGAGATGTCTGTGCTTCCAGTGATACTTTAGAGGTGAGAATCCACGCACTACTGAGAAGTTGCTGTTCTCTTAACTAAAATCCTAGCTTTCTTCCATGGTAAACTGATAGTCGTGGGGATTTTAGTTTAAAATAAATAAATATGTAGCTGTAACCTTTGGCAGAAATGCTTTGAATGACATTTCATTGTCCTCTTTGGCTGCTATACCTTGAGAGTGTAGGCTGTGGGATGGAACTTGCCAGGTGGTTCCTGGCTTGTCAGGGAGTTCCACTCCTGGCTCACCTTCTTCAGGATGTCTTGTGTTGGCTTAAAATTGTTACAGAGCGAAAGCCAGACATCTTGCTAATTAATTATCTTTGCTTTCTATAGTAAGTACCTTTATTATAACGTGAAATAGTTGCCTGCGGTTTCTAGACTTTGGAAGGTAGGTTTAAAGCCCTTTATTACCAGAATTCTGTCCTTCAGGTAGACAGTCAGTACAATCCAATCTACTGCCTTCATCCACCTTCAGGTTAAACCATATAGGTTGAGCTTTAATCTGTACCTGTTGATATCTTGCTAATTCAATAAATGGTGAAATGGCACATCTTTTTATTTGAATCACAAGGAATAAGCATCAGATTTCAGTTTTCTGCTTAATTATAGGGGATTTCTGTCCATGTTTTTTGAATTTTCTGGTGCACATTTCAATGAAGGTATTAAACCAGGATGAAATGCTACAAGTGCTTTGAGAATTAAAAAATAATAATAATATAAGCCAAAGACCCTTATTCATTGTTTTCTTTCTATTCTGTGCTATTGAGGTGTACCTTGATGCCTGAAAGAAATAAATGTTCGTGTCATCTGAGCTGACAGGGGAGGTACGATGCAGGTGTCAGGTAGAAGATGCTGTTCCCGTTAGTTATGTACAAAGTCAGATAAGTTTGGTATTTGGGGAGTGCCTCTTGTGCAAAAACTTTCCCAAGTATAATGAGATAAGTCAAAATCGCCTTAGACCTTCAGCAGTCCCCTTTCCACAAATGTGGAAAAAGCAAAGGAAGACGGACTGCTCGATTATGGGAAGAGGTGGGTGGAAAAGCATTTAACTAGGAGGCAGGAGATAAAGATTTTCTGAGCTGAACAACACGATGTCCCTGTGCTCAGGGAGTGGAAGGCAGCCTTGCAGCAAGCAAATGCCCATCTTACTGACCTCAATTAACATTCCTCCTGTTTGTGCCAGGACTGAGTTTTGCTCTTCAAGCCTCCTAGGTGCACATTAGGTGAACAGCAGATAAATGTAAATGACCTCATTTTATCACTTGGACGGCATGAATGCCTCAGAGTCCACCTTTAACTAAATTAGAAGGCTGGAATGAAGAGCTATAGCTCTCTGTGTGGTCTCTGGAGAGAGCTATACTCCTGGGGTGTCCCGAATTGCCCTCTCTGTGCTTCAGTGATCACATCGGAATATAGAGTTATAGTTCAGCCCACTGCTAATGTGAACTTGCTCTTCATATGCAATCCATCCATGCCCAGCCCTGAATCTGCATCTTTTAATTTTTTTTTTTATTGTTTCTGGTGCTCTTTTATAGGAGAGATATATTTCATGGTGAGATAACAAAAAAAAGAAAAAAAATTACTGAAATCACAAACTGGGTGTCACTTTGCCTCTGTAATTCATGAGGAGAGACTATGCCTATAAATCACAAAAATGTAATAGCTGCAACTGCAACAAGATAGAGCACTTGTGTAAGCTTGTAACCTAAAACTATAATCTGTGGTGGCCTAAAATTCAGGTTAAATACTGTGCCTATCACCATTATATGAATAGACTGGCTCTGACAATAAGAAAAATGAGTGCAAGTGCAGAGGAGGTCTTGAATCAATTTTCAGTCTGCTTTTGTCTTGGTAATGCTTTTAACTGAAATTACACTGAAAAGTGTATAAATGTATTGCTGAGGAATAGGCCCTCTCTGAAAACTACCAGCTGGTAATTTAGCTTTCTCTCATCCAGCTTCCATATATTTGGAAGAGATACTTTTTTCCTTACAGGTAAAGAGTTAATTTTAGTTGCAAAACATTGGAATGCAGCAAGGAAATTATACACAAATCTATTGTTCCCCTATGGGAATGCTGCAGCTGCACAAATAACTTTGATTTGCCATCTCACATTATTTCTGAATTATTTTCAACACTCAGCCAATAGTCACGTATGTTTTACTGTCATTTATTTAATATACCTCTGACTAGGTAAAGGAATTGCAACAGCTTTCCTTCTGCATCAACCTCATCAAGTATCAGAATTCTTAGCTAGAGATGCATGCCAGTATATGAAATCCCTTCTAACTATGGTTTCATAAGTCTGTGAACTTTCATTATTTTATTACTTCGCAGATAATGAAGATGCAGACAGAAGTTAATAATGAGTATCTTGATTTGTCTTCCAAATACTTCCTTGCTTCCTCTGCCATTTAAGCTCATGGTGGTTCCCAGCTTCTATTAAACCCTTCTGATACCCTTTTCTTTTACCCAAGATTTACATTTGTTGCTTGCATTTTGGGACACTGAATTTCATCTAGATTTAATTTGATCCATCCAGATGGATTTATTTTCATTATGGACCATGGGAAAGGACAGAGAGAAGCGCTTTCAAATTGCGTTGTATAAAAAGGCTCACTGTGGAGGAAGTCCTGGTTCCAAAATATGTAATTTCTCCCATGGCTAATTCCCTCAGGTAATGAAATACTCTGTTGCAGTATATTTGTCTGAGTAACATGGAATATAATTTTTATTAGGACACCTCACCCTCACACTTGATAAGTCACCTCCAGTGACAAAGGACTTGTGGTTTTTTCCCTGTTGTTTTGTCAGTGCCTGGCTCTTTAGCGAGTAATTCTAGCTGGCTTCCTCACCCTCTGATTCCACACTGTTGGCTCTGTTGCCTCAGCTCAAGTGGACAATGACAGAAATCTTTTCATATCTCGTGCAGTTCGTGCAGGAATAGGGATCGAGTCGTGGTTGTCTCTTCTCTCTCCTCTTCTGGTTCTGATGATGACCTTGACGATGGCCCTGAAAATCACCCTTTCAATGATCCTGCTTCTTCCTCTTCTTTGCTCTCCCTGTCCTACTTGACTGTTTTTGCTAAAGCTTTTTTACTGAGTGACTTTGAAATTCTCGACTGCTGTAATCAGCGTGGAGGACAAGAAAGGAAAAAAGGCAGGGGATGAAAAAAAAGTGATGCACAATGCAACTGCTCATTTTCTGCTGACTGATGCCAGGACCCTCTTCCCAAACCCAGATCAGCCACCCTTCTGGGTAACTCGCCTCAGTTTATATACTGAGTGTGGAGTTCTGTGCTGTGGAATATTCCTGTGACCATTTTGGGTCACCTGTCCTGCCTGTGCTCCCTCTCAGTTTTCTTTTGTGCACCTCCTCACTGGCAGAGCATGAGACAAGGAAAAAGAACATTCCTTGACTTAGGATAAACACAACTTAGGAAAAACCCAAAACATCAGTGTGTTATTAACAGCATTCTCACTCTGAATCCAAAACACAGCACAGTACCAGCTACTGAGAAGAAATTAACTCTACCCTAGCTGAAACCAGGACAATGTCCCCCCCGAGCTAGCTGCCACATCATGTCCCAGTTTGGGGTTTTTGTGTTTGGGTTTTTTAGTATATATATAAAATGGATAGACTTTTAGCGAAGATATAAGGTTGTTTATCTCCCTCTTTGGAAAACTGCATTCAGAACACCTCTAATGACCATGGCATTCTGCTTAATGACTAAATGGAGTATTGGGCCATATCTGATAATGAAAAGGAGACAAGCTTAATTAACTTAGCACCCAACTAATCAGCAGTTAATGCAGCCCTGAAAATGGATAAGTTGTTTAGTCTTGGAGGGTCAGATTGTGCATGCAGAGAAGGGACAAGCTGGCCTTTGTACCTCAAGCCTGAAGCAAATATAAATGGCCAACAGAAATTGATGTGGCCCAGAGGTTTCCATCAGTGGTGTGCCCTTGATTAATGTTTACTTCAGTCATCCACAAACTCTTTATAAATCTAGAATGAAGATTTGGTAGTTGACGTCCTGCTGGCAATTGCTCTGGAGGATCTGTTGGATCATGAGCAAGACGTCTCAGCCACTGGTGGACCAGCAAGTTAGATTGGATTCACATTAAAATAAACCACAGTTGCCAGTGTGTGAATATCCCAGAATAGCTCTTGGGATTTTATTCAAAGTAAATATTAAGTTACAGTGCCTGACTGGACACCTGCAAATATCTCTGTCCTGATTTTACTTGGCTACAGACAGTGATTCAGAACTAAATATCAGGTAATTTCCTCCAAAATCTTTCCCTCTCAGCAGGGATTTTTTCTATTGCTCAGAGGAATGACTTAGTATTTGGAGCCCAAACAGTAATGTTTGAAGAAGAAGCCATCAATTTAGTTCCCTGCACCACGAGGGACAATCAATGGAAATCTTGCTTCCACTTTTCATGTTCAGAAATCACAGGTTAACAAAGGACTTACTTAGTATACCAAGAACCCTCTTGTTCTACTTTTTCCATTTTATGTGAGCTGGGCTTTTTTCTTGGCAATTTTTTTCTCCCTGAATTTTAAAATGTTAAATGGTTTTCACACAACATCTTGATCAGCAAGTAGCAATTATGAGGATTTTTTTTCTTAGGATTTTAACATTTATTAGAAGAGCAGAGAGCTAAATATGCTAAATGAAACAGTAGCTGTGTGCCCTGAATCAAGAGGAACAGTAGCAGTGTTTGGAGGTTCCACAGTCTTTAAGTTGCTGCCTTGCCTCTGATTTTAGCAGGACTTTAGAGGACTTTAGGAGTCTTTAGAGGACTCACCATACTTTTCCCTACAGGAAAGCAGTCCTGGGGCATTGCAGGCCTCCCAGTAGATGGATGGGAGTGGGGAAGGTGAATCCTCAGCCTCCATGTCAGGCCTGTGATTCCTTACAGACTTACCTGTCACATAAATCCCTGCAGATACAACTTCTGCTGTCCTGTTAAAATGTGGACGTCCTACACACAGTCTTGATAAATGAGGGAGCAAGTGTTATAAAAAACGCAGAGGGAGTCTATATTCAATTTTCTGCATTGTCTCTTTTCACCTGCTTGCTAGTGCTGTCTTTAAAAATCATCACAGATTTAAAACAATGGAAAAGTGATTTTATTTTTTATTATGTATGTGCTAGAATACTCCATTCAGCTTTTGATTTATTTCAGTGCCAGCCTTTGGACACGATGTCTTGTGAGTTCAGGCTCTGCAGATCTACCCTAAATATATTCTGAATATATTGCTCCAAATAAATATCCTTGATCTGTCATCATCAAACTTCATTTAAATTGGCTCTTAACCCGATCTCTCTACCTCCTCTGATGCATCAGCTGTGAGGGGGCCTGTGCATCAGTTGTGAATCTTGACAAACTTCAGGAGCTTGGGAATTTGCTGGTGGAACAAAAAGAGAGCTTTGCCAAGCCCCTGCTGCAAAGCATCCTGTAGTCTTTCAAATGACAGATTTTACTTGGCAGTGTTGGATTTCTCTGCAGTCAATAATGTACCACAAAGGTATTGACAAAACATCCTGTCCTCTAAGATGAATGTTTATTATAGTGATGTCTGAGATTTCAGCTTTTTTTTTGACAGGCCAGGACTGCAAAGTGTACATAGACACTGTCTGAAGTGTTAGCAGGTTTTGTAAAGAATACTAATGGGATTGTTATAGCAGTGGTGATCTGAGAACAAAAGCAAGGTAAAGATTGCATGCAGAAACAATACTTTTAGACTTACTGATAACTAGCTCTGTCCTGTAAAATTTCTAGAGTAAGGCATTTCTGTTATTAAAAGTATTTGGAGCCCAGAGTAGAGATTTTCTGTAAACATCTGTAAATATGAAAGTTGCTTTAGGACAGCTTTTGCAAGGAATCCAGCTGCAGCCTTTGTGTTTCAGTTGCTGTTCTTCACCCACTCTGCTTTGCTAACTGTGGTTTTAAGCAAGTTACGATAGATGTGGGAAGTGCTGGGCACTTTGTCCTCTGTGTCACATTGCACTGGGTTAAAGTGTGTAGTGGAGAAAGACACTGAGGAAAACACTGAATGACATGTTTTTCTTAGCTTTTTCTAAGTGTTCTGTCTCTCTCAGTGTTCTGTGGTGAACACAGTACCCATGCAGCCTTCTTGGGGTGGTGATGGCCTCTCCCCAAGCTGTGCTGTCCCTGTCGCTGGTGCTGTGTGTGTTTTGCCAGATTCTCATGATCCACTCTCGGGGGGTATTAATGTTGATCCCTATGGCTGAAATGGATTATAAAGGAGGAGTCTCTGCGTTGCCCTTTGGTTGTTTATCGCTTTGCACAGCCTGCAAAGCACGTTGATTTCCTATGGTATTTGATGGTTCAGATTGAAGTGCAGATGAAAATAGAAGTTCTAGCAAGGCTGTCACTGGAGAGAATGAGGATCTCTCCCTTCAGTGCCACCACCATGCAGCTTTGACACAGCTGAGCTGCATCCTTCTGGAGCTGCCATGGTTCCAGGAGAACATGGGGCTGGGCTGGGCTGGGTACCAAGCTCCTCTTGGCCACCCTTGGGAAGGCACCCAGACTCAGCCTGCACTGTGCTTCAGTTTCCTTGCCTTCCTGTGACGCTTTCTTTAATTGAAACACCAAGCTGGAGGAAGGTAGCATGTCAAGGGAGCTGTGCCTCCTACAGGGACAGGAATACAGAAACCAAAACCTCTTGGGTTCCCTCAGCATGCTGTGGTCTCTCTGCAGCAGCAGCTGGCTTGAGATCAGAAATCAGCTCTTTCACAGATGGACTGATAATGAGGCGAGAATGATTGTTCTTGTCTCTACAAGGACTTCCTTCTTCCGTGGGTGTGGAAAAACCCAGCTATGTAGCAACTGCCAGATAGGCAGTGGGGAGGGTGATTCTTTTTGCACCAGTGTGTCAGTAAACATCAAGGGAACACCGGCTCCTGAAGTGAGCGAGTTCAATGCTTACAGAGGTCTGATAAGGACTGAGTTATAATTTAACCCTTAGGTGTCCCAGTTTGGATTTGAGAGCACATGTTCTCTCTGTGTCCCACATGCTTTGCTCCCAGTATGTGGCCTTCTTTCTTGGTTTGCTTCACTTGGCTGAATGAGCAGAAGTCTTAGTCCTTCAATGCAGAAAGGTCCCCTTGAACTCTTTAGAGGCACCCAATTGCACAGAGAGAGCAGTTGTTCTTTGTAGATATGAAATCTTATTTAGAAAACTTACACTCAGTACCACTGGTTTAGAATTGTATATGTGTATAAATATATTTCCGAGTGTGTACATGGATATGGTTTTGTTTGCATAGCATGGGTCCTGAACCCTCATGTTGTAATAACACCATTTCCTTAATAGAGGGGTGTTTCATATGTGTCTGCACCTTTCTGTATTAATTCAAACTAAACATTGCTGATTAAAGGGTGTAATGTTAAAGACGAGATCTTGTAAGTCCTTAATACCATAGTAAGCCATCCTTCTTGTTGCCTCATATATTTCTGAGAAGTGCCATTTCTGGGTCTGGTCGCACCATCCCACTGTTGCACAGCTGACTATTCTGAGCCTCTTCAGGCACTTTCAGCTGATAAACTCCCAAACTGTCAGCCAAAGACTTGCTATCAATTTGCAAATATTGCAGTTATGACTTTGTGTGGGGTGTTGTGGCTGTTAGTTGATTGGAGGGGTAAGTCAGGGAGGAAGCTCTTTTTTTAAAATATTTTTCAATAGGTTGTTTTCTCAAAGATAGGTTTTTAGCACAAGATGCAGGAATTTGCCTACACAAAATTTCCTATTAATTTAGAGAAACTAAATATGGGAAAGACTCCCACTTCCATTGTCTCTTTTATTCTGTTCCCTAAATACCCCAGTTGGATTTCTAATGAAGTATTTCCTCTAGCTGTCAGGAAAGTTTACACTGTGATCATAACTTTCTGTTTCCTAGCAACTCTGCATCCTCCTGCTCATAAAGAAGGGTGGCTTATAGCTTTAATTAACGTAATTCTAAGCCGTGGCCAATGAAAAGCAAATGCTGTGGAAGAGTAAATGTCATCTATACTTTAAACAGAAAGTAAAAAGTTCCCATCATGACTGCTTATTTGCTTTAGCATTGCATTTAATTTTGATAAAATGACTATTTAAAAAAAAAGTCCTTGCATTTAAAGTGTAATTTTTCAGTTATGATTGGCAGTGTGGTTATGACCACCCTCAACCATTTGGCTTTGGGACTAGGGATCACTGCATCAAAGGATTTCAAAGGGACTGCATCCCCGCTCTGCAATGCCTGTGTAAAGCAACTCACTGAAATATTTGCAGCAGTTCCCTGTATTGTGATATTCTCTTAACATTTCTCACGTGTAAAGTGTTACGTATTGATGTATTTTTCCCTCTTTTCTCTCTCTTCATTATGTCATTAGTATGTTTTGAAAGTGGAAGTTGAAATAAAAATTTTTTGCCATATCACTGACAGCTCATGGATGGCAGCTGTGTGCGAATTGCTTCCTCTAGAATCTTAGGAAGAGTTAAACATCAGATTTGTATCTGAGATTTCCAAAGTGACTAATGAGATGGCATGAAAGCAAAGTAAAAGCGAAGTACTTAATTTTCTGTGATAGCTATTCCACGTTTAGAAACATCAGTGTTTCTTTGCACTGGAATTAAAGATCTTTCTCATTTGCAACAAATTATCTTTTCTGCTAAAAAGGTCAAAAACCTTCAATGTTTGCTTTCTCAACTCTGCAGTGGCCAGAAGGCTTCCATTGCTTATGTTGGGAAAACAGATTCTCTGAAAGAGCAAACTTTCAGAGAAAGGAGCGGTGACACCCCCGAGGGCTGTGCAGATCTCCAGCAGGACCAGGACAGGCTGCAGACAGGGGCAGAGCGGAGCCTTCTGAAATCCAGCAGGCAAAGGCAGGCTCAGGCACCAGCCCAGGCTGGGACTGACCTGCTGCAGGGCAGCTCTGTGGAGGAAGACCTGGGGGTGTCCTGGTGGGGCTCCAAGCTGCCCATGAGCCAGCAGGGGGGCCAGGGAGGCTGAGGTGTTGTGGGGTGCGTTAGGAAGAGCAGTGCCAGCAGGTCAAGGGAGGTCACCCTGCCCCTCTAACCTGCCCTGGTGGGGCCACATGTGGAGTGACCAGCTCTGGGCTCCTTGGGACAAGAGAAACCGAGGGCTCCAGGTTTGCTGCAGGGTGACAGAGGTGATGAGGGAGCTGGAGCATCTCTTATGAGGAAAAGTTGAGGGAGCTGGACCCATTCAGCTGAGAGGAGGGAAGACTGACAAGGGACCTTAGCAATGTCTGTAAGTGTCTCAAGGGAGGTGTCAGAGGATGGACCAGGCTCTGCTCAGTGGTGCAGAGCAGTAGGACAAGAGGCAATGGACAAACTGATGCACAGAAAGTTCCACCTGAACATGAAGAAAGAACTTCTTTAGTGTGTGAGTGACTGAGCACTGGAACAGGCTGCCCAGAGAGGCTGTGGAGTGTCCCCCACTGGAGATATCCCAGAGCCATCTGCACATAATCCTGTGCCTGTGCTCTGGGGTGACCCTGCCTGAGCAGGGAGGTTGGACCAGATGAGCCACTGTGGTCCCTCCCAGCCTGATCCGTTCTGTGAGACTTGTGTGAAAACACACTGCTGAGAAAAAGGATGAACTGCACGGTGTAGGAGATGCCATGATGGCTTACAGTAGTAATATATTTAGCCTGAGATCTTGTCTTCAATAGAGATAAGAAAGGGGAAAGGCCTTTTTTCTGAATTTCAAGACATACTTCTAGGAAATACTTTCTTCTTTATGTCTTCTGCTACTGTAGTAATGTCTTAATTCTTATTTATTTTAAACAACTGCTCCCATATATTTTCTCAGTTTCTTGATATAATAAATTTGAATTTCATCTTGCTCTTTAGACACCACCCTACATAAGCTCCCTCCTGTGTGTACATTAAAATTGCTTTTAATTATGAGGTCATGTATTTCTTCCATGGATTTATGACTCATGAAATTTGTAAGATAGATGGCATTAAAAGCAAGTTGATATTAGTGTAAGATTTTATGCTTTAAGGTGATCCTGTGTGCTGTTCACATAGTGTCATCCAAATTCTGATCTGAATAGAAAATATTTGTTATAACAATGGTTTTCTGTAATGCTTTTATCTGTTATATTTTACAAGCTTTGTTGTCACTGTTGCATCTATTTTCAAGGTGAAGTGATGCCTTCCAAGGGGAAGCAGAAATATCAGGATAAAATAAATACTAATTTAAAATGCTTAAATGAAGGCCCTACAGAACTGATCTTTCTGTGCCTACAACACAGAGAGCTATGCACTTGAAAGCAGACAGCAAGTTCAAAGCTTAAAGGGAACCCATAGCTGCAGCTGCTGCAGAGTTTCTGCACAAAAGACTTTTGCTATGACTGCTTCATCCCTCAGCAGCCTCATTCCATGCAATGGCTCATCCATCCAAAAACTGCAAAGGCTGAACAGAAATTCTGCTGATCCCAGTGTCAAGCTATCTGCAGTGTGAATGAGTGAAGCTGTCCCTTAGCAACCAAAGGTTTTCATGGAGTGAGCAGTTCCTCTACTAATTAGGGAGGATGTGCACCTTGCCAGTGAGGCTGAGCAGTGTTTTCAGGTAGAGGAGGAATGGTACAATGCAGAAACCCTGAGCTGCAGTTAATGCTGAGGGGAGAAGCACAGGCTTCTTCCGGCGCAGCTGCTGCTTTGGTGGTAGCATCTCAACCTCCTGATAACACATTTATCCACACAACACCCAGGTAAAACAAATCGTTGCTGGTATTTCAGCTGTACAGGTAGGGATGTGAAAGAGAATTGAGGCTGTGTAAGAAATTGTGATGAGACAGACAAGTGCTGTGGGTTCTGGAATAATACCTAAATTGTCATTATTGTAATTAGTGTCCCTTTTCTTCTGATAAAGCCTTGTCACCATCCTTTCCTCTATCCTGCTACCTCAGTCTCTCCGCTCAGTGCTCTGGGTCCCAGTGCCCTCTGCTCCTTTCCCTTCTTGCTCCGAAGGGCAGTGCACTCAGCCTTGCCCAGGTGCTGCAGTTCCCTGCCTTTAGCTGTTTATTTTGGTGTACACCACAGTTCCAGCCTTTTGTTTTCTTCAGCGCATTAGTGACCTTCAGTAGAGCTCTTGCTTTTACCTTCACACTGTTTCCTGAAGAGGCAGAACAAAGGGATCTCGGTCTTGTGCCTGCCATCATTCTGCCCTTGGTGCTTTGGCAATTTTAAAGACAGGATGTGGCTGTAGAGGGAAGCTCTCACTCTGCAGGAACTCATGTGCAGTACTCAAAGCACCACTGAGACATCTGCGTGTTGAAAACTGTGTTACACTGTAATTTTTGGAGTCAAGGATTAAAATTTGTCCCTTAGGTATGAAAGTTTTAATGGCTCTGACTACTTTGCTTCAATCTTTTTTTCCCCTTGCTTTGACTGAGTGAAGTTTTATAACATGACTGCTCATCGGAATTGTAACAAGGTAATATTGTAGGGAAATGAAGAGGGGTAATACTTCTGAAAGTGCTGTGCTTAATGTGATGAAAGACAAGTTTTTAAAAACTCTTTAAATAGGTATCCTGTAGGCATTTCTCCTGTCACTTTCATTGTGCTCTGTGGAAAGCGTTAGATACAAATCACCCCCTTTTTTCTTTTCAAATTTAGGTAGTTGCTGCAACACAGGGGTAAAGACACTGAAACCTGTCAGTTTCTGCAGCTTTGTATAGAGGGAAATTTATAGGATAATATCAACTTTACTTACCAGCATTCTCATTCCCATAGTCTTTCACTGACATCAAAAGAAAATAATCTCTTCCAGACAAAATTACTGCATGTTTTTAATTGCTTTCTGTCTCAAATGACTTGTACAACTTCTGCAATAACCAGAAATAAGATGGCATGTTTTTAAAAGGGCTTTGAAAGCTCCTTCAAAAGCCTTCTCAGAAGTTGGGAGGCAGAGGGCATTGACCCAAAGGCACAATGTCCTGCCCAAATGCTCCTTTTCCATCATCATTTCCCCTCAATTTTGGTTGCTGACCTAGAAGCAGGCAGACAGATGGGTACATGCCCTTTTGCTTCTCTTTTGCAGTGACAGGACATCTCAGGTTCTTTTGTTACATCTGTGCTGTGTTTACTCAGCTGAGCAGCAGAGCTTTCAAATTATTACCCATTTTCTGGTGCTTCTGTTTTCCTGGCTAGTAAATTAAACATAATTTTTGGTGCATAATTTTTGGTTTTTGTTTTTTTGTTCTGGTTTTTTTTTTTGCCAAAGCAATGTATCTCTGTACAGTTCCTAAAATCAAGCTGCAGTTTTGGATGCTTAGGAGCTGTGAAACTTCATGGATGGTTTCTGGTGAAAGGACAAATTATGCCTCATTTCAGGACTTCCAGCAACTTCCTGCATGGCTGCAGTGTTGCATCCTCTGACAGAATCTTATACACCTGCCTGTGAGATATTAGCAAAGTAATTGCTGTTACAATCCCCCTAGTCCACTCTGAAATATTTTAAAGCCAGGTATTTGATCACATAAGCTGGTACAATACTCCACCACTGCAAAATCTTGCAGCTGAACATCAAACAGGACTAATTAGCTTTCAGCTATCTGAAATTACTGGTTCTGTGATTTCTTAATTTAAGCTAGAGCTGAGGAAACATTCTTTGTTGCTGAATCTAGTCAGGAGGAGTTGATGGAGGGGAGAGGAAACTTGCTTAGCTTTGATTTCATCCTGACTTAATGTACAGAGCAGGATCTATTCAATTGTAGGTGTGATTAGCAGACAAAGAACATTTTTCTGCAGAGTTTTAAACAATGTCTGGTGAAAATAGGTGCCATCTGGATCTCAGAGACTTGGAAAATAAGACTGCAACACCCAGTGCTGACATTCATTCTTTAGGAACATCATTGAAAGAGCTTGGTGGTTTTTCTGCTTCCTCATTTGTTTGGGGTTTTTTAAAGATGTTTGGCTGTTGTGGAAGAGTGTGAGCAGGTTATCTGTAAAGAAGAAAGCTGTAATATTGAGCACTCAGATGAAGTCCTGACTGCTGTGGGTGATTTTTGAGTCAGTCTGGCAGTGAAGTCCAATGCTTGAAGAGAGAACCACCTTCCTATGGCTTCAGATGGAGGTGATCTGACTGTGGTGTGTGCTCATAATGTACTGCATAAAGGGAAGAAAGCATGGGATTAAAATGCTCAATTTAAACAGCATTATTTAGAGCATCTGTGGGTACTTCTGCATTGCACAATGTGTTGAGTTTGCATGGCCAGGTTTTGGTAGTGGGGGAGCTACAGTGGTGGCTTTGAGAAGCTTCCAGAAGCTTGCCTCATGTCCAGCAAAACTAATGCCAGCTGACTCCGAGACAGATTCAGAAATGGTGATAAAGCCTCTGTGATAATATATTTAGGAAGAAAAAATAAAGTTACTGGGGAGAGGTAATTGTGGCCAGGGAAGAGCCTTCCCCAGCTCCTGCAATATTCTCTCTTTTCTTTCTCTTTCCTCTATTATTCGTAAGTGCTTCTGAAGAGTAGTCTAGGATCTAGCGTGAGATTTTCCCACTTTGCTAGTACATGAAGCTTTTCCCAGTAGGTGTTTAACATTTGCTGTAACAATCTAAATGTAATTTTTCTTTTTCATCCCCTCAGTCTGGCTGCCAAACAGACATACCTATTATTCATGTGGTGTTAATCATCTGGACTGAGAAATCTGGACCAAAAGATGAGTAGTGCAGGGAGAGCTTTGTGTAAAGAACACTGGGGTGACAGTCACACTTTGTGCTCTGCCCCGGTCACAACAGGCAGGATTTACATCATCGACCATTTTATTTGCACAGCATTGATGTCTTTATTTGAGCTCCAGACAGCTGAGACACTTCCTAGTCAGGGAAAAGACATGGATGCGTTTAGGTCATGATTTGTGTGACCTGGTTCAGATCTGGTAGATGCTGGGACCAGATGGCTCACGCCCTGTGAATGCCCATTTTTCTCCTATGACTGGAAAAAGAACCAAAGGTGACTCCTGCAGCTTTAGACATTAGCATTTGGTGTGATCCTTCCTAATCAGTTTAGGTTAGTCATTGTGAATTTAGCAATATCTTTCTTCAGAAAATGAAGCAGCATATATTGAGTGAAATGAGATGTATTTTTGCGTTTTCATAAAAGTATAGGCAGAGTCCATTGATATTTGTTGTGTTCATAGTTAAACTGTAAAAAAAGGGAATAAAACTTTGCAATGAACTTAGAAAATGTGGAACAATTTTCAGCTATTTGTTTCCTGCCTCACTTGAGACATCCTTGCAGTGTGTCATGTCGGCTCATACCAGAAATGGAACTGCTCTGTGTTTTTTATTGCATGCAAGGAAGGTGTTTTCTTTAGACAAAAGTAATTTTAAAAAATCCAGTAGAGCTCTTTCACACCTATCTTTTAGCAATGGAATTCAGAGAATCAAGTAAAATGGATATTCATGGAAGAGAGGGAGAGATATTACAGGTTATTTCAGAAATGTATCTTTTATCCTGTTTTATTTTCTCGTCCATTTGCTGGGTACTGAAGAAAATACTTTGAACCAAATGAAAAATCTGTTATTGTAGGTGGTATGTGATGAATTTGTGGCTGAAGAGGAGATTTTTCTTTCCTTCCTCTTAGGAATGGTAGGATAATATCTGAGGAGGGAGAAATTTTAACAGTTCCAAAGTAAAATGGATAACCAAGTGGATTAATGAAGGCAAAGGGGTTTATTCTTAATGGATTTAAGACAAGAGATAGTGCTTTTCATTAACAAAACTTGCTGATGAAAATGAAAGAAGTGATTCTGTGTGGAAGGGAATAACTTGTGTGAAAATGTTGCCAACAAAGGAAAAAATGTTTCATACAAAAAAACCCAACAAAACTTACCTGCTGCTTAACCTCTTTAATTACTTTAGTTTTAGTCACCTATCAGGAAGACAGCTGTTAACCTTTCTTTCTCTTTAGGTATCAAGTTGAGCAAAGATTTCAAAGTTAATTGCTTAATGTAGCTTCCTCTGTGGTTTCTAGGTATTCCATTGAAATCTTGGAAACAGCAAGAGGAAAAATAAAGTGCGGATTTCAGTGGTACTAAGCTCTTCTCTCACTTCTGTTTTTCTACCGACTTCTGTCTGTGGTTCAGTGCAGGCATTAGAATATGTGTCATATCGGGTTTGTAAAAATGGATTTGTTCTTAAATGTATTGTACCACATGAAAGGAGAAAATTATGGAGACTGAATATACGTATACTGAAAATAACTCCTTGATTATTGATCATTAATAAGGTGTTAATGCCAATAATTGTTGTCTTGATTCATTTCCTGCAAGATGTGATGGGCACCTGGTTGAAAAGTTGCTGTCACTTCTGGTAAGATCGCAAATCCTCTTGCCTGTTTGATGGGCAGGTGTTGTGGATGAAGTCAGAGTAATGTTTTAGCTATTTTTGGTTAAAATAACTGTGCATTGAATTAATCATGATTAAATTTCATGATGACTCTGACAGTAATGTGGAGTGGTAGAGAGTACTTCTGGTTTTTTACCTGCTTCAGAATGATCAGGTTTTGGGGCTTGGGAACCTTGTACCCTTGCTGTTGAGGAAATTTTTCTTATTCAGATATCTCAAGTTGATCAAAATATTGCTCACACTAGGAATTCAGAGCAGGTGCTGGACCCAGTGAGGCTGGAAGCCCCCTGGGAGGGCTAGGGTTCTGCTGGTGTTGGGGCTGCTCATGATGGTGTGCATGGGAAGGGAGGCTGCTTGTCTCCACATGCTGGGAAAAGGGAAAGTTCTCAGTTCCATGTGAATCCCATCATGCTGCTGGTTTTGTTGTGAAAATGCAGTATTTTTAGTTCAGGCCTGCCACCAGTTTGATTAATTAGAGTGATTACTTGCAACTGAGTTTCATTCATATCTAGACTTTCTGTAATCTTTTATCCTGTTACAAATGTGTATATGATTAGCTTCCTACTTCATAACGCTGCTTGTTCAACTATTTCCTAGGCTGACTCTTAAAGAAAAAAAAGTCTGGTAAATCACTTTATGGCAATTGCATGGAATTACCCAAAAGATCCTGCTGGACTGAGCCCATCTCTTTCCCTTACACAGAAAATTGATTTCTGTGATCCATCTCTTCTGATAAGCTGTGCAGACAGCTAAACCTGGTCGTGTAGCTGTGTACATGGGCACATCATGATGGGAAAACCTGGCGTGTAGGACACACAGCCAAGGGGACACCCAGGCAGGGCCTTGGTGACAGCACTTCTGTGCCTCTGTCTGATGGCTGTGTGGCTCACTTTGCACAAAAAGCTGAATGCAAGCAGCATAATCCTTAAGGAGTGAAAGCTTAAAATATCGTATCTTATATTTGGGTGCTTTGTCTGGGTTCGAAATGTTCAAGTTTTTGAGCTGATCTCAGTTTTGATCTTGAGAATCTGCAACTAGAGCCAACTTCTGTTGGTTCCTGCTCTAAGTTTTTTCTAGTAGAAATATGAGCTCTTTCCCAATATACATGTTACAAATGTGACAGTGTGAACCTGTATACTTCCAAATCCAAATGCTTTCAAACCAGCACTTTGTATTGTATGTGAAGGCCACGTATTCTCTTATAATCTTAATAATTACAGGCATGGCTGCTGTTGTGCCTTCAACTTATCTAAATGAGTATTTAGGAGGAAAAAGTTTAGCAGTGGAGAGTATGGACACAGCTTTAGACATAAGCCCAAAGCACGGCATCCTGCAGGCTTCTATGAACTTCTTTGTCCCAGGCAGACTCAGTACAATGATGTAGTCTAATTGTGCAGTTGTTTTACTGTCTGTTCATTACAGCTCTGCTTGGTAATTTGGCATTCTTGCAC
This sequence comes from Origma solitaria, assembly GCA_013397895.1. Taxonomy (NCBI): domain Eukaryota; kingdom Metazoa; phylum Chordata; class Aves; order Passeriformes; family Acanthizidae; genus Origma; species Origma solitaria. Next base: position 319,581 of record VZRL01000718.1, read on the forward strand.
TTCTGCGCACATTCAAAGCTCTGTCATTGGTTTTTTTTTTTTGTTTGTCTCCTTGAAAATTACTTACCTGTTTTCTTGGAATCTGTCACTCGAATAACCTGAAGCTCTCCATGCCAGTTGCTGCTTGTCTCATCCAGCTACACCCACTAAGGAAGAAGAGATGTGTCTGATAATTCCGGACAGATGGGGTGGTCTTGTCACAGAGGCTGCAGAGAGTGGCAACTAAGCAGATTAAAGTTGATGAAGTCATTGACAGACTTGCACAATTAACATATTGATGCATATCTTTCTTGCTTCCATCTGCCAGCGTGCTTAATTCATTTCATTACTGTGAAATTCACTTGACATCCCAGGCTGATTTTGTAACCACAATTCACCTGCTGTGCTACTCACACTTTTTGAGAAACAAACCCTTTGAATCAAAGCTGTTTGAGTACTGTGCCATGATTCTTTCATCCTTAGAAGAAGTTTTACAGGCCTTAAAATTGCAGCAGCAATGAGCTCAGTATTATAGCAGCCCGTGACTTAAAGGTATTTAAGTCCTGGCACATACTCATCTTCATAAATGTGACTAATCATTGTCTTAATGGTTTTAAGATTTTTCTGTTAATTTTGAAACCATTAAGTAATAGAACTGAGGATCATTAGCTGCTGCCAAGATGCTCTGACCAGAATTGTGAACTAATCCTTTAGCAACTTGTTTTTCATGTGCAAGGTAAAGACAGGGTCACTGTTGCTCAGGAGAGCCCTTTCATACAAATTCCGGACTTAGTCTTGTGCTTTAACTGCACCGAAATGCAGAAGTGCAGCGAGACAAAATATGTTGCTTTGTTACAGCTGCTGTTATTAAAAATATTTCCAGTTACTAGCTGTGATGGGTTAAGTTTCACTTATTCACTGAAATCCTTAATTACCATATCTGTAAATGATACATTTTTGGTTAATAAGAAACATGGATAAATAAAAGATGTTGCTAAAGAGCTGCTGGCTTGTTTGGGAAACACTTTGTCATATTACTGCTTGGTGACTCCTCAGGGAGCGATGCAGCCAGGGATGTCTCAGCAGGAGTTTGCTTTCACCTAAATTAACTGAAAGCCTGTAGAGAAAAAGGCCAAACATTGGGGAAATGATTGCTTCATCTTTGTGATGTCTTTATCTCTCTTTGGAGCTGAGCTGAGAGCATATCTGTTTCCTTATTTCAGGTATTATTTCGGCTTTTAAATTAATCCCCAGTAATACTATTTTCATTCACAGCTCCAGCTCACAGACGCAAATGGTGAGGGCAGCTGTGGGGATTGCGTGGCCTATTGCTGTGCTGTTCAAAGCCCTTGTTAGGCTCAGGATCTTGCAAAATGGGGAAGAAACCTTTTCTTTGGCTGTTTGCACAGGACACCCCAAGAGTCACACCATGTTCCTGAGAGCATTGTCCAAACAGTTCTTGAGCTCTGTCAGGTTTGGTGCTGTGACCACTTCCCTGTGGAGTTGTTCAGTGCCCAACCACCCTCTGGGTGAAGAACTTTTTTCTAATATCCAACATAAACCTTCCCTGACACAATTTTATGTTTCCTCATGTCCTGTCCCTGGTCACCGCAGAGAAGAGACCGGTGCCTGCCCCTCCTCTTCCCCTCGTGAGGAAGCTGCAGCCTGTGATGAGGTCTGTAAAGGTTTCAGCCACCCTGTGTGACAAGGTACTTTGGCTACCTCACAGATGATGCTTTTGCTGCCTTCTGACTCACCTGGGACCTCTGCTCCCACAGACTGCAAGTTAATTGATCCTCCTGACATCTGCGTTGCCAGGGTTTCGCTGTAGTGCTGCTGTGTCCATTAACACACTGTGGGAGTAAGGGGGGAGAGATGACAAAGGAATGAAAAGTAGGAAGGACAAAATTCTCCCACAACTGGCATAAGCTTTTCTTTTCTTGTATGTGGCAAAATAAATGAGGGTCAGGATATATTTCTACACCTCTGTGCACCTGGCAACGCACTTCTCATTTCTATGTAGAAATTGCTTCAATGATTACGATGAGAACATGAAAGGCACCTTGTTTTGCATCCAGTGAATAGTTCTGTAATTTCCCTTTTCCTTTTTTTTTTTTTTTCATGTTTGCACCATCTTTTTAATTAGGTTTTGGGTTTTTAAAAAAAATTTAAACAGAAGAACTTCCTGTAGCCCAGGAAGTTCTTGTTTTTTCTAAACATGGCTTAGTGAGAAATCATCCACTGGGCCTTCAACAGCTGAGGAGAACTTTTCAGTACCAGGCCAATGTCTATGTTGAAGTTAGGTCTAACTCCTGGGTTTTAATGTTAGAGATTCTTGAGGATGTCACTAAAATGTCTGTGAAAATTCATACCCTTACATGCTGGCGGTTTAGAATGAAAAACTTTCACCCTGAACATGTCAGAGCAGATTTGCTTAAAGTGTCATGATAGAGTAGAAGCACATGAATAAAAGCTTGTTCAAGTAGTCAGTGGCTTTGTGTTTGAGAAAACTGGGGACATGTCCCTGCAGTCTCACAAAAGCACTTGGAACTGCCTGCTCCTGGTATGAATTGCTAGAACTCTTTGTGTTCAAACTGCTCTGCCCCAACTTTTACCCTTCAGTGCTACTCTCACTATTACATTGTCTCAGAAAAATCAAGAAAAAAATGTCTGGAGGAGAAAAAGAATACAAGTATAAGTAATTTTTAGAAGTTTTCATGTTCTAAGGTCCAGAGAGAGCAGCTGTGATATCTGACTCTGTTGTTACTCAATGCACCAAGCCTTTTAGAAGCTGAATAAAGCTTTATACAGGAAGGAAAAGGACAGAAGATTTTGTACAGGTGGTGGATTAATGTGAGTAGGTATCCCAAGACAACAGTATTATGACTTCCATAATGTTAGTTTCTTTTACATTTTGCCTTTTGAGTCATAACCAGGGAACATTCGAGCCAGCCCATGTGTTAGATGGATCTCTAATGAAAAGGAAGAGAAGCATTTGGAGGTTATTGAAGCAATTAGCATTTCACGTTTTCTCCATTGTGTCAGATATTTTATTTCCACAGGAACTTTGGTGTTCTACTGTGCAAGATAGTTCTTAGTTGAATGGCAGGACCCAAAAGTTACATTTATAAATGCATTATAAATAGCCAGATAAGTTCAAGCTAGGGAAGTCTTCCCCAATTTATATCACAGTTAGCAAGCTGCTTTTTATTTTGGTTTTCAGGCTCATAAACTGCCTTAGTTTATGAGTGTGGAGTGAGATGCTGACTTGAACTCTGTTCTCACCAGGCGTCTCCTGCAGAAAGCCAAGTGCTGACCTTCCCCTGCCTAAATCTGGAGACAGAGGGTGAGTGCAGTGGCTCCTAACTAGACTTGTTGAAGGAAATTGTATGAGAAGATTCAAGGTTAGAACTGCTTCAGTTCAGCTCAACTTCCTACATTTGAGGAAACAACAAAATCTCACAAATGGATCAAGCTAACTAAACATCTAGTTGCCAAGCTTTCAGGTTGGCAACCCCTAATGTTGATCCAAACCATGAAATTAAGGTATTTCCTCCTCTATTAGAACTTCTTGCATTCTGAATTTTTTAAAATATTAATACAGTTTCGGTCAGCTGTCAGAATTTACTGATAGTCTATCAGGAGATTTAGCTTAGATAATCTCAAACCTTTAAGGATAAACTGTGTAAGTAGAAGCAAACAAGGGGAAAGACAGAATAAAAAGTAAAATCAAGCCTTATGCTCCTCTATTCTATTCAAAGGATCTGTTTCAATTTTGGGTTACTTTATCTTGATTTCAGCTGAGCCACTAATATGCCCGTATTTCTTAGAGGGGATTTCCCTCTGAAGAGGAGATCACAGGGGGATTTTAGGCTGAGGACATTTTATAGTTTCAGGGAAGACTGAATTGGGAATTATATTACGTATTGCTCTGCTTTTTGTAACTTTTCGGTGTCTGGTCTCTGTTTCATATGAGAAGCAAAGTTTGGCCCAAACCCCATGTTTTCTGCCGCTTAATCACACATCCCAGGGGAGGGAGGAAAAGGGAGTACAAATGGAATAAGAAAACTGGTGCCCTGGCAGTTTTATTTTTGATCAGTGTGACAAACGTGTTGCTCTTCTTCCTGTGTCTCCAGCTGGATTTCGCATAGATGGATAACACTAATAGTGCTTGAAATCCTGTTAAAGTAGGGAAATCTCCCCTTTTGTGTCTGGTGGCAAAGGACACTGGAGCAGGCAAAGATAGGTTGGATGTGTACAGAGCACAGTGGCTGATCTCATTCTTTCTTAACCCAGTTGTATCTGGAAATACATAATAATAAAAAAAACATGCCCAAGAGATGATTGAGAAACATCAGCAATTGTTCCTTTACCTGCCTCTGCAGAGATGGTTGTGGATATAGGTTTCACTTCAGGAGCTCTCGGTGGGTATTCTGCTTGGATTTGGGAGATACCTTTTGGGTTGCACTCTTTGCATTGTGTGCTGCCTGTTTGTGTTGTCAAGCAAATTTTCTCCTGCTATTTTGGGCTTAAATACTTTCAGCTGGTAAATATTGCATGTTCTTTTACTGAGATGTTCTCTACCACATTGGAGGCTGTGCCGTTTTCCTGGAAATGTTTGTTGTGAAAATGATTGTGTGTCAAATCTGTTCCAGCCTGAGTTTGTGATCATACCCTTTTAGCACAAACCTGGCTCTAAGTGTTCAAAATATGGCTTTAAAAAATCAAAAATCAATTTTCTGACAGAAATTAAGTATACTGATAATCTCTAAAGACCATGTTCTGCCCCTTGACTTATGTTGCCATCCATGGAAATCATTTTAGATATATAGTGCTCATTGTGATCAAAGATGGTAAAATCTGGGCATAAATCAGAATTGATTAAGCAGTGTCTGATTTAGCTTTGCATGCGAATAAACTTTGGATTAGTTTATCAAATGAAAATAAATGACAGCATTCAAGAAACTGAAAACAGGAATTTACTGTAGTAGAAAGAAACTTGGAAACAAGAGTGGGCAGGATTATTTCATGTGGGTTTTATTCTCTTCATCAATGCCAATGTTACTATCCTCAACAGTGGAAAAAAAGATTAATTTGGTGTAAGATGTAGCAGAACAACAAATAAGCTTAGGACAAAGAAATAGGTGTGTTATGTAAAGGATTACGCAGGGTTCTGTTTCTGTTTATGACATCTGGTCTGTGAACTCCAAGTGGTACAGCAGTGAGCTCTGATATATTTAAATTATTCTAGTTTACTTCCCATGAACATTTTCCTAGTGACATTTGGGACATTTCTGCAAGAATAAACAGCAGCTTTTTTTATGTCTTGGGCAATTATTGTAAGCACACTAAGATTTTAATGAAAATTTCATATTTTTAACAATTTGTCATAATTTTATACTATTTCTCGCATAAATTACTCAGCAACCATTTTGAAAACAATTTTAAAAGAGAATTGCTCTGACTCTCTTCGCTTTTCCCCTTTCGTGCACTGTAACATTTCAGGACATCTTCTAAGACTGAACCCTTCTTTTGATTGATGTGTCACAGTTCACATTTTCGTTTAAAAAATAAAAATGAAACTTAAAAAAGGAAATAACAACCCTTTATAGAAATATTTTTTGAATATTTAATTAAAAGATCACTTTTTCCCTATGAAGAGCTGTCAACTAATTATCTATTACCACATTAAAAACTGGATGCCATTCAAAACCAGATGATATTTTTGTAATATAAAGGCTAATATAACTAATGTATGAGGTAAAGTTTAGAAATCAGCTCGGCCAATATTACAAAGTAAATAATCTAGATAGTATTTCTAAGCACAATAAATTGTATTTAGCTGTGGACACTCAAAATGAAGAAAACTTGAGTAAGACATGATAGCTTGGAAGCTTACTGTCTTCAGATTGGAAGATAAACAGATATAATGAGTTATGTTTTGTTAATTTGTCTCTGAAAAAGTAATCTTTATACATTGAAGGCAAAACACAATTTCCAAGGGTATTGCAAACTTCATTCATCAAAAGATTTCTTGTGTCCTCATTTTAATGCTGCTTATGAGGTGAATTACTCCTGCTATATTTTCTGTCTCTGTTCTGAACTAGAAGTTAAAAAAACCCATTCTTATTTAGCAATGTTTTTATAGCCGTTAGCCAAAAGTAAAACAGCAAACTCTTGGTAATATTTGCAAGAATGTAGGTGAATGAGGCCTTCCTATTTTGAGAGAGGCTTAGACTAGGATTCCTACAGTCCTTTTTTCTTTTTCTCGGCTTTCTAATAATCATTTCACTTGAAATGTTTGCCAGTTGTTTGAACAGGACTAGGCATAATAGTTCTATAAATATCATGGATCATGTCTTGAATCCTACAGAGCAGCTGTTCATGGCTGTATGAATAATTTACTGCTTAATTACACATATTTCTTTAAACTACTAATTCACACCACTTTGTTGTAAAGCCTAGAGTGTAATACCACATGTCACTGACTCAAAGATCACAGGACTTTCTAAGACATTAGGATTGTTTTTCTTGCCGGTGTCTTTATTTAGGAAAAAGCAATCCAGGATATATTTAAATCTTTCAAGATGCCAAGACTGGCTGTGTGACTTGTTTCTACCTTTTGTCTCCAACTGTCACCTACTGAAAGTATTGTCACCCCAGCAAAATAAGTTGAAAGCTAACTTCTGGCAGCTATAGAGCAAGCTTTTTTTTCCTTTTGGTTATAATGTATCCAACTGGAATTATTCTATCAGTATAAACTTAAAGAAAGAAATGTCTGGATAACAATGAGAAAAAAATTCTAAATTTTTTATTCTATCTGTCAGGCTAAGCTTAAATTAAGTCAACAGTGTACAACATTTTTCTCATCCCCACAACACATAGACATAGATTTTAATCAATTGATGGCAGTATTCTAAGACATTCCTATCGCTGTTTTCTCAGACTTCCACTGCCTTCTTCCCACTCCCCTCACCTTCCACCCAGCTTGACAAGGGAAAACTCTGAACCTTTCCAAAGAAAAGCCTAAGAGTCAAATTATGTGTTAGTTAAGAGTGGGTAGTTGTCATGTTACTCTGCCACATAATATTAAAACCTGGAGGATTTTTCTGAAATGGGAAAAATTGGTTTGCATGGAGATTCGTTGAGCTGAAAAGAGATTTGCTCATGTCTATTATTACATGACTATTTGTGCCAAGAAAATGATTGTGAAGGAGTTGTTTCCCATGAAGAATACAAAAGCCTGAGAAATCATCTGTGTATGTAACTATATTTCCAATGGTCCATTTGCATCTCAGTGACATCAGTGTGTGGGAAAAAGAACTAGTCTGTACTCTAACAGAAAATTCTCCCAAAGAAAAGCAGAATTAGAAAAGATGTCTGCGGTACTTTCAGTGCCACAGAATGGCACTGTCCCTTCTTCCTGTGATGTTCACATCCAAAATGAGGGAATATGTTGCATTAGAAGGTGTATTATGTTCACATTTGTTGGTGATGTCATTATTTATAATAGAACTAGTTCACAAAATTGGTGGTTATTTCCTGGGTTTTGGCTTTGAAATCATGGTCCTGAAATGAGATACAAAACAGCTTTATTTGCTGTTTGGAGTAGAAATAACAAGGTTATTTCCTTGCTGAATTATTCCAGGTGCTCAAATTTTCAGCTCAACACCCATGGGCTTTTCATTGCTGTGCCAACTGGTGATACCTCCAGTTAATTAATGAATAATACAGCTCCTACAGGTGCATGGGGAAATTAGTAGATTTGCTGCATTAACAAATAAGAAAATATTGTGGGTTATGGCAGTCTTGGACTGTCTTTGAATCTGTGTGTGTACCTCTTCCCAGTTTGCTTCCGCCTACTCCTGGCCCGGAGTTGTGACAGATCTTGCCTGAAGGCTGTAGCAACAGTCTTTAGAGAACTGCTCCATGGGCACATTTAGCTTTCCATAATCAAAGCCACAAGCCCTCTTCAGATCCTTCTTCTGCTTTCTGACCCCGTTACGTGCTGGTTTGTTTCCACAGGGCAGATATTTTGGAGCTTTAATGTATCTCAATCCAGGAGGCAAAGAACTCCCACCCTGGCGTTCACAATGCTTCACAAGCACTGGCTCAGCTCTGCAGCATCTTATTTATTCAAGTCTTATGTGCAGTGTGTCTAGTTATTTAAAGCATGGTGAATTAAAAGCCATGAGTTTTGTTTTGGCTGGAAGTTTCAGTACTTCAGAACCTTTTATTCTCAAATTTGAATTAAAATTTTGACCTTTACTAGGTGGAAATATAAATTACTTTGCTGGCTTTTCATCAAGAAGAAACTCCAGTTTGCTGAATTCAAATTAAAATGCTTTAGCTGTGGTTTCATTTGATCTTACTTTGCATGCAACTTCCTAATACTTCACGTGCTCTGTAGCGCTGGCATGCCCATTATCTATTTTTTTAATTCTCTCTGTCTTATTCTGTATCATTAGCTAGATTGAATTTCCTCTGGTGCACTTTGGTGTTATATTTATCCACAAGTACTGTAAGCAGTTTAAAGAGATACTATGCAAGAGTTATCATTTTGTGGAAAATTATAATTTCTGGGGAGTTCCCAACTGCCCTGTGAAGACACAGCAGAAAGTGGGGAAAGCTCCAAACCCCTCAATTATTTCTTATATCCCAAGTGTTTGTAAGTTACTGATTCAACATGATCTATATTAAATCATGGAATTGTTATGTCACCAAAAGTCTCAGTTGTCTCTAAGTTCTTTTATGTAATTTCAGCTGAATTTTAATCCTCATTTTTCTCACTGGCTCCTTCAGATAAACCCAAAGGAGCAGCGTCTTACCAATCTATAACTTAAGAACTGCACTTTCCATCTGCTGTAGGAGATGGCAATGTTTATTTTGATTATACATCGAGCAATATAAACACAGTAACTCTTGCAAAGCAGTCTTTAAATAAGTAGCATTTTCAGAAGTGAACAGAACTAGATTATGGTATGATGTGATAATATATGCAGCAAAACAGAAAAAAGAATATGGCATACTTTAGGCTGAAGGAATGAACTTTGAATTTAAGATACAATGTACTAAAAAAAAGCATTTCTGTGCTAAGACCACTTCAAATCTTTGTTTTTATCCTTCAAGCTTGCTGGCTACGCCTAACACCCTTTAGTATTCCCTGAATTTATTACCAGTTGGGTTTTTTTTTGTTGTTGTTGTTTTTAAAAATTTTTAAAATTTGATATGGTTCTGAAGTTTTCTTAATAGTTGCTGTTTTATGTTTTGCAAACAGACTTTTAAAATTGTTGTGATGGTGCTAATGACTTATATTGGTGGAAGTTCCTAATGCATTCTGATTACTTGGGCTCAATAAAAAAGTTTTTCCTGTAAAAAAGTTCTTTTGGAGAAGTTATTTTCTTTAAAGGATGCTATTGTGATTTCCATGAAATTCGGTTGGCAGGTATTTGGGAAGAGAGTGTTTTAGTTCATGCTCAAGGAATTTAGGTTTGCAAGTTATTAAGCTCTTTTTAGTCCCACTAAATGGGCTGGAAACTCTGCACTTTTAATATCCTTACATGCTGTCCAAGTGATTCTGTAGTAAGGAGTTAATTATTTAATAAAAACTGGAGAAACAGAAGTGTGACAGTAATGAGGAAAAGACATCAACATCATGTACAAAAATCCAGACGTATAAAAATTCTGTGTGTGAAGTGAGACAGCTTCGGGAAGCTTGTGCAGCTCTAAGACCAGAGGCTGTGAGGTGCTACATGGGGTGAATATTCACAGAGGTGAAAGTTGTTATAAAAACTGTTGGCTGTGCAGGCAGATGTTTTCAGAGGGAGATAATAAAGATTAGTTTTGTGGGATGTGATTTCTGTTTCCTAAACAACAACATAAATAACTCTTGGAAAGCAAATATGCTGAGCATTCAGTGACTACCACTGTGCAGCTTTGGCACTTGGATCACTTGGAATAATCCACCATGTTTTCAGAGGGACAAACATTTTTCAAGTGCGAAGCTCAAGCAGCAATATTAGAAATGTTTTCATTCTTCCCCTAATGGATAGTGAGTAACAAATTCAACTTCCTTGCAAGGAAGCTGCCATCTTCTCAGCCTCAGAATGATTCTACAGCTTTGTATTTTAAAGGACTTGCTGTGAGTTCAACTTGGTACTTAATTCTTAAAATAAAAGATTAAATATTTCTTAATATTTCACAGGTAAATTGACATGTAGATTGTCCACTGTGTGTCTCCTGAGTAGAAATATTAGACAGATGTCCTGGGCCTAAATCTGGGGAAATTCTGCCTAACAGTTTGCTGTATGTGGCAGCCTAGCTGTGGACTATCTGAAGTATGATTCTTGAACTGCCTCAGAGTCCTCTTATTCCTTGTTTTCATTTAAAAATGAGTTTGTGTGAAAGTTGTTTATTTTTTGCCGTGAAGAAACAGCTCATTATAATATGACTGATCAGAGGCATGATATTATTTCTATTAATTATTTAGTAAAAATTGTAATTGCTGCAATATGTTGCTATGTAGTTACTTTACAGATATCCTAAAATCAGGATATGAGCAGACAGGTAATGGGTAGCCTATCTGCTGGCAGAATTTTTAAAATGTTGCAGTGTCTGTAGGCAAAAACTAGACCAGTCCAAGCCTAAATATATGATGAGGTGCTGACAGAGAGAAAGTTTGGAAGTGCATCACAAGGTGTGAAAGGCTGCTTGAGCTGTAGGTGGACTGTGGTGTTGCTGGAGATCGAGGGTGACAATTCACACTCAGTACTTTTCATCCAGTGCTGTGTCCATCCTGGGCTGGCTGCTAATAAGGCTGGCTGTATTTTCCTGGATATTTGAGAGGCTTTTCAAGTGTTTCTGGTGGTGTATCTGCCCAGACAAACAAAAATCCAAACCAATCAATCAACCAAAAAAACCCCAACCCACATTGAAATTACCTCAAAAGAAGGGTGACCTCTGTTTTAGATAAACCAGCTGTGTCATTTGAGTGGCTCTACTGATTGTGCAAATGTGTTTGCCCAAGTTAATTGAAAGAGCCACCCAGACCAGCATGGAGGCAGTCCAGGCTTGGTTCAGCTCAATAGTAGTGAATGAAAAGTAGGTGACTGGCAAAGAAAAGAAGTCCAGTGCCGTAATGATGAGCATACAAAGGCTGCTAATGAGAATTGATTTGTATGGATTGAACTGTATGTTGCGCGTTTCACGTTGTGCTTTGATTGTGATTTCAGAATGTTGATGTATCGCACCAAATCAAAATACTGTGTAACGTCAAATATCTACAATTAGGCACATTTGGTGTTCAACCTTAAACCCTCCTTGTGCAGAATGTTTTAAAAGAACCCAGTCAGGGTACTGGGCTTGGGCAGACATGGAGGCTGTTTTATATTTAAAGGAATATAACCACTCCTCAAGTTTTCTGTAACTGTGTATTGCTATAAATCATTGGTGTTTTTCTGAGGATTGTCAGCTCATTGATCATATTTGCTCAATTTGCTTTTGTACTACCTTAAATTACATTGATTTTTACTTATTTCTCATTCAGATGAAATCAAAAACCTTTAATATGTTTATGGAGAGGCTTTCTGTAATCTGATGTTGATGTGGGTTAAGGCTACAGGTTAATCCTTTTCCTAAACCCACGAAGCATTAGTGAAACATCAGTGGAAACAAAAAACCCCCAATTCTTGCTAAGTCTGGCCAATCATCAGGAGTTCCTGAAATCTTTTATATGGGAAGGAACTTGTGTTTCTTTTAAAATCCATTAAATAGAGCAAATAAGTGTTCATTTTATATCAGACTCTTCTTGGTTTTATTCAGCATCTTGCTTTCCCTAGAAGCTTCCCATATTCTCGGTCCTCATTTGGAATATAAATCATATAGTCAACAAAGTTTGTTTTTTTTCCAACTGCTGTGCAGGTCTCAAATAGTCATAAAAGTCTATTTGTCAGTGCAGTGATGCAGGACAGTGACATATATCAGCCAACTGAAACTTTCTGTTCTGGCTTTTTACTATGGGAGGGGCTTGTTCCACAGATAATAGAGATACCTACCAAGCCTTTTATTCCTCATGTCTGGGGAAGGAACAGTGCCATGAAGGGGAAGAATAAGAAATATATTTTTCACTAGTACCATTATTTTGGACAGGACTGCTTTTTCAGTGAAAGTGGAGAAGTGCTATGGAGAGAGAGAAAAAGACATTAATCTCTCAGGGATGGTTATCAGAAATTGAGAGCTCAGGTTCTCATATGGCTGACATAATTTGATGGCATAGCTTAGCTCTGAGTGTGACTGACATGGAGTTTGAGGTAAATCCTGAATTATTTGTTTCTGAAATGTAGTATGAAAATTCAGACCTAGCAAACTGGTCTGGATTTGTGTCTAGGTTAAATCTAAATTAAGTGATCTCTGGCAGGAGTGAAACAAGGGTTAACACTTGTATGAAATTTGGGTGCTATCACCTACTCCTGTTTAGAGAAGGATGTTTAAAAATACAGGATTGAGGCAGAGAGGAATCCAATTTATTTACCTTTAGGTTTACCACAGTGTAATTAAAGAAGTTATTTTAAGACTGTGTATTCAATTTTTATCAATTTCTATGTAGGCTTAAAAATAGCTCAGAATATCTGAAATGTTGGTTCTTTGTAAGGCTGTGTCCCCCTTCAAATGAACGATAAATTTCCTCAAAGAAGTTTGATTTAAATATAATGCTATGGCCTCATTTTTACCTCCATACAAATGCCAGTGCCCATTTTATCTTTGGTATGAAGGCTTTAGGTTCTCTCACAGATGCCATTGAAGGTCCCGAGATTAAATCTTTAACTTGCTGATAAACTATGCCACTGTATGGGATGGCTTACACACTTGGCTTTATCATGGCCGTGAAAACACTGAGGAATATTTCATTTCCTTCTCTCCCAGGTGCTGCTGATAAGGGTTCTGTGTAAAAATGGGGCTTCCATCATCTTCATGGTTATTATTTCTTTCTAGTTGGTGTTTATCCTCCAGGCTCTAATTCTAAGGTTGTAAGGGCTTCAGGCCAGGCTTATGATATTGTAATTTTTTGGTTTGATGATAAGGGAAGAAAGAAGGGACTTTTCTCTGTGGTCCAGGAAGCACTAAGTCAATCTGGGGTGATAAAATCGTGAAGCTGATATTTGTACAAACTAATCTGTTTTCAGAGAAATGGAAGCCAAAGTATATCCAATGACTTCACATGGTGGCCCTACACCACTGGGAAAAAATGCTTCTCTGTTTTGCTGTAAGATAGAAAAGCGACTGCATTGAAGTGCTGGGTAGCTGTTTGAAAAGCAGAATACGTTCTGTAATTTATATCTCATTTGAGCAACTGGTTGTGCAAGATGGTTTGCTGTTTAGCCCGTCTCGTTTTAATGACAGCAGAGAGCAGTGTGTGTTGAGGCTTTGATTAGCTGTGCTCTAAATGTGTTCTTGGAGTGCAGTGTTTCGTGCTGGATACATTTCCATGAGCTCAGGAGGAATTGCTGTCTAAAGTTGTTCTCCCTGCAGCTCATACAGAGCAGCCATGTGTGTAAACTGTGCCCTCTGTGCCACCAGCCATGATTTCATCATTTTCTTATGCTTTTATGATGGAATTCAGCTTTTCATAACATCTTTTTGGGACAAAATAAAACAATTTCAGTATGTAAATAACCCAGACAGTGATTATTAGTGGTGTTAGTTTGCCTTAGGTAGCCTTGCCCTGTGAACCTGACCCTTAAATTACACACAGAATTTTTTCTGTCAGAATGAGGGGTTTTTTTCTGTCAGAATGAGGTTTTTTTTTCTCTGTCATCATAAGCCATATCAGGGGAAATTTGACAACATGCACATTGCCATATTAATTCTTGTATAAAAATTAGTGACAGCATAGGCTAAATTTAATCTATTAAATTTCTCATTTGTTAGGCATATGAGCTGCACTTTTCTTCAGATGTTCTTTTTCTTCTCTTTTTAAGAGACTTCATTTCCTTTCATGGCACTCCTTGTAGCAGGTAATATGTCAGTGGACTGTCCTTTTTTGACCTTTATGTATTCCCCTCACAAGATGAATAGTGGTTATTGTCTGTGAACAATTTTGAATAGAGTAGCCTGATTATGACAATTGAATTTTCCAAGATTCCTGCAATACTGAATATGTGTCATTAAAGGCCCAAGGGGCTGCTCCTAAATGAGAAGGGATATTTGCAACTCAGAAAAATATCTCCACTCCCAGAAAACTAACCAATCTCTGCCAGCAGCAGTGTTAATTAATGACACTCCTAATAGTCCACATGTATGATGTGTCTTGTGGGATCAGCAGAATTCAGGGCTCCTTGTTTGCTGAAGAGACAAGAAAAACACAGGATTTGATTGCCTCTAGGCAGATTCAAGTGGCAAAAATAATAAATGTTAGATCTTACAATGTTTTAAACCTGGAGCTATTAATGAATAATGTTGTTATTATGATATTTTTTGCTAAACTTCATTTAATCATTTTCTTGACACTCTGTTTTTTACTGATTACCTGGTAAGGGACAAGTTCAGAAAGTGAGAAATCTTCAAAACATGCTTGAAATAATAATGATGTACCTTTGAGGATTTGTTGAAATAAATGCAAGGATATGACAAAGTGGCATCTTTTATTTGCATAATGGTGATTTTGTAAAAATATTAAGTATTTCTGGATTATTAGAAGTGTGGATATAAACCCAATCCGTGAAGGATGTCATTTGGCTGGTACTTTTAAAATTAAAGATGCCTTCCTCTTGTGGAACAAATGGGATATTTGATATTTTTGGATAGTGTAGGACTTCAACTGAATTACTTTCAAGACCTGCTTCACATAATGATCAGCCACCTGCTTTCAAGTTAGAGCAGTAAATTTTTGTCATATTTTTGCAGTACGCTCTAAAAGGGTGAGAAAGGATGGAATTAAAGAACCTGTTGTCTTAAACATGACGTCAACTCCTTATTGATCAAATTGCTGAAACCATTAGCCCAGCCATTGGAAACTGGCATTATAATATTTGAAATGTGACCTGAAGTACAGCAAAGGGTTTTTGGAGATCTGAGTTGAGCTATCTTACTGAGCTAGTGGATGGATTTTATAGCTTGAACTGGGAATTGGGTTAAAGCCTGTTCATGTGGGGTACATTCAACCTGAGAGGGTCTCCAGGAATGCTGTGGGAAACATCTGTCAGGACTATGTTTCCTAATGATTCGTGAGAAACAGTTAATGCTTGATTATTCTAACTTTATTGATTTAGTGTGAGTGCCAGAAGAGAGTTGCACCTTCCCAAGTTGTCCTTGACTCCCAGCAGAGTTTGATTCTGAGGGAGCGGAGCAATGGTGTGATCAACCAGCAGGACCTGAGCAGGTGTTATGCAGGTGATTGCTTCTCTTCTCATCATTACAAGCCCATTTTGACTTGGTCACATTTAGCCTCTATTTTTAAATTAGGACAGCATTCTACCTCTGCAGATAGAATAGATTCTGTTCTATATGTTCTATTTTGTGTCTAAGAGAGTAGTCTGTACGATAAAGGCGCAGCACAAGGTTTGTGGTGAGCCGAGCTGCATCATGTGCAGCACCTGGACAGCAACCACATACCTTATTGTCCCAATAACTTCAGTTAACAGGCTTAAATCTCCTTTTCTAAAAGTTGTAACATAACGAAGTTTGCTGCATCTTCTGAGCATCTGTTTCCAGTGGCGGAACAGAGACTTTTATCGCAGAGATTTTGAAGCAAAGTTATTTTGGGTCTCAAGCTTCAAAATCTGAAGTGTAGAAATACTGTCTCAGAATTCAGTGACATTTTCTGTGTAAAATGGAGAGTGTGCTGCTAGATTTCATGAGAAGCTGTGGTTTTGTTGCTTAAACATGATTAGAGTGGAAAATTAGATTACTGTTTAAATCCGAAGACAGCGTGGGTCATGGAATAAATGAACAGTGAGAGAAAGAGATTGACAGTAAAACAGGAAGGAGAAAACTCTGGGAACTTTCTGTGGCACTGTGTGCCCTTTATCAGCATGACAGGACATTGCAGTGCCATTGCCCAGAGAGGTTGAGATAAGGAAGCAAAAGGAGATAAGGAACTTAGGTGCTGGGATATGGGGCCAAACCTGTGCTCCATTGCCATCTTCAGGAGCCTGCTTGCCTTGATGGTACCTTGGTGGTACTTTTCTAACCCTGAGGATTAATAATTGTGAAGAAATTGTGTGGGCCACTATGTAGCCCATAGGTTTACTGAAGGTAGTGTAGGTTGCACTGGTTTGTTCTGGAATTTTATATAGCAGAGCAAGTTTTTCTGGTTTTGTATATTATACTTGTCTTATATCGTTCTGAGTATGTGAAGGTAGGAGTCTTGGAGAACTGGAGATTGTCATCTTTCTGAGCTGTAACCAACAGGATTTGTCCTGAGGGCACAAATTGTTTTTTCATACAAGATCAGGAGCAGTAAGCAGCTCGGGAGGGGTTTGAGGAGCATCCACATGTGGAACACAATCTCTGCATCCAATCCAGGAGAAATGCTGGAACCTTTTGCAAAACCTAAATGCATACAGACCTTGGGAATGGGAAAAGGGCTTCTTAGAGATTTCTGTTTCTACTGACACAGGATATTCTCTATCACAGACTTTCACTACAACCATTTCTGCCTTACTTCATAGCATCTGAAGCCCTAGAATATGGAAATTCTGCTACTCTCCTTTCCTCAGGATATAAAGAGGATATTAATATCATGTTTGATTGGGTCAGCTGACAGCAGCGCACGAGGACTGGCTGTTCTAAATATGGGGTCTTTTTGCACTGAGAACAAAGCACTGGTTGCATTTAACTGGAGAGTAATAATTATACCATATTTTAAAGCAAACCAAAATTGCAGTGCATTCTCAGAAACTTTTTTGAAACATTAACAGGTGGAACTTTATACTCAGTCCTTCTGTTAACTTTATATATTTTGTGAGACCCTCCCTTCTACAGGTTCAAATGCAGCAGTAGCATCAGTGGATGGGATTTTCCTTGCAGGATAGCTAGAGCTTACTCTGACCTCTGAGAGCAAAATTCTGTTTCATACATGTTAGTTTGGCTTTGAAAATGGATTAGTGCAAACTTTCTGAAAGGGTTTCAATTTAAAACACAAACCTATGGGCAGGATCCATCCGTGTTGCCAGATTAGAATTGCTTTTAGCTAGGACTACTTTGGGTAAGGAGGACATGGCTGAAGTCCTGGGGAAGCTTCATAGAATGCTGTAATTCAACATCTCGTGTGTTCTAGGTCATTTTAGGGTGAATGAAGGATGCCATTTTCTGTGCAATGCATACAGAGGAGCCATTTTTCAAGGGAGCTGTAAAACTGAGTTTTTATTACCTGTGATTAATCATCACCATTTTAACACTGTCCAAGAAGTAAGATTTGACTTTAATGTAACATCTTTGTTGTTTGAACAGCTGTTTTCTGCCTATCTTACATTTCCTCTTTGAAAACATTTTACGTAGTTTTATTTCTTGAGCTAGAAGTTTGTTGTAGTAATGTTGATATTGACTTGCAAAAAGTCAATTATGCCACTAATTTGTACTTCATTGTGATCAAAGCACTTCTCAGAATAGAAGTTAATTTATTTCCCTCCTACCCTGAATAATAAATAGCCCACAAGATAAGCACAAGGAAAAAAAGCTGCAGAAAAAGTAAATAATCTTGAAATAACTCAAGTTAGAGTCTCCAGGATTAATTTAGTATATGGCATGGTTTTTTTTTTTAATAGCTATTCTCTTAAACTGACGTTCATTTCTTTTTCTGTGTCTGTTTTTTATATACATCCCAGTGGTGGATTTTTTTCCTGACAGAAAGGCTCGTTCCTTTAAAAAACTCAGAACTCAAAACCCTGAGGTTTTAAGGCAGACTCTAACAGTGGCATAATTACTCTGAAGTCAATAGAAATGAAGGGAGATGTGTATTAATACTGAGTTTTTTGAGTCATGCAAGTATAAAGAATAATTGTAATTGGCTGCAATAACATACTTGACCCCACAGTGAAAAGGTACAATGGAACTTCTGGCTCTTAAAACTGCTTTTGGTACTTTGTTATCGATGTTGGTTGATATCATCTTTAGAAACAACTTCTGATGAAGGCTCAAAAACTTTCTGTGTGACCAACAGATACAAGAGGACTACAACAATGAGGTTCATAAGCTCAGCAAGAGAGAAATGAGAGCACTGGGAAGATAACCTTGTGAAAGGCACAAAACCCTAAAGTATTAGTGAGGAAAAACTCAGGAGTGTGTAGAGCTGCTGTAGGACTAGGGTTCCTTCCTCATTTTCATCTTGTAAAACTTATTTAACAAACATTATTTCCCAGGATCTCATTCTCATTTGATGTGTGAAGACTCCCTTTGCGTTTAGCTTTGGATGATTTGATTGCTGTTTGAACCTGTGCTCTGTGGAATAATCCCAGCAAGGCTCTCTGCCTGAGCTCAGGCTTTGGGCTGCTGCTGCAGAGCTTGGCTTTGCAAGTGATTTTACAAAGTTGTCATTTCTCTAGGGAACTCTTAATCTGAAAACAAAACGTTGCTTGTGTTCTGTTCTCATTAACTTCAAAGCTACCACCTGCTTTCCCTTGAATTAATAGCGTAATTGCAGACAGCTAATGTCTTTATAGGAGGAGGTGATGGAGGGTGGCTCGTGGCATCGCTGTGCTGCTGCGGTAATGAGGGGAGCAGAGGTGTGCACTGGGAAATACCAATTGTTGGTGCTCAGACGGCATGCCAGTGCTCTGCCTCTGCCACCAAGGACAAGTCTGAGCTCTAGAAATGAGGAAACAAACGCCAGATGGGGGAGTTGTTCCTTTTGTTGGGATTCTCTGCTGATTTTAAACATACTAGCTCATGTGGGAGCTTTTCTTGTCAGCTGGGGAACACACCTGCGCAGGGTCTATAGACACTGTTTGGTCACTTCATGAAACGAATCATTTCTTTTGGGACTAGTGCACATAAACTAGCAAGAATAAAAACAACAGAGAAATAAATGTTTAAAAGCAATATTGATCATACATAGCCCTTATAATTAGGAAAACTGCCTTCAAACAGAGCAGTTAATGAGAGGCATTTTTGACACTGATTCTTTGCTTTATTTGTATTTACTTTTTTTCTCTATCGTGCTGCTCTGTTTTCTGCTGGGAGGGGAAGGGATGTGTTTTACAATGTTCAAACAAATATCTGTTGGAATGAAGCCTCTGTGTTCCTGCTGTTGCCAGGTGAGCAGCAAACCAACAAAACAGAGCAGGAACAGAGCACATTCACACATCTCTGGGGCATTTATGTTCCCTTGTGCTCCTGCTCTGGACAGTCTGCACCCAGGCAGCAGCATCTCCAAGTAAAGTGGAAATGTAGAGCTCATCTTGGCTTCTCTCTGAGGCATCCAGCCAATAAAATCCTTCACTGACAAGTGGGCTGGATTTGTATGGACTCTGTTATCCATACAAAGCCAAGAGGAAATCTGTGCTGCCTGGCAGGAAGTGTTTAAGGTATGCCAAAAAGTTTCCACGAGTCCGTGCAAGGCAAAGAGCACCCTGGGATATATTTCATTCTGAAAAAATAAATTAGTCTCGTATTTTTTTTAATTTTTTTTTTTAACAGGGCACCACTGTTAACCCTACTATGAACGTTTTTATTGAGGTGTCTTGATGACAGTGACACTTCAAAGGTGGTCTTTAATTACTGTAAATTATATTGGAAGCACTTGTGTTTTTCCAAGTTTCACTATTTCTTTTCTCTGTGTTGTGTATATTTTAATTTATACTAAAATCTGTAGCCACTTGTGGTTTTTACATTGTTAATGTAAAAAATATGAAAGCTGAAGCAAGCTTTTTAATGGAAAGCCAACTGTTCATGTGCTTATTACAAATTCTATTGGATTATAAAAATGGAGAGATAATCCTTCCAAAAATACTTTTGCACACTTGCTAGTCTTTTTACTTTTCTGGTGTTCTCTGTAATTATTTTCCACTTTGCCATTGTCACCCTCTAAGTAATGATATTGAAAATAGATTTTTTCCATGACTGAAACAGCTTGATTTTCCTCGTACCGGAAGGAAGAAATTTTGTTACATGGCACTGTTTTTTTAAGATATTAAAAACTTTGTGTTGTTCAGAAGGTCTTGCTGGGCGGGGTAATTATCTCATGCCTCTTATTCAAATCAAAATTGACCATTCAGGACATTCTCCTGGCCCAGAACACAGTCTGCCCAAAGGGAAAATCAGTTTGACTGGCCACAGTGGTAGGGCTGCAATCTCTCATGTTTTTGTTCTGTAGGACAGGCTAATATGCAACTGTTCCTTGCTGGTCCTAGCTCTGTGAAATTGCACAGTGTAACAGAGCCATTTGATGTGCAATCCGTCTGAGCCCACGGCCTCCCTTTGCTGCTCCACCTGAACACCTTCTGTGACCTGAAAACTTGAAGTAAATTTATGTTTCAGCTATTTTCCTTAAGTCTGGCTGCTCTTAAAGTGAATATCCTTTATGTCTTACGTTCTAATATGGTCAAGACCTTGAACTCATGGCTATAGAACTTAAGGGTTTGAATACCTTTTTTTTAAGTCTTCAAATATTCAAATCAGCTTGTAGGAGGAAAATAAACCAAAGCCCACCTTTTTTCTAAGAAAACATGAGTGTCTCATTTATCTCTGAGCTGCAGATTTGGCACTTGCTGATTTGAGGCTCTTTTTTGTAAAATACCATTCTTTTTTGTAACTAAGCAGGCTCTGCATATTGCAAATGATAAAAGATTGCTAGCAAACAGCCCAGCTGAGAATACAATGTGAACCAAAATTTGCAGTAATTACAGCAGTTCCAAAGCCATCATGGCCAGTCATACCCACCTGGGAAGGTAACAGTGCCACTCATATCTAGTTAGCTTTGGATGGCTTCCCAGCTCTTTACTTTTTTATTTTGGTTTTTGTCCCATAGGCTGTGGAAAGGCCCTGTACAATACCACAGAAATTACATAATTGTTAATCCAGAAGTGATGTTGGGAGACAGAACTTGCTTTGTGGGTAGCTTTGGAAGCTTTGTATCAGTCTCCAAAATGGAAAAGGGAGCAACATTTTCTTGCACCTTCTTTATTCCTAAATTGGTCACTACAGAGAATGCCAATTTTGGAAATTTAAATACAAGAATAAGTCATAGAAACTTATAGAAATGAAATATTATCTGCTGTCTTGGTGTAACAATTCCTATGCAAGCACTTCATAAACAGTTCTTAAACCCAGAAATAATATAGTCCATTTTGTGAGGGTAAAAAAACTTTTTTTTTTTTAAATGGTGACTCTCTTGAATAACTTAGTCCCTGAAAGCACCAATTAAAATGTACCGTCCTGATTTTGCAGCCTTCGTTTGCAGACAGAAAAAAACCCCTAAAAATGGTGGTCAGGACTGGAGTTATAGGGACTGATCTTTACATGAGCAAAACCCTGAAGTGTCGGATGATGTATCTGATTTCAGCAATGAAGGAGAGGGCTGCTAGACCTCGTTCATTGACATGAATAGAGGAACAGACCTCAGCAATGGAAAAATGAACCTGTTGCATGGTATCATTACCTAGTTGAATCTATGACAGTTTTTGAGTGATTATCCTGATGAAAGAAAAAGCATAATCTTGTTGGTTTTACATGATGCTACAGATATTTCAACTTAGTTATTAACACTAGTGTTTCTCCAAGTTAGTTTCTTTCAAAACTTTGACTACTTAGACACAAGATACATTTCTAAGGACATTTTTGTCTTTTCTTTTTATGTATGTGTTGGGTAGGTCTGATTTCTGTGACCTGTAACTAAAATGGCTTTATATTAGATCATTAAGCAAACCGGCAGCCTTTAATGATGACCAGTGGAAAATGTTTTTGTATTACTTTTCCTTAGCAGAAATACAGATTCATATTTGAAACTAATTTGTCCTTTTCAAGTCTCTCAATGTTTTAATGATGGTGCTTTCCAGGATTTAACAAAAACCACTCCAGATCTACAGGAAAAATATGTTACTTTATTGGAGATGAATTAAAGATATTCTAATAGTGCATAGCATTTTTCTGGCTTTGTATTGTGAGAAACATCACAGCTCAAATAATTGCCTTCTCTTAAATGTAACTAATGTTTTCAGTCAACTATTTCATGTGACTTCATGTGAAAGAGGAAGCTAATTTGTCTGCTAGGAGAAAGAATGAAAGTTTCTATTCAGTTTTGGGGAATTTGAACTTTTCATGGAATCTCCATTTGTGGCAAGTGACATGATGATACAAAAATTAAAAAGCATTAACTGCATATCCAACAGGACTACAATGAAATTATTTCATGAATTAATGCATGCAAATTACTGGAGAAATAAGCCTAGTCATGGCATTCATTTTAGTGCCTTCAAAAAATCCCCTGCTGAGCTTCTGTAAGCTTTACTGAAAAGGCATTTTCAGTGGCATCACTACTTGTCACTAAATGGAATAGTACTTGAGGAAATCTGTGGAAAACAAGTCTCTCTCCATCCTCTTCCAGGAGAGAGTATCTCTCTCACTTATTTGTGGAAGTTTTCATCAAGAAGGCTATTTTTTCTTATTAGATTTTGTAGCTTCTGTTAGTACCTTACTGACGTGTGAGCTCCGTGCTCCTCCTCTTGTTTGTCAGCCTCTGCCCTTCCTTAAGGTTCTGTCCTAATTGGGTGTTTTCCTTCTACTGACATTTCCCTCTGTAAAATTCCCTACAGGTGTGTGGTGAGGGGAACAGAAATACTCTGACAGACTGCCTGCTCTTTGATAAATAGACACTTTGCAACACATGTCTCCAGGAGTACATTATTCCCTCAAATCATTGAGCTGAAAGGCTTGGGCATGAGGTTACCCAGATATCTTAATGCCCCAGGATGTTTATTGTGCTCCCACAAAAGACAAATGGAGTAGTTAAATGCAGTGCTCATCCAACAGTAGCCTGCAATGCTTTGTTTTATATGTGTCTATAACATCCATATTCAGGTACTTGCATAAGGATTTGTTTTTATTTCTGCTTGTGTTGTGTTAGGAACTGTCTGAAGCATAAATCTCCTTTTAAAATGTGGTATTGTCTGACTTAACAATTATGTATTTTTCTGTAAGTTTTCAAAATATTTTGTATAAGAAAAAAGGCTATGATAAGGTGAAATGGGGGCTACAACTGCATTAAAATACATAAGTATTCTTCATTCCAACTTTATGTTGGCACATTTTTATGTTCATTAATATGAAATAAGCCAGTCATTTTATTTTCTTAAATAATAGCGTCAGAAGGCTTAATGGTGTAAGAGGAAAAAAAGACAAGTCAAAATGCAGGCATATTTAAATCTGATGTTCTGCTTTTATGTGTCCAATTCCTCAGAGATGGTCAATTCCACAAACATGTTTTACAG
Organism: Origma solitaria; assembly: GCA_013397895.1. Taxonomy (NCBI): domain Eukaryota; kingdom Metazoa; phylum Chordata; class Aves; order Passeriformes; family Acanthizidae; genus Origma; species Origma solitaria. The sequence goes on from VZRL01000718.1 coordinate 342,980, forward strand.
TAAAACCTGAGGTGTTTTACACTGTTGGTGGCCATGGAGCTTTTTTTCTGCTTGGAAGTGAGAGATGATTAACAAAACACAGGTTTTATGTGAGTCCTTTCAAGTGATGTGATTAAAAGTGCAAGTATGTGAGCATGAAGATATAAGACACTATGATGGGAGGGCAGAAGCTGTCAACAGCTTCCATTATCAGCTGTTTATTCCTTGATGTTAAAAACGATTTTGTTGCTACACAGCTCTGGCTATGGTTCAAAAACATCTCTTGAGATTAGCTAATATGACAAAGTAAGATGAAAAGTGTATTTAATAACAAGGAGTCCTACCTGTTCTTGAAAAGGAAATCAGTGTTTTATATGTATCTGCAAACAGATTTTCCCTCTGGCTCTCTTCCTTATCTGTTCTGCAGCTTCTGGTACTGAAGTGCCAAGCCAAACATGTTGGGCTCCCTGTGCTACAAGTTGCTTAAACTGGAATGCATGGAAAATTGAAATTTAATAGATTCCAGTCTCTAACAAAAAAAGGGGTTTTTCTGCATTATCTACATACATTTCAGTTCTTGGTAACCGTGCAAGAGTTGCTCCAAAAAGCCCTTGAGCTTTCATTGTAGTAAAAGCCGTGTGCATTCTATTAAGATATACACGCACTAAACACTTTTATACTTCCCTAGAAAATAACCCCTTAAACGACCAAACTCAGAGGGCTGTTCAAGCTTTTTTCTTTACCCAAGGAGGGCAGAGAGAGAAAAACTTTTACAAGGAGGATTTACTATTTTGGAATGTAGAGGTCTCTAAGCTACTCTAAGTTGGGCCAAAATATTTAACAAGCAACATAAACAGAAAGAAATGTGCAGTATGTTCAGAGGGGGAGAACTTCCAACAAGTTGCTTCATTTTAAAAATATAATCCTAGGAAGCAAAAAAGCAACAGATGAAGCTTCAGAGTTAGATTGTTGCCTGTGGGGCAAATGATGGTTATTTTGGAATGTAGTTTGTGGTTAGAGATAAAGGTCTATGCCAAAACAGGTCGTGCAATAGAAGATAGAGGGAAAGATTGCAGATGGGAGAGTGATACTTTGGAGCATGGATTGAGCCAACTCTTGGATTACCTCTCTATTTCAGACTTTCTCTGCAGTGCAGAACTAATCTGTTGGTGTTTGACATTACAACTAGAACCTCTTCCCTGGAAACTTACAGGCACAGCTGATGAGTATTGACTCTTTTTATTTTCTCCTGTTACTAAAAAAAAGGCAACTAATTAATTCACCCCTGCATAATTTGAAGTAGGATCCTTGGCTTCTTTTTAATGGAGCTGTTAGTCAGCCTAATAGGGATTATAATGTTATTTTACTTAAGAAACCCATGCAGACCAGGAGTGAAAAACCCCCAATTACTCTTTCAGCCTACTGATAGGAAACAAACAGGAAGACTGGGCTATAATTAAATAAATAACTTTTTTTCCTGTGAGCACAGTGTCATAGGTTAAATGAATCGGGACTTTAAGCTTAAAATACATTTCAGAACATCAGATTCCTGGGAGGAGAAAAGGTCTCAGTGCATTATTACAGTGTGGAACAGAGGACCTAATTTTCATTGTTTACAGCGCAGGGGAGGGTTTGTCTCTATATTTGCCTCTGAAAGACATAAAGAATACTGCTATTTACTTTGTATTCAGTTACCTCTTGAGAGAAGGAGACAGGAGGAGAAAAATAATCTTCACAAGCACATAGAAGCAAATCTGAATGTGGTTTGAACATTTAACAGTGAAGTAAAATTCGTAGATTAAAACCCCAAGTAAAGGGTACTGCACTGGCTCAGTAGAAAAGTGTATTTATAATTTCCCCTCAATGGGATCCATCTTCCCTCTGTGATCTGATGAAGGGGAGAGAGGCTGAGTGTAAATACAGCACGAGTCTGGCGTCATGGCAGGTGAAATGGGGCTGCCTTTACTTCTGGAGCATGCCATGGTGTTCAGAGATATTTCTACAATCCATAATCTGCAGGCTTGATGTATGTGCCTGGACAAAACCAGGATGGAAGAGGGAAGGAAATAGTTTACAGGACATCTGTTAGTCCATGACACGTTCTCTTTGGAGGTCAAAATAATTTACAGTCCAGTCAGATGTGACATCTTTTATGAGCAGGGGGCTCTGTTCTGAGCCAGGTGTTCCCACAGACTCTCCTGTGGCAGCAGCATGAGGAAAAGCAGCTTGAGCGATCAGAAGTGTTAGAGAAGCAGCACACGGCTCCAGCAGGTGAGCTGCTGCTGGCCAGACCTCCATACTCCCTAAATATCCCTCACCAGAACTTTCCTCGAGGAAAGTTTCCATGTCTTGTTGCATTCCCTGTTTTTACCCCGAGTAGGATCCCCAGCTTGAGGTTTCCAAGTCCTTTGTCCCTGGGCTAAAGCAAGCTGCTGAGGGATTTTAGGCCAGATCCCTCCTGCCCCATGGGCAAATCCCTGGGTATTCTTCAATGAGACTCATATGTGCTCATTATAGAAATACATAATTCCATGGGACTTTATGTATACATTGTGTAAATAACTTATACCATTAGACTGCTTATCTCACCCCCTTGCTCTATAAATTAAAAAAAAGAAATATGATAATAACATAATCTGGTATTTGAAACCAAGATTTAAAAAGATCATCTTATTAGCTGTGTGTTGCTATTTTACTTGCATAGCTGAAACAGACACTGTGAGTTTTGTAAACAGAAATACATTCTCAGGCATATATGGGATTGTTTTCCTTGGAGAGCTTCTCCTGGTAGTTATAGTTTAAATAGCAGAATTTTAGTTCATGAATGATGAGGCTGAGCACCTGGAAAGGTAACAAAAAATACTGTATTTTTTCCTCATGGAATGTTGTTTAGATTGTAATGCCCTATCAAAATTTGTACGTCCTCAGCTCTAGCAGCAGACCCAAGGATTCTTCTGAAGTGCTGGAGATAACTTCAACATATTCCACTTGATTTTCTGTTTGATTGATTGTATTTGAAGGAGTGTGCCATTTATAAAACCTACATCATTATTTGAAGATGTTTTCCTCATGACCAAATGTAGTCTAGTCTTTGGCAGCTTCACCCTGGGAAGCTCCTGAGCTCCAGAAATGGCAGGGCAGACAGAAACTTTTTTTGTAGTGGGGAAAGGGGCAGAGTGATATGGCTGATAACATGGTTTGTAAGGAAAAGATGAGAAATTATAGAATGTATTTGAACTTGATGTAGGAATTTAAGAGCTATTTAAAAAGTAGGAGATAAATCTGAGTGAAAAAGTTTTCCAGACAAAGTGTTAGAAAATTTTAATATCCTGTAACTTTGAAGAAGGGGTAGGCCCACTCAGCACACAGTGGAACGAAGAGCAGAATACATCACAGTTTGAAATGCCCTAGTGTTGCTGGTTTAATGGTCTCAATATAATTTTTAAAACAGGTTTTGTGTAGATCTCTTAGCACTGAATCGTGGCAAACCTACTCCTTAATTGACTCAGTTAAAAATAACAAATATTTCTTATGTGAATCATCATCTCGGTCACTTGATTAGCCTGATGTTTCAATCTGGTCTGTTCTCTAAACAGCATCAGTGACACAGGGCTGACACTGACAAGTGACATTTTATTCACTTTTTGTCCTGTAATTTGTCAGCATTTATTCAGCTCATTCTGTATATATCCCATGACAATGTTTGCTTTGAATTTTAATTTAGGGTCATCTTTAGGCTTTAATGAAGACAAGGCACATTACATATCTGATGCCCTGAAACTCAAGGGAAAAACTAAATTGTCATCAAATAAGCTTCCTACAATTAGCTTAACTGTTGTACAAAGATGAGAAGAACTGAGGAGTGTTGTTGGCTGAAGTGGAAATTCTGGGAGTCAAACACCTGCAAAGTAATGAGAAGGTGGGAGTGTAGGTGATGAAAACAGGGAAGAAATTGTCACCTTTGACTTGAAAAATGCACTGGTTGGAATCAGATATTCTACATCCTCTAGAGGGAAAACATTAAAAACAAGGAGCAAAGAGCAACAGAAATAGAATTTAAATCCTAGTAGTAAAGTACAGAGAGCTCTTGCTGCACAGTGCTGTGGAGAAAGGAGATGAATAATGCTGAAGGCAACACTGAATGGAGAGAACTCAAATCTCTCTCCACACACTGCTAAGCTAGTCTTTATTTGGTTTGTATCCTGAATTTAAATATTTTACCTTTAAGCAAAATTTCCAGTATTCTAAAATTTGCTGATACATTTGTTGTTTAAAAAAAAAAGTTTCAAATATCAGGTGTTCTCCTCAAGAGATTTAATCCCTCTTTTAAGCACTGTTTCATTAAGAAAAAAAATAAAAGCACAGGCTGCCTAAAGGGCTTGAGGCTCCACACAGACACCTTGCAATGCCCCTGACTGAGGTTTCTAAACGTGCAGGTACCTAAACCTGTGATCCAGAAAATGAAAACTTGGGGCATTTCATTGTTTTTACTTTATTTACATTGTTTTTTTCTCTACTTCCAGAGAAAATCTCATGCTTCAGTACATAAGCTTGGCCTTGGTAGGGAATTGACTTAACAAAACCTGAACTTTTCATGTCAGGTTTGGTCTTTGTGTTAAATCGCTCACAACTGAATCCAGTAAGTAGAGATAAGAGTCAGGATAGTGGGTAGAGGAGGAAATGATGAACAGTGCCTCATGTCCTCTCATCTAGAAAGGTAAACTATTCTAGGAAAAGAAACAAAAAAAAGTACTGATCAAATGGATATCTGATGGTAGTCAGTTGTGGGCAATTAATAAAGTTAAGAGGAAAATACTTAAGAAAAAAAAACCCAACAGAAAGATGAGAGAATTATTAGGTCTCTCTGGAAAATTACAGTGATGGAGAAACTACAAATGTCTGTGTGGCTAATTATTTTGTTAGCATTACTTTAGAAACTAGATGAAATCTTGGGACTGGAGCTTTTTCCATTATGGAAATGTGTCATTATTTTAGCATTTGCAATGATTTAGTACGATGCACAGGTTATTGTACTCGGAAGTGTTCCTCAGACAGAACTATATTGCTGAGAATATAACCCCCCACTGCATTTTCAAACTGAAAAACACCCATCACAAGCCATGTGTTTCTTGGCATCAGACAGACTAGGTGTCTTGGAGCAAATTTCCTTGCTCGGGCTGATCCTAGAGACAAAGCTTAATGCCTTTGATGCTTTGTTTGGTTTTCTAATTTTTTTTTAACCTCAAGATTGGTTCTGCTCTGTCACACTTAAATTGTTAAAGAAAGTTGCAGAAGGAATCTAAGATGTATGGGTAATATCCTTGCTTGTAAAAATTTAATTTATACTTGGAATATGAAGGAGGTAATAAAAGAAGATTGTTAATATGTGTTACTTTGCTTGGCAGAATAAGGTGACTTAATTGCAGAGTATAAATATATGGTTTTATGCATAACTGTTATGCTTTATTTGGGGTATCTTTCCATTATTAAACTAAAAAATAGTTCATTTGTCATATTGACCACATTGCTGGGATGATAAGTCTCTCAAATCTCCTATCAAAACTCCTAATATAGGAGCTGTAGTGACTTTATTCATGTTTCACAAAAGTCTGTGATGTCAAAGTAATTTTATGATCCTCATTACTTCCTTAGCAAGTGAAAATTTATATTTGTTTCAATCAAAAAGAAATCATCGTGCCAAACCACAAAGTTTTAACCAGATTGGCTTTGCAAGAACCCAGTTCCTTCCTGCTTAAATCATTATCAGAACTATCTCAGCGATAAAGCTAACACTTTAAATAGATACTTGACAACACATGCCTTCAAACCTTTTATCTTAAGCTTATAAAGGACTTCCAGAATTCTTAAGTTTTCTTTAATCTTTGTCTTGCAAGTAATTACAGATTTTTTTTGCATCACTAACTCTTTGGATCTTTCCTACCATTTTAGCAGTTTCATTAAACTATTCATATATATAGTTTCCTTACAGCTGCTTAGTGTTCAAATGTATCTTTGTCCCTTATGGTTTTCATTATTTGTTAAAAGTTTTTGGAAAAATTCCGTCATCTTAAAAATGACACTTGTAATGAGCTATAATTCTTTTGCTCCTCTGAGACAGGAAAACTCCCATTGCATTATCTGGGTTTTCATCACAACCAGTGGCAAAGATGACCGGTTTGTCAGTATTTCCTTTGATATTAAATGTCTAGGTTGTGAGTTCATATAATGACAGGATCATTCAAGTTGGAAGGGACATGTGGAGGTGTCTAATTCAACTTCCTGCTCAAAGCATGGTCAGCCATGGGGTCAGAGCATGTTGCTCTTGGCTTTATCAAGACAGGTGTTGAAAGCCTTCACGAATGTTCTGAGCAAACTGCTTTCTCTCAGTCCAGCTGTACTCCTGTCATGACACCTGAGGATGCTGTTTTTTCAAAACATCTTTTCTCCAGAGCACAGTGCTGGCTCGTGGCCAGGTCTTTTTGTTAGAGCTGCTTCCAGCCTGGCAGTGCCCAGGAAGGAAGATCCTTCTTTCCATGGATTTCTAGCTGTTCTGGCTTAAAATCATAAAGATCTGTGTTGGCCCAGGGAATCTGTGGATGCCCATCCCTGGAAGTGTCCAGGGCCAAGTTGGATGGTGCTTTGAGGAACTTGGTCTGGTGGAAGGTGTCCCTGCCCATGGCGGGGGGTTGGAACTGGATGGGCTTTAAGGTTCCTCCCAACCCAAACTATTCTGTGATAAAATGGCCAAGATGTTTTTTTGAGAATATTCAAGTTTGTCAGCTAGCAGGGCTGCTTTTATGAGGCAGCATGTGCAACACAACCTGTGAATACACGAGGAGTGCTTTCATGAATAATTCGTGTTTGATGTTACTGAAGCACAGTCCCAGGCCATGGCTCAGCTGCCAGGCTGTTTCACTGGACATTGCCCAGACTGTTCTGCCATTCTGCAGCTATTTAAGGAAAATGGAATGAAGATGTATGGAGGGAAAGAAATAAGTTATTTCCTTTTCATAAGGTCTGATCCAATTTTGCATGAAAATATTGCTGAGAGCTTATCAGGGGGTTCAGCAAGAAGTGTGCAGTCAAGAGTGTCTCATGAGACTCTCGAGGAGTAAGGAATCCTTCAAGGTTAGCCTTGGATAGAATGTAGAAATCCACAAATATAACAAATCCACTACTTGGAATTAGTTGTTGAGTTCTCATGACATGGGACACAGAAGAAATGTAAGGAAAAAACCCACAAATAGACTAAATTATGTCCTGGTATAAGTAGGTGCAGGTTCATTAGCTTTGCTTGCTTTGTATTATTCTACAGTTTGACCTTTGAAACTATGGTTTATCCAAGCAGGAAACAATCCAAGACCTGAAGTTCTATTAATCTGCAATTCAAATTATCTTAACTACTCTTAAAAAAGATTGCTTTAGTAGTGAAGTAAAACTGTAAAATTATATTGTGTATTGCAATTTTCCCCTGCTTCCAGTGGCTGTCTTCTCTGATGAATTATCTATGTAAGATGAATTATTCTCCTATTTTTCTGAAGTAATTGCAGTAATACATGCAAATCTATCCACAACTTGCAACCAAGAGCGAAGTTTGCTATTTGAGCAGCTGCTTCTTCCTGCCTGGTTAGGGATTGGCTTTGTTTTATGAGGGGATGATTGTAGCCAATATAGAGGCTTGTTTTTAATGGGGGAAGCTCTCCCACACATCAGACCCCAACATGGGTGACATTTGTGAGGATGTGGCACAGGTTTGCACAAAGGTCTAAATAGCTGCCAGACTGAACAGAAGTGTTTGTCACTTAATATCACAGTAGCGATTTGGAGAATCAGAAATAGTTTTATCTTCTTTTGTTCCCTGTTCCTCAGGTCCTCAGGGGAAAAAAAAAGAGAAAAAAGAACACTGACCAACTGCAGCAGTTACCTCTTTTCTTCAACTTCACAAAACAGGTACAAGAGGAAGGGAAGTTGTAATATCAGAAAAATACGGTGATTAAATAGATGGGAGTAGAAACTGAGCTTTAAATTTTCATTCTTGCACTCAGAATATTTCCATGTTCATTTTCATTCCCTGCAGTTATTGGAGTATGTGAGTTTTGTGCTGAAATACATTTTTCTTCCTCTTTTTTTCTGTCACATTTGCTCATAAGTTCTTCAGTGGACAGAAGGATTTGGATGCATAAAGGAATATTCTGTCTCCATTAAATTCAGTGCATCATTTCTCTGACCTCTACTATATGCTTTTCATGGTAACTTAAATGTAAAGTTTTATGAGCAAATCATAAACCCTGAATTTACTGGGAGGATAAAATCCATATTCTTTCCTAGCTCGTCTCTTAGCTCCAATATCAGAGAAACAAAGGAAAATGCTATTATATCAGCTTTGAATGGCAGTGATACAATATGCATCTGCCCTGTGAAACTTCCACTGAAGGAAATTGATTTCTGGTAGGTGGAGTTGCCTTGGAATAATTCACAGGTCCAAGGAGCAAACAGCAGCAAATGCATGTGAGGTGCTGTGACAATGCTTCTCTGTGCTTAACATAAAGCTGAGCGCGGTTAAAAATAAATAAAATTGTTGATCTGAAAGGGACCAAGTCAAAGTCAGTTCTGGTTTACTGTAACTCTAAGCAAGGGAAGTACTTTCGTGAATGTGGGGTTTCAGCTGGGGTTTCTGCTCCTTTGGAAAGTCTGCAGGGTGAACATTCCCACCTAGTGGCTGGCAGCAGTGTTGGAGATAAGGACTGCACAGCGCTGAGTGTAGGCCAGGTAATTGCTTTTCAAATCTGCTCACCTTCAACATCTGAGAGAGACCGATGGGGTTTCTGTGCAGCTTAGCCCCCAAGTGTTTCATCACACTTGGTGATGACGTCTTTAACATGGAAAATACAGAGCAAAGGGAAATGAAACTTGCAGTTGTGATCACAAATCCATTGGCTCCAGTTTTCCTGCAACAGCAGGACTGCCCCTCTCCAGCAGATGTGTAGTGCTCTGCACTAAAGGGGAAACAGCTTCAGCCAAGACTCTGCCTGGTGAGAACAGAAACCTCTGCTGAGGGCCTGGCTGAGCTCAACTTGGCTTATAGAAACACTGGAATGGAATCTGTTTCATTTGCCCCTTGCCAAAATGTTGGTTAAAAACAGCAGTGGGATTTTTAACTTAATCAAATTTTAAAGCATGCTTTTCTATAACCTAAATAAATGAAACCTTTAAGAAGTTTAATTTCCGTTATGCTGACAATCCAATTCTGTTACTTGATCTTATGCTGCATCACGTATTGGCTTGTTGAAAAGGCAAGAAATTGGACGAGATTGAGTGTCTGAAATAGCTCAGGTATTTCTGGTTTGACTGAGGCTGGCTTGAGTAGACAGCAGTCCAAAGAGCAGGTTTTATGCTTTTTTTTTTTTGTCTTTGAAGAGGAGCATCACCTACTATAACTTTGTTCCCTGCTACTGCTGCCGCCAGATTTTGCCTCCATCCCTAGGGAGTCTGGAGTCAGTGGGACTTTAGTCAGAAAGCTAGTAAGGACAGCTAGTAAGGACAGGCAATTCTGGGAAGAGGACCAAGTAAGAAGCTGAAGTGGAAAAGCTTTCTTTTATCACAAGTGTGATAAATGGATCAGAAACAGGGATAAAAATACCTGTATCCACTCTTCTGTCTCGGTATGTGTGCTTAAAGCAGGAAGAGTAATGCTGAGATTGCAATTGAGTCAGGTCAGGAAAAGGAGGCAAAATATTCATTATGAATACTGAGAACAATTCTACTCATGAATTTATGTATTTCTATGCTTGGTAGGGTAGTCTTCAGAATGTCTTGTTGTCAGCTTGGGGGTCTTCCATTCTCATGGACCAATTTTAAATATTTTGCATACTGCAAATGCTCTAAACTGCAAATGAGACTGTAATACAAATATAGCTATTTCCTCTTGAGAAGATCATAGATTTACCCAAACAACTTTGAGTGTACTCAGTAGGAAAATATCTGGAGTTTTGACAATGGCATTCAGAGCAATTGTATCTCTATGTAAAATGAAACTTAGTGACTACAAATGCCTGAGGGAGTTGATAAGTATATAAAAGGGGAGGAGGGAATGGCTTTTAAGCAATCAAAAAGTTGTTTTATCAGAACAGTTGATACCACATCATGTTGTTAGTTCTGAGAGATTTAACTTTCTAATCTCAAATGTGTTTTGTAGTGAAGATGACTTTACAAATGAAATCCAATATCTTGCAAGTGAGGCTCTGAAGCAACTGATGACAGGGTTGTCTTTTAAGTGTTGGTAATTGTTCAGTCACTTGCAAAGAAGCTATAAACTCCAGATATCACTGTCTACTCTGTATGAAACAGGGGAGAGGAATTTGCTGCTTCCTGAGAGCATCATTTCAGCGGTAGAGAATAAAATGGGACAAAGTCAGAATTTTTTTTTTTAAGCCAAAATATATAGTGTTCAAATAATTATTTTCTTAATCTGACCCCCACACCTTTGCATTGTCCACTTTCTGCAGGTCTCCTCAAATGGAAGAGACCTGCAAGAACAGTTTGGAAACTGAAGATATTTTTCCTTCTTCATTCCACTAAGACTCTGTTTAAGGTCAAAAGGTTGCTGCATGCTAATAGTCTTTAGAAAACTTGGGTGTTTTTTGAAAGCTATCACTGGTAGAGAAAAATACCACAAAAATAATTATATGAGAATAGATTGATTATTGCACAGATGTGTTCAGGAAGTCCAGAAGGTAATTTCCTATCTTTACAAGACAGTAGGCTGAGAAAAGCTGTTTAAGGAGCAAGTGATTGCAATCTAGGATAAAATGAATCTTGAAAGAACCCAGCATTCACTCAGGCATTGACAGTATTTTTCTGCCTAGCCATTTAATGTAAGCCTCTCTTCAAAAAGTAACTGCCAAAGCTTTATTATTTTAACATTTCTCGGTGGCCAAGGACAGCAGTTCCCGTAACTGCTGAACAGACAGCTGGAAACCTATGAATAACCTCCCCTCGTTAGTGAAGGAAAGCCTATGAATAAGCCTCGTTAGTGAAGGAAAGGCTTCTTGAACAAATGAGTCAATAAAGCATTAATCAAAGAGGCCATTAGTTCTTCTAGATGGCAAATTCTTTATATAAATGGCACATGCAAACAGGTAGCAGTGACTGCAGGAAAATCCAATTGTTAAAGAGCTTAAGGTGATAGATGGTCCAGTAGTACAAGGCTTCTTGTATTGTAATTGGCAATGTGTATTAAGTGATCCCTTATTATTAGCTGAATAATTATCTGTGATAGAAAAATCATCTTTCTTCAGCAAAGAAAAGAGTGACTGGGAAGGTGACTTTTCATGCACGAGAAAACAGTTAAGCTGTTTCTGATACTGATGCATCCATCCTAACTTCACTAGAATGTACTCAGTTCATGCTTTATTGACTCCTATAGGGTTTGAGCACACTCTAAACCTTAATTGGCTGATGTCAGAAGGATGCTGAGTCAAAAAAGTCAGTAAGCTAAACCTTGTTTTTAGTACTTACTTGAAAGTCCTTTTCTGAACCGAAATTTGCAGCAAAGACTGTTTTTGCGAGATTGAAGTCAGTTTTGCGAATGAAGAGTAAAGCATGACAGGTTATTAGTTTAGGATGCAGAATTACACTTCTAGTACCACTTGGTTGAAATTATTTGCCAAAAATGTTTATGATTTTTGGGCGCGTTTTAGAATTTATGGCTGAAGGCTGCTGTATTTTATAATGGGACTCTGATGAAATGCTTGAAACAACCAATTTTCTGATGGCTGCTGCAGTACCCATTGATGCAATAGAAGTCCTAGAATGTGACTAAAAACTGAGGCAAGTGCACGTCTTGCCTCTTTACCTTATATCTGATTAACATCCCCTGCTCTCAATTAAATAACTCCATGAATTCCATTAGGTAGTGTCTGCTGGAGAGTGAAGCAAGCAGGATCTGGCTCTTATTGATCTGTGGATCTGTACCTTGGACTTTTGCCAATAGTATTTAATTGAAAGGAAGACTGAGATGAAATTATAGCCTTTTGATTGCCAATGTGTGCTTGCAGCTTTGTTAACTCACTTGTTTTGAATCTCAATGAAGCATTCTTGCATAAATAAAACAGATTATTATAAAATAGATGATGCACAAGATATATTTTATGAAACTAAATAAGGAACAATAAACTGGACTATGTCACTGGTCTATAAGTGGTTTAGTTATCTGAAGTACCAAAAAGAAAAATCAATATATCTGAGAGTGCAAATATCCTTGCCAGGAACAGTGTGAAGAGAAATATGAGAAACAGAAAAACTTATCTGTTTAATTGTGTTCTTGAACATTCTTGTTTTCAGAAGGACTGAAATGGAACATGATAATTGAATATTAAGCCAAATCCTGTCCATCTTTTTTTTTTTTGGAAGAATTTGTCTTGAACAATTGACAGTTTTGGTACCAAGAGGCCTGTCATGGGACAGATCCTTTATGGTGTATTGCCTGAAAATCATCTCATCACTGGTGTCTTGACAGCTTCAGCTATTCCATTCCTTTTATTGATAATTAGAAGACCAGCAGATGGCCCTGACTGAAATAACTCGAATGGCATAAATACCTAAAGAGAAGGGGAGAAGGGAGGGAATATAGGGAAATATGGCACATAGATTTCATTCTTACTCCTATTACTAGTTTTTAGGCCTACTTCAGTTCTTGAGGATGGGGAGTGTCAGATCCATTTGATCTTACTGGGAGAGAAAAACACAGATTTACCGATTTGGTGTAGCCATTGAACAAGTGTGACACCTGGAAGCAACCTCATGTTGTACTGTGATGATGTGATGTATTGTGCATCACATAGCCTGGGAGAGAATTTCCCTGGGAGACCAGCTTAGCAAGTTGGCAGAGTTGTGCTTGTGAAGGTGAGGTTTGTACTCCGAATTTCTTGCTTAATTAAAAGATAAATGAAATGATGTTCACCATATCTTTTGGTGTTTCTAGTTACAACAAGAAGAGGACACTGAAGGTCTTTGTAGGGATTGGTTAAGAGCCTTGGCATATGATAACATAAACTTTATAGATAAATATTTCAATATTAGCAGAACAAAAATTACTGTATATGAAACATTTTTGGTCCATCATCATGATTTATGTTAATACCCACACACACAAAGGCCTCCAATCCTCGAAACTTTCAGGTGTTTGTGAAATTTTGAGTAGTACAATACAGGAAAAAAAAAGTAGATGTGGAAGATAAAATTAATGAAGACAAAAAACCTAAAGTGATCTGTGCTGCTACAAACTCCAATAAATTTTTTTGTTATGCACATGGGAACTCTAGAAATTGTTGCATGAAAACAAATAGAACTTGAGCAGTGCTAAGAAAACAAATATGCAGGCTTGAGGCAGAAGAAAAATCTAAACTGAAGTGCATGCAGTAGATTTTGCTTCAAATTCTTGTCTTTACAATGAGATTCTTCCATGATCCTCAAGAGTATTGGCAATTGGTCAGGTTGCACAGAAATTTGCAATTGGTTCAAGTCCAAATCACATCCCATAAATTAAAGGAATAGTGCAGGGTGAGCTGCTTAGTTATGCTGTTCGATAATTTGAGCACACTGGATCATCAGGATGAACTGCAGGTCTGAGAGAACAATGCATTTAGCGATTTAAAGCCAGTTTGACTCTATTTAAGTACATGAAGGTTAGAGAACCCTTGGAGGAGTGGATGTACAACGTGCAGAATAATTGCTTAGTGGAGAATGTAGTGCACTTGATAGAGAATTGTATTGATTAGTGGGGGGGAATGGTGTTTTTATGAACGTCTTTGGTATCTTCTTGCACTGTAAAACTCAGGCACTGCATAGTGTATGATTTATTTGAAGCTTCAGGAGAAGGGAGACAGTATTCAAGGAAAATTTCATATGGGAAACAGTTTTACATAAATGTATTTTTTTGTATATCTAAATAATCCACATATATTTCCCTTCTTTCACTTAAAACTCTGTTTTAGATCCTGAACTTGAGCACATAGAACCAAGAAGGCCTTTGTCGGAATTATTTTTGGGATTGATGTTTGATACCAAAATCTCAAAAGATATATTATTTCTTAGGAGTAAAACCAATCCAATGCAACTCTTGGCATTTATAAAGAGTTTGTTACTTATTCACCCTTTGGCTAAGTATAAGCCCACAGATGTGAAGACGAATTACTGAATTATTCTCACCTACATGATTTTGTAACCCTTGGGGCAATGCCTTCACTCTTTGTGGGGTTGGTAGATGGAGTTAAACACTGTCTAATAATGGTATGCAGCACTGCAGGTGTTCCGCAAGGAGAACCAAATCAATTTCTTGAATATGCGTTTTTAATTTTTAAAGGATTTGCTGGCAATAATATATATCCAGGAACAAAATACTAAGCTTGTTCAGATTGTCAATGAATAGTTTAGGCCTGAAATCAGGAGAGGGAGAGAGAGGTGCTGAGAATTTATTAAGAAGAGAAAGTCTTTTCCCATACATATTATAAACTTCATTAATTTATTTGTTTACTATTTCTCCCTCCCACACAAAGTGGAATCTTTTCTGAAAGGCTGTTCAGACTGGAGAGTGTTTATTTAATGAAGGCTATCTGAAAAATAACCAGACCCTCCCAGTCCTGGTGGTCTCCTGCTGAGTAACAATCCCAATTTTGACTCTTAACTCTCTTCCCACTCTCCACAAAAGGAGGACTACACAACAGAATGGACACATTTACAGTGGGGGCTTTTGTGTCTGAACTCTCACAGACGGCATCTAACATATACCAAGAGAATTGCGTTCTGGCGCTCCCCTCTGAATGAGGGGTGAGTGAGTTAATCCACGGATGAATATCTAAAACTCGGTGAAATCAGTCCCACCTTCTGTGTCCCTCCTTGCTCAGCCCCCTGTGCCATGCTCTGTCTCCTTGGCTGTCCAGAGCTGGCATTGTCACCAACACGGCTTCAGTTCTTTTTCTCCATCTGCTTTGCCATCCCTCTTGCCTTTTATTACAGTAAGGCATCCTCTTTCTCATGCTTTTTGGGGGGTCAGAAGCAGCAGGCTGGTCAAGGACATTAAATAGCATTTGTGTTCCTGCAGCTCTTTCTGCATCCTGTGAAGGAAATAAGGTCCTGCCCATGCCTTGCATTCTGCTCTCCACACTGCGGGAGAGTGATGGGCGTAGAAAGGTCAGCAGCCTTCAGCTTCCCCAGAGAGCTGGAGCTTGTCTAGTGCTGCTGATGGCTCCTGAAAATGAGGTGCTTTTGTCATCTTGTCTGCTGACCATTTATGACCCCAGAGTTTTGAAAGTCATTTAACTTGCCAGGTTTGAACAGATAAAATTATGTGTTTCCGACATCAGGGACACACTCTTCTACCCACCCTTCAGCTGGCTTTAAAGTAGGTGTGAGAGGTTTTAAATAAGGGAATGTTTTATCATTTCGAAAAGAAGTGAAACTCTTTTATTCTGATTTTCTTGAAATGGTTGACTCCTTTAGAAATGACCCCCATCCCATCTGAGGCAAGGAGAGGAAAAGACTCCTCACCCCAAAATTCCACTTTGGAAAGAAGTATGATACAGATAACGCCAGTCTCAATGATTTGATCTATTAGGTAAGAAAGAGAAGAAACAGGCTTACACAATTTTACAAAAACAACAAACCAGGTCTCTTTAGATTTGAATTTTTTTTAAGTGTACATTTATAAATGTTGTAGTTCAAGGCTGTAACCTTTTCAGCTACCAGTGTTATCAGTAGAAAAGCACAGGCTTTAGGTAATGCAAAACTGCCCATTAATTTAGGATTATGCTTATCAAATAGTTTTAATTAGGAAAGAAGGCTTCACCAGGAGATCAAGTTTTATGATGTATTCAGTAAGGGATAGTGAGGAATATCGAAGTTCAGTGCCTTCTTCCGTAAGCACATTTGAGCTACTGCTGTCCAAGTCCAAGGAAAATTCCCTGATCTCTTTTATATCAGATACTCTGGTATTAGTTATTCTGATATTTCTTATTCAAACCTCTTCAGTGTCTCCTAATTTAGGATTCCTTTCCGTTCACCAGGGGTATCGAGGGTGAAGAGAAAGCTGCTGCCTACCGCTTTATTTCTTGGTTTCATTTTGTTCCAGGTGGCTCTGATTCAAGTTAGGCAAAAATAAATGTTAAGGAGAATGTCCTGCCATTTGAAGTAATCTGTAGTATTAAGTAATAGATAGTGGAAATGCTTCTTTCATTAATTCTTTAGGAGGTTTGAATGATAGATGTTCTCCTATAAAAGTGCATGCTGGGAAGTTCCCTTTTATCTTAAGAATATGATTTATTGTATTCCTGAATAGAGATGTATTTCTCTAAGTAAGCTGAACTGTGAGAAATGTCTAATTATCACCTTTTGATGGTAACAATTAACCTTTGTGAAATCTTCTGTTAATAAGATGTATTCGCAAAACAATTATCCATATTAAAAACCTTTGTTAAATCTTTTAATTCCAACTGCCCCCTACAAATTTCTATTTAAATTGAAATTGTGGAACATAATTTGTTCAAAAGAAAAAAAAAAAGAATAAATTCTCCTGTTTAAAGAGGAGTTAAAATATAGCCCAGAGGAATCTTCTGGGTTTTTTGTGCCAACTTTTTGAAGTTTCATTTTTGTGATTTATTTGTCAGGATTAGAATAATGTTTGGTTTTGTCATGTGCATAGTTGCTCACTATTGCAAGGAATTAACACAAGAATATCCTTTTTCAAACAGCAGAATGCTTTTAATTGCTTCAACAGGGCTTCTGTATAAATGTATCTGTTAGGGAAAGGCGTTTTCTTAACACTCATTTCAAAGGGCAGGTGTTCCAAGACACTAAAAAAATCGCTTGCCAAGTGAGTTACCCTTTGCCAGTGTACAATTAACCTTATATACAAATAAATTTATAAATATTACTTTTTTCGTAAAGAAGACATGCCTACTCTGCATAATTCTGTAGAAATCCATGCATATTACACTTCAGAAGCTTCTTACACTTAATTAGTGACTGTGAAGCATCTTATACTACCTTACACTTCTGTCATCCACAGAACAAGACTAAAGAATTAATTTGAAATTATTTCCTTCCTTTTAGGATGCCCTTTTAAAATTATGTTCTGCTGCCTGTATTTGTGTTGTTCAGTTGTCATACCTGTGAGGCAAAACAGAATTTGCTTGTAGACAAGCAAAGAAGAGAAAAAAAAACCCAATGAAAAATCTTTCATCAAGCAGGGGCTTCGAGATAAGGCTGTTCCCTGTGGAGTGCACATCAAAGGCACAAACACATTATGAAATAGGAGGTTGAACGGCTTTGAACGAACTGTTAATTGAGCCAGAAATGAGGGTGTAGAAGTGTGGAGTGAGACAATGGTCCTTAAGGCCTGACTGGAAAACCTTCCACCGTGGTCACACATCTGGAAATTAGTAGCTCTCTTGGTAAATTCTGCAGACTTGAGACCCTTACTCAGAGATGAGCTCAGTCCCTGGGCATCAGGAGGCCCTTTTTAGGGTCCACCAAGTAAGTGCCTCAGCTGATCCTACAAATTTTGAGGGATGCATTTCTATTACTGTGGACTATCATGTGAACAGAAGGTATACATTTTCTCCTGCAGTCTGTATCACCTCCAGCTTTAAGAGCACAGCATGATGCTTGCAAGTCTGGGCTCCTAATAATTGACTATGTTTTCGCTTTATGCTGGAAAATTATCTTGCAGTAATTTTCTTGCGATGACACCTCTTTTTCATATAGCATGAAAACACTCTACAGTAAGAACAGTTATCTTGAAGTGTTTCTTAAATTTTTGCTCAGATCAATAAAACATCTCGAAGTGCTGCTGATCAGCAGTTCCTTGTGAGAACTTTGTAAGGCCTCTCAGTGCCTTCAGGGGCCTGATGGTGGATTGCTTCACCTTAGAGGAGAAAGGATTTGGAGAGGTCCTAACTTCTGTCCTCAGGTACCTGAGGGGCATTAGAGAGAAGGTGACGTGAGCTCCCCTTGGCAGGGCACAGCACGAGTGAAAGGGGCAACGGTCAGAACTCATAAAAAGGCAAATTCCAATGGAAAATAAGAAGAGAAAGGCGTGCAGATTTGTTGTCAGAGAAGTCTAATACTGCAGCAGAGGCCCAGGGAGGCTGTTGAACCTCCATTCCTGGAGGTATTGAAAACTTGACTGCATGCAACTCTGAGCCATTTGGTTTGACTTTGAAGTTTGTCTTGCTTTGAGCCGAAGGTTGGACTGGATGATCCCCAGAAACCTTTCCACCAGAATGGTCTGTGGCTCTCAAAGAGGGTAACATCTCACATACCTGGACATGTGGTCAGGTTCCCTGGTGTGAAGGGGAGAGGGTACATACAGCAGCATGTTCTCTCTTTAAATGTTTAAGAGGAAAAAGAAAAGACAGGATAGTTACAGGTCTCATTTTGTCCTCGTGGGAAGTAAAGATGTGCTTGAAACCAGACTTATAGATTCAGAAAACTGTTTCCCACTGTACTAAAGCAGAAAAAGAAACTACTGAAATCTCAACTTGCTACTCTCTACCGAAAGCAAGCAGACTTGTGCCTCACCTTTCTAGTGATCGGTGCTATTCAGAGTAGCAATAGGAAAAAAAAATTGCTTAGATCTTCAGTTTTAATTCATTTTTTCAATGTCGTTATTCAGCCATCATCTTCAGTACTGGTTATTCTACGTCTTCCCAAATCCCTTAGCAAAACTTAAAAGAAAATAATCCTCCTCAGTAGGGCTCATTGCCACCCATCGTTATCCCCAGGATTAACAGCATTTGTGATAAGTGCAATAAATTGGACCATTTCATGTTACCATGGCAGCCAAGTTGAAAGTAGCAATTTTTTCCCCCCAAGTTGGCTGCAGATACTCTTGCAGGTAGAAGATATGAACTAATATTGATTAAAAATTTTCATCTGTGCTTTGCCAAAATATCTTTTCCTACATTGCTCCATCTCTGTGATAACTACCTGGAGTGTAGGAGTATTTCATTAAAGAATAACGGGAGACAGAAGAACTTGACTGTATCAGTGATTAAATGAATGTGACATTTTTGTCTTGAATGAAAGTGAATTTAAAGTGCTACTGTGAAGAATTCTTACAAAGCATATAATTGGACCTTGTCAAAGAAAAGTTCCTTATATTGCTGTTTGAAAAAATCAGGTTATCTTCTAAATTAAAGCAAAACTGAAACAAATGGCAAAAAAAATCAACAAGAAGAATTTGTAATTAAAAGAAAGCTGTCTTTTCTGTTCTTCATGGACAAAAAAACTCTGAAAAGACTATAAATGTAATGAGATTTATTTTAAATCTGCCTGTTCTGTACAGTCTCTATTCCTCTGTCCAAATTTCCACTGAAGTCTCTCTCAGCTCATGCTATACTATTAGAGACCCTAAAAGTCTGTCATTTTTGCAACCAAACTTGTAAAGTGCTTTCTTTTTATATTCAAATAACCTAAAAAAGGTTTTCTGCTTATAAAGAGAAATTTGTAGGGTAATCTGTTGGAGGTATAACAGGAGGACCAGAGAAAAAAATTAACAAAACATTAAGGCAATAACTTGATAATTGGGGTCTTCCTGTAATTTTTAATAGCTTAGGTAAAGAGTGTGATCTTAACACCTCCAAGTTTGGAAACACTGAGAAGCTAGATATTCCTAGGATTTTACTTAAAAGTGCTGTCAAGATGGTAGATTTGGTATTTGCATGTGCTAAAGACAGAACATAAATTCCAGCATCCACAATAAGTGAATTCACGCCAGCATAGTCTGTCTGCAGTTCTGGGTTCCTTTCTCTTTTGTGAGCTCGGTATCTGATGGACAACTGTGGCAGCAGATGCAATGTGCTGATACAATGCTTAACCACAGATTAAATGGAAGCATCACCCTCTGATAGCTGAGTGTTCCAAACATTTACATGATGCCTGCTGTTAACATCCATTACTTCCTAAAAATGTGTTTGAGAATCGGTGGCACTCAGTTTCATCAAGTTTTTCCTTCCTCTAACCCAGCCTCATAGTGGAGTTTCCACACACCATAATATTATTATGTACAGAACTTTGGTTCTTCTTGCCAACTCTTCGGTCTTGAATTCGTCATTTTCCCCTCTGTTTCCATCAGTGTTCTTGGGATTTGTTTTCCTCTCGTCCTTCAGCATTGCCATTTTAAACATTTGTCCTGTGTTTGTATGGGAATTTTGGGAAGCACTCAGGTAGTTTAGGATCCTCTGGGAACTTCTTATCGTTGTGTGCTCCTCTTTCAAGGCTGAACTGAAATCTTCGTGTCTGAGCTGCAGCTTCCTCATTCAGCTGTGGTTTTTTCCCAGGTTGTCTGACAAATGCTGTCCAGTAAATGTATTATCTCTTGCCTGCTGTGATGCAATTTTACTTTCCTGCTTGTCTTCCTAGTAAATATTTTTTCTAAGAGAGTGGTAGTTGCTAGAGTAGAGAAAGATTGCTGTATTTTGAACAGATTTTGTATTAAGTATTTTAATAAGTTTGATGTTCCTTTGTTTCAGTCAAAGAAATGCCTGTACAGTGGGTTTGGATGGCAAATCTTGCCTGGAAACTGTTGCTAAGTGAAACTTACTTTTGTTGATGAGTAATTTTGATTGGAGCATCTGTCAGTAGGAAAACGTGAAGCAGAATCATAGATGTGGAGGCAAGAGAGCTGGGAGTGGTAGGCTATGAGCAGCATGGACTTGTGTGAAGAACTACTTACATTTATAGAGAACGCTTAAGGCTAATTCCATTCCAAAGCTACCTAGGTTCCTCTTAAATATCCTTTTTCTTTTTTGTGAGGGGGCAGCTCACTGGCTGTTTGAAGATTTTGCTCCTTATGTGACACTGTTTGGTGTGGTTTTTTTGATTGTTGCTTTTTCCTGGTTTTTATAGCAATCTTTTCTTACCAACAATCTTAGCTGAGCTAAAGTTTCTTTACATAGAAGACATCCTGATAATTTGATGGCCATGTGTGCCCATGGATTTGTGGATAAAAGGCCCAACTTAAACCTGTACATTGGGCAGAAATAAATGCCATATAACAGGGCAGAAGAATAACAGGCACATTTGGCACAGGAGTGTAGCGCAAAGACATCACCTGCAGGTGATTCTGTCAGCGAACCAGAGGAAGACAGCCTGCACTGAATACAGAGGCATTTGGTAAAAGGCCAGCTCTGAAAAAAAAAAAGTCTGACTGCCAAGCACAGAAAATCACATGAATTCCTCAAAGCAGCAGTGAACAAGTGCTGCAGAGGGTCAGTGTGAGGAGCGTCTGAGGTGTCTGCCTTGACAGTGCTCCATACTGCAACTTTTTGTCTGTAGCCTTTCCCAAGTGGGAACTGATTCTAATTATCTTTCCGGCCCACTGCATGCCAGTGCTGCTTGCCTGACTCTCAGCTCATTCTGAAGACTGCCAGGTGAGAAAGTGTGTAATTGCCTTCCCTCAAGAGGCAGCAGCTCCTCGAGCGTGAGGAATTCACACACACCGATTTTTGAACTCTCAAGGAGTTTTTCTCAAGTCGTTCTACTCCTCTTCTGTGCTAGCACAGTGGTTATGGCAGGTCTGGGACTGTGGTATTGCACTTCAGGATGGCAGTGAGAGGAAATCTTCAGGATGGATTGCGAAGTCATCATGGCCCCCTTTGCAGAATGGGGGAAAGCTGAGTCTGTCTTGCCTCTGTGCCATGGTTATGTTATCTGTCTTTTACAAAACCATCTTCCCTTTGGTGTCTGGCTCTTAGATATTTGGAGATAAAGTGCTGTTGAGACCAAGGTTTGTGTCCAGTGGAGGTATATGAGCCTAGGGATTTAGTGATATTGTCTTGTTTCTCCTTCAGTTTATGAAGATGTTAATTTGGCTATTTGAAGACCAGTTCTCTTCAGGACTATTTTTTAAAAATATCACGTTTTGTCTGAGGAGATTCATTCTTACTCAGATTTGTGAGGAGTCTAAGTGACTGAGATGCCATTTGGGTGTGAATGGAGATAATCATGACTTAGACCATGCAGAAGCATCAGGGCTGTGCCAATGTTTGCCTTCATGACCAAAATGACATGATAATGACCCTCTCATTTTGAACAAACGTGATTCTATAATTTGCAATCTCTTAATCTGTGATAAAATGCAACTCATAATGTATATAAATTTATGGTCTTTTGGGGATCCTTAAATGTTTTTTCACTCAGGATGTTAGAAATGGTGAAGTAGGCTCTGAGTGACTAAAGGTTGCAGCTTTTCTCTGTCTATTTCTCTTCAAAACAAATCATTAGCACAGTGCTGTTGATTTTATGTAGAAGGACCACAGACTTGAAGAGGGACAACTTTCACTGTCTTGTTGCTCTACAAGGCCTTTGAATGACAAGAGAGATTTCTTTGTACATCACAGCATTATTTTCTGTGCACTGACATCAGAGGGAGGAGTTGCCTTCTAGTTCAAATAATTTCTTAAAAACAGATGATCGCTCCTTGTGCTGTGTGTGCCTTTTGGCCTTTAAATATCTTTTGGAAATTGGGTTGTAAACTCTTTAGTACAGTTCAGTACCCATTTCCAGCCTTCGAATTTCCATGTATCTCCTGCCTCAAGTGTGAGTTGTGTTCCTTAGGTTGATAGAGAGAGGAAACTTGTCAGGATAACATTTATGTGTATTGAATGCAGGTTGGGCAGGCTGACATGGCTACATTTCTAGCACATGAAAAAAGCACTGAACTCAGAGATTTGGGGTTCATAATGTTGATAGGAACAGACAGAAGACAGTCTTTTGTTTGGTGTTTTTTTCCTAGCAAAACTAGAGCTTGAAATGCAGAGTCCTCTGTGTATGTGTGTGAGTGAATAGAACTTCTCCTATGTAGCCATTGAAATGGGCCACAGTCTTTTAATTTTTCAGGGTTGCGACACAGTATTAGCCATTCCATCCTTCGTTCTTCTGCTGCCTGTTCCTCATTTTCTCCAATGGTGCCCCAGGCATGTTTCATGTTTGCAGTCCTTTCTTTTTTCTGGCTATCTGGGAGGTCATAAGTGCCCACTGAACAGCCAAGGAAATTGGCTTTTTAATGCAGGCAGCTCTGCCCTGCTCCTGAGCGTTTCACATGGAGGTAGAAGGGCAATGCCTCAACTCTACAGACAGCAGAATTCTATACAGCAGTATGAGGCATGGGAGTACATGTCTCACAAAATTATCTGAGAGTACAAGGCTCAGCAACTTCTCTTATGACTCTAAAATATCCTTAGTTATGGGACGTAGCAGCCTTCCAAGCTGCACAGCATAATTATTTTCCTCCTTCTCAGTCTTCCCCTCCCAGCACACGATGTGTTGTATTTGACACTTAGGAGGGAGAAGATACTCAGCAAAAATCTCACATTTTTGCTGTTTAGAGTATTTAAGTCTTGAGCAAAGTTCTTTAGAATATCCTTATCAAAAATAGAATATTATTTAAGTGAAGCATGCAACATATCCAATTTAGTGTCTTACTCAGAATGTACATTTTAAAGCCTCTGTGTGCAGTTTAAAAAGAAAGTGAAATTGAGGTGACAGAGTTCTTATAATCTATAATATAAGTCAGTAAGAATAATTCTTACAGCTTGCCTATGAGAGAATGATGTTAAGGTGTCATTCAGCCTATTTAAGATGTTTGACGCTGTATTTGAAGCAAAGAAAATCCCTAGCCAAAAAATTAAATAATATTTTCAAGATCTGTGTATAAAGAGTCAACTGTCAGCATGACTGGACTGAGGCAGGAACCCTAAGGCAAGAGAAGAGTAATATCTGCTCACCAGTAATAGTTCATTAAAGGAGAAATACTCATTAGAGAAGGTGAAAAAAAGATTGGATGCCTGCATAATTATGAATTTAGCAGAAATTGTTGTTAACAAGACCACTGTTAACTGTTGTTAACAGTGTCTTTTTCAAGAATTGGAATTGTTCTGGAAACACTTGGACATTTTGATTTTTGTTTTCAGCAGTTTGGATTGTGTCTGCAATGCTGTATATCTCACGTGAAATGCAGAGCTCTGAGGTTAATGTGCAGGGCTTTATATGATATTACAAGAAAAACTTTCAGTTTGATACTGCCTTTTATTCTTGAGAAAACCTGGGCTTAAAAAAATGCTGTCATCAATCTGAGAAAATTCTTTGCTTGGTGGCTATTTCAACTATTGGCTGTAGAGTGACAGGAATACAGTGAACAAGAATGATTTACTGCTGGAATTTGTGCTGATTTACAATCCCTTCAGAATTTGAGGCAAAAGGAGAGCTGGTTGGGGATTTTTTTTTTTCCCCAGTAGTCTGAATACACATGGAAATGGTTAGCTTGCACACTTCAATTTTAGCCAATTCTGAATTTAATAATCAATTATGCAG
This sequence comes from Origma solitaria, assembly GCA_013397895.1. Classification (NCBI taxonomy): domain Eukaryota; kingdom Metazoa; phylum Chordata; class Aves; order Passeriformes; family Acanthizidae; genus Origma; species Origma solitaria. The sequence continues at coordinate 367,328 of VZRL01000718.1, forward strand.
TTCATAATTTTCACTGCTGGTGGTTTGCAGTATAAATAGGAGTAATTAAATCAAAATAGTAGTAACCAGAGTGTTGTACAGTTTATCAAGGAGTCCAAATGTCAAGTTTATTTTTTCTGTAACAAAATAGGGGGTTGAAACAGGTGCAGAAGCAAGTATTTTTAAGTTTTATATTTCCCAGTAAATGAACAGAAGTAAACCAAGAAATATTCTAAGAATTTAGCTACATTCTTTTGATTGTGCACAGCTTTTTTAGTCATGCTATAATTTTGCAGATCAAGGTATGTTAAGAGGAGAGGAAGATTTTACTCACAATTTTAAGCAGAAATTTAGTAAGAGCTTTGTCTTTTCATGCTATGAAATGACCCACACGAGTCAACGATTAACCTAATATGTATTTTTATAAAGAATCTGAGCCTTCATGCCAAGAGGGACAAGTTTGGCTTTAAAAAATATGAGTTTAAAGCTAGATGGATAGATCTGATCCATTTTTCTATGCTGTGTGGGAACCATAGGATGGACGTGGAGTTGTGCACGTTCCGTAGAATCACACTATCAAGGCAAACTTCCTCTCCCAGTGGGATAAAGTTCTGACGCGTAGCTTTACCAAAGAAAAGAAAAAAATGTCAATAAAAATATATATTTCCCAATATTTCATTTGGGTTTTCCACGGAACAGATAAGTCGCAGTACATAATTCTCCACCAGCAGCAAGAGACTGGATCCCCTTCTGTGTTGTGTTACATTTAAATTTGCAGACGTAAAAGAAAATTTTCACATTTCAAAATCAGTGTGTTTCTAGTAATGATTTCAAGAAGACCTACCTGAGAGATGTGCATTGCCCATCATTTACATATCCAGCAAATTATGGATTAACTGGCTAATAATTGCTAAGGATGTGGGTAATTTAAAGCAGTGTGTTAATACCTTGGGGAGGATTATATTAGGATTATTATATGTCATGTATAATCCTAGTATATAATATTATGATTTTTATTAGGATCGTTCTTTAGGATTACATTTAATATTTCCAGCTTGGATTTAGCTAAATAATGAATAGTTGAATAGAGTGACACCACAGAACCAGGGCAGGAAGCAGTAACATGGATGACCTTGCTAATGTAAGGATCAGAATGGTTATGAGCTGATCCCAGTCTGCTGCTGATGTTATTTACAGTAATGCAAAGTATTTACAGAGATACAGAAGTGTTATTTGTACCTTATTTTTATGGAGTAGTTTACAGACCTACAATCTAGGTCTGCAGTTAAGGAAAATATTTGCAGACAAACAAGCAGTGTGTTCATTTTGTTATTTCTCTAAAACCACTGCTATCTAAATAAAACTGATTTTTGAAGCCTTCAGCCAGCTTCAATTTTCATTTCCACAAAAAAAGCTCATTTAGTTTAAGTTGTCTCCTCTAAAAAATAACTTTCTTGTTTAAGGACAAGGTTATCCTTCTACCAGTCAAATGGGAATCTGTAGGTGACCTCCCATTCTGGCCTTGGCTGTGACACTTGACCTTTATTGGAATATCAGTGACCTAACAGATGTTATGGTCTCCTCCTTCCTGCAGGAATTGATGTGCATTCTCAGCTTCTGAATATCTCCCTCTTGTCCATAGAGTTGGTAGGTGTCTGAATCACCATAGGAAGAGTTGAAATAACAATATCAATGCCACTTGACCTATCAGCCTTTTTTTTTGCCATCTATTTGTCCTGTCAGGAATTTAAAAAAAACCACTTTCTAGCTGTGTTTGCTGACTGTTTCCAGTGTAACCCAAAAGGCAGTCAGTGGTTAGTAGCTGGCTGTCCTGAGAGCTGTGATGTATAAAAGTCCACAACAGCTCTCAAGTGAGGTTCTTTGCCCAACCTCCTAGGAAATGTCTGGAGGGGGTTAGGAAGGGCTGTGTGGCTTATGGAGGACATTTGCTGTCACCTCAAGGTAGACAGTGAGCCTTCTGCAGTGCAGGCTCTGAGACCACAGCCAAGTTTAGGAAGGGAAAGTAAAAAATCTGCATTGTCATGCTTCCATCCTGAGCATTTGCAACTTACCTGAGTGTTCTGCGATGCGCAGGAGAAAGCCACAGCTTATCTAGACATAAAGAGCTTGCTAGAAATAGCAAACCACCGTGTGTTTGGCTTCTGGGAGGTGAATAAAATAGTGTAGGAGATCTTTACCAAAAGTAATGGCCCCAATCTGGACAAAGGTTTCTGCCCAAGCACATGAACATTAACAACCTGGAAAGCAGGTATTGGTCAGCACATATTGACTAATGCAGTCAGTTCACTGTGTTTGATGTGGTTTGTACTCCAGGTTTCAGTAGGGCAGGATGGCACTTTTTGGATGTGTTATCTATTGCACAAAACTGAGAGGCAGAGGCTTTGACAATTACATTTGCAAAAGAGAGGATTTGGACTAGAAAGGAAAGTGGTTAGGTATACCTCGGTTAAAGCACTTGAAATTTGAGGGTTTTTCAACTACTTTTGCATAACATAGAGACAATTCCCCTTTTTGAAAGGCAGTACTCTGAGAACAAATACACTTTGACAAAGCATGGAGTCATCTCATACTACTCAGTGCTACAGGACAAACAGGTATGATTTTGGTGTGGGTGTTTGTGTTTGGGTTCGTGGTTGACTTTTTCTCATGGGAACACCTACACCCCTTTCCTTGCTGGCGGTAAGGTGCCACCATAAGACAGGGTGAATCAGCAATACAGGGATTTCTCCTTGTTAAATGGATATATAGTGTTTGTCATCACCCATACTTGGAACTAAGTTCCTTATGCATGTGATTCAGAATGTTGTGGGAATTGTTTGTTTGTTTGTTTGTGATTTTGGGCTACTTTTATCTTTTGGGGCAGAAATACTAACATGTTAATTCTGATCCACTAGAGAGAAGGAGCCTGCACTTGTAAATCAAAGACTATGATTAGCAGTGGGTATTATTCCTCTTGAGTGGTAGGCACACTTAAGCATCAGGGAAACACCATTTTCATCTTGAGAAATTGCACCTGTACTTGAAGTGTGGTAGTTCTGCTCAACCCTGGACATTTGTAGAAAAAAAAAAAAAGATGCTCTAAATTCAAAGATGTCTTTACCACAAGCCAATGTTGTAGAAACAAAATATAACACGTAAATAATTCCTATTTGTTTACCTGGAGTGCCCAGCAATGTGATGAGAATGGCTTTACCAGAGAATTAAATGAAAATCCAGTCCTTGAATCTGCCTCCACCACTCCTCCACCACGCCAACATGACCAAAGTGGTGTCGATTACAGAGTCACAGAATAGTTTGGGTTAGAAGAGGCATTAAAGATCATCTGCTTTCAATTCCCCTGCAGTGTTCAAGGGCATCTTTCTCTAGAGCAGGCAGCTCGGAACCCCATGCAGCCTGCTTTTGGTGTGTGCTCTCTTCCTGAAGCGTTAATTTAAACCAGCTAAAGAGCCACCCTGGGCTGCTGGAGCCCCCCTCTCTGATGGGGAGCCCTGGGCTGCCCTCCTCGCTCCTTTTTGCACCTGTGGGGGAATGAGGACAGAGAGCCAAGGGCTCGGGACTGCCCTGCCTGAAGGGGATTTGGTCACCTGCTGGTCAGAAAGCCTCCAAGGGAGAGGGAAGCCAGGAGGGATAACCTGCCCCTGGAGAGGGCAGTGCAATACAATGCCTTGCATTCTCTCTCAGAGAGTGAAAAAGTACGTTTTTACAATCTGAAGTTCTAAGACTCTAAAATGGAGAAGATTGTTTTGTTTATTGCTTTTTAAAAAAATTTCACTGCACACAGAAGATGACTGTGGGCAGACACCTGTCACTGAAGCTGGTCATAATTTCAGTTGCTGGTGTTAAATCAGGATTTATTCTAAGGCTGTATAGTATATTTTTCTTTATTTAAAGGGAATGACAAGTTATTTTGTGGGCTTATTTTTTGGCATCAGCTGTTACAAACTCCTCTGCAGGATTATCTCTGTTTATAGAGAATTTCCTACTAGGACATGACTGGCAAAAGAAGGCAGCTAATGCAGTGCTAAACAAACTTAGCAGTGAGCACACCCAGAGTGTGGCACTTTGAAACCTGCAAGCATTCTCAATATTACAGTGTCTTCTATCTTGATATATCCATTTTTAACATGATAAAGACGAAAAACAGACCAACCACTGCTTTAAAAAATAGGGATTTTATTCTTTTAATTGATGAATTTTGGAAAACTAAGAAAATACATCAGATATGTGACCACTGAAGAAGAAAAATATCTAACTAGAAAAATTATTCATCTAACATTTTTCATGCAACTTCCTAGAGAGATATATATGTGTGTATATATATATGTATATACATATATATATATACATTTGAGTTACTTTCATTCAAAAGAAAATCACTGCAGTATTGAGCTTCAATATTTAGGAAGATTAATTTGCAGAAGAGTGAAGGTAATAAATGTGTTTACTGCTTTGCTTTTTTTCCCCATTCCTGCCTGTGTTCTGAGGTAGAACAAAGAGCATTTTATCTGTAGCAAACAGAGAATGTAAACAGATTTGTAGAGCTGTAAGATTGTAGAGTTTGCCCTGCTGAAGTTAACACCCTTGAAAGGATTTTAGGAACAAGTGAAGTGCTAGAACAGTGCTTTCATGAAAATAACGAACCAAGAAGTCAAGGTAAACAATATGGGAGCATCACTGATGGACTTCTTTGAGGGGATCTGCTGGGCTTGCGCATTCATCTCCTTTATACACACCTAGAGGATTTGCAACATTTCTAGATCCAGTCTTATGCTGTCCTGCGATTAAAACCCTTCTTCCATAAGTACAGTATTTTTTGAAACTACCATTTCATTCTTTCTGATCTTTTAGAATCTATAACCTGAAATTTATATCTCGTATGATCTGATTGTACAGTTCAGGATATAGTTTGCCCTCTATTTTCAAAACCCTCACTTCTGCTACTTTAAGTAACAGAACAGAGTCATTTTGACACTCAAAGTACCTTGGGCTCTTGCTGTGACAGATTTCAGCTTCTGGAGTATAAAGAAAAGATGCTTCTGTTGACTTGTGTTTTGGGTTCTGTGTGCTGGGGAGAGGAGGAGTACATCAGTCTTTTCATAAAAACACTTTCAGAGTTCATCCCATGTCAACTTTCCTGTTCCTGTACATTTCAGTAGCACTGACAGGTCCCATCCATGTGTTACCTCAGGCATTTTTCCCTGTATTTGCCTTACATTGTTTGCCTGTTAACTGAAATTAAATATGAATGATGAAAATAAGATAGGAATAGGTAAGTGTCCTACAAGAAAGCATTGAAGAAATTAAAGTTTGTTTCTTTTTTTCTTTCCTGAAAAATAAAGTTTCCCAATTGTTCTTCATCCAGGGATCTTAGAGCTTGTCAAGCATAAATGTCTACCTTCAGAAACTGAACAACTGAAGGTCAGACACTCAGTGAAAATCCTTTCCAGAGAGTATAAGAAAAGTCCTAAAAACCACCAGTCACTAATCCAGGTACCCTCCTCCTCCCCCTGCCACTACAGGCAGGGAGCAGTGCTTTGGGACCTGAAGCTTTTAGAGGAGTAGGGAGCACACATGCAGAGATAGTTAATATTTTGCTTTTTCCCTTGAATAGGCTATTTCATATTCTGGGACTGTATTCATATCTGACTGTCTTTGGGATGGCCTGCAAACTTTCTTTACTCTCTGGATCTCTGCTGAGATTATTGATGAGAATGCCAGGGTTAATTGTGACGGAGTTCTGTTTGTGAGCTGGATACCTGCCAGTGAGGAAATTAGTTGGAATTAGTTAGGGCTCGAGCTGAGGGAGGAAAACAATCTGTCAGTTTCAATCAGTGCAAAAGTAATACTTTTTGATTTGTACGTGAATTAATTTTGCAAAGTCCAGATTCTGAATTCATCGAGAATAACCTTTATGGATTTGAGTGACAGCTGCGCATGCTCTATTTTGGCACATCACAAACAGGGATGTGGGAGAGCAGACTATCACAGAATTCAAGAGAAGGCTTCTTCTACAATGTTTCCTTTACTGTTTTCCTGAAGAGAGAGCAGTTTTTCAGAGACTTGAGAGACCCAAAGTCTGGGACCTACAAGATACCCTTTAAGGGAAACACTGTGTCTTGTACTTTATGCTTGGGTTTGTGGTTGTTTCTTTAATCTAGGGACTAGTTTATATTCTGGTAAACACCTGTGTTGGCAGCATTGCCACAGCATTTGCTTTTAACTAAGAAAATGTTAAATGGGAATTGGAATATCCTCTTATCTTTATTTTCCCCTGGTTTTGCTTTTTTCTTTGCTTCTGTGGATGAGAATGTGCATTTGGAGCAGGGGCTGATGTAGCAAGCATTTCTCAGTTCACCTTCTGTTTTATGAGGCACCAGCAGTCCATGAACTTCAGGCCCAAAAACAATTCAGTGCACTGGGCTGGAGCTCTCTCCCTGTTTAACCATGCAGTGCAGCAGGATAAAATTTTGGTCTGATGTCCAAAACTGGAGAGAAATAGAGGGAGGGATTTGACTGACCGTGTCTGGGGGTGTGCCATGGATCCTGATTTCTCAGCTAGTGGGTAGTAGCCAGCTCATTCCCTGCACAATTAGAACTGAGGTGTTTACTGGAAGGTATACACATTATTCTGCATGTCCTTGTGGCCATTTCCCTATGTTTTATCCAACTTTTCAGCCATAAGTTGTGAGGATTGTTTTATAATTAAGTTCCAAATTCCCAGACCTGGTTTAGGAGTTTGTTTAAGAGTATTTTATTTTCTGATTATTTTTGTTTAAAGCATTCTAGATACAGGTGCAATTCTCTGGAATTTTAATTCTTTTCTTCATGAGCTGATTACTTTCCCAAATCACTGAGATTCAGAAAATGTTCTGAAGATTTGAGATAATCAGCCATTGCTGCTGCAATATGCACCTTTCTGGTACTATTTTTCAAATTATATTACTGAATTTCCAGGGAAGTAATTTCTGTTGAAGAGCTATTTTCCATGCTCAAAAAGGATGATGGTTTCTCACTCCGTAGCTGGGAAGAGATCAACATTGCAAATGAAAGCAAAAGCAAAACAGATCCCTTAGGGAAAGGGTTGGGGAAATTAGCCAAGGTTCAGGAGCTTTCAAATCTAAGGAAATCCTCAGCAGGGGAAACCTGAGGATCAGAATAGTAAAAATAGGACAGCCGGTGTTCCTTGCTAAAACCCTGGGAAGCTGTGGATTTCCTAGCATCTCAGTTCTAGTTATTGTTCTCCTCTGTGCCTGACATCCATAACTAGAAATTACTATCTGTCTGAGAAGCTGTAGCCCTCCAGTAGCAAGAAAACTGACTGGACTTCCTTGGAAAAAAACCCAGCTCTTTTAGCTAGCTCTTTTCACCCTTTGAAATCATAAAGATAGTTACCCATCTGCAGGAGCAGCCCAAGGAGCAGAAGCTCAGGAAGTTGTCATATACAGTCACATAATTTAGAGTCAATCCTTGCTGCTCCCATATTTTATATTCTGGAAGTGAATTGCAAAGTGTCATTATCTAGCCAAGATGGAATCAACTGAGATATATTTAGACTCGATCCTGGCTTAGTGAACCTTGAACTGATGAGGTCACCAAACAGCTGCTTCAAGTACAGTGGTTTCTCTTTTTTGATATTTTCCCAGGTGGGCAAATATCAAATCAATGACTGAATACCAGATGAAATATCAGTGAAAGGAAGACAGATTGTATTAATGTGAATGCCATGCATGAGGAAAATATTACAGAATAATGAAGGTAAATGCAAAAATAACAGAGGTGGTCACAGGTTTGGTCTCATTTTTTTTTTTTTTTTCTGTACATAAACTGTTTTTTGTTCTGCTTGGTAAGATACCAAAGAAGAACTGATAATTATCCTGTGACCATCAGGTCCTGTTAGCAAGTGTCTCTAACTTAAATATACTTTGATGGGTTTCAGACAATAGGACCCACAAGACTGATTTGATCTGATACCTTAAAAAATAATTTAAATGAAAGATGGTATTTAGGAATTTACAGAAGGAAAGTTCAATGTCAAATCAGTACAAAACTGTCCATTTTCTGGAGGAAACTCCTTTGTTATTAAGGGTTATACTTCCCACCACTACCTCCCACAGCTCTCTCTTCAGACACATACTGCACATCTGATTTTCTGTTTATCATTGTTTTTGGAAAGATTCATCACCTCCCACGTTCAGTGTTTTTACCTCTGCTTTACAAGCCCCATTGATTTCCCAGACTCTGGATTAGGTCCTGCTTCTGAAGAACTTGGCTGAAAATTCAAATCTTTGTTATATTATCAGGATTAAGTGTGGGTCTGATTCTTGCTATCTATGCCTAGAATAAATTCATCTTTGAGTTCCAGTTATTCTTAAAAAAGAAGAGGTTGAGTTGCTGAGTGCCCTCCCTCCCCTCAGCCATTTCCTTTGTTAATCTGCAGAAGAAGAGGGTCCAGGAGTCAGGAACCCCCAATGGTCTTGCAGCAGGGATCCAAAAATCACTTTGGAAGCAGAATGTTTTCTACTGCTTCTCCAAAGTCAAGCTTTTTCTAAAAACATGTGAGATTTTTGAGAGCCATGTTCCTGCTAATATTCTAGGGTTTCTTGTTATTTTGCTGCCGCTGCACTCTGGTGAACACCATAAATTTTAGGTTGTCATTTCTCTGTTTTGTGCCCAAGTGTTTCACTTCAGAATAAGTTATTGTGGTAAAATAAAAATCATATCAGAAAAGAGTAGGCTAGCTATAATGAAATTTGCAATACCTATGAAATATTATCTCAGACCATTGATAGTGTCTTTGGTTTATTATTTGTAGTATAAGAACAACAAAAAAAATTGCAGGTTATCATGTGTTTTTATTGCTACTGGCATTGTTTATGAAGGCGGAAAATTTACTGACTTGCAAAATTTGCAAATCCACTGGACAAGAAATAAGTGAAAGATTATTAATTTTGATGAAGTAAGGAAAATGAAAGGACCATCTGTTGCATAAAAAGCTATGAACAGAAATCTCTCAGACTAATCCAGGTTTGAACAGTCTCATGTGCTCTCAAGTCTAATATTCTGCATAAAAGAATGGAAAAATGCTATTTAAAGAGTGGCAATGGAGCAGCTCCTTCCCAATACCCTGAGCAAGAGTGAGGGGAGAGCACAGAAGAGGTCCTTGCTCAGCTCCAAGCAGGGAGTTTTAGCAGTCACTGAAGTGTCATTCAGTGTAACCTGTGCCTCAAGGGTCTCATTTTAAGGGAACATCTAGGGTTATGTATTTTCTGAACCCCACCAGGCAGCACTTAGTGCTAGGAAAAAGGACTTGGAGAAGTATTGGTGACAAAATTTGAGTGGCTATTATACTTGAACTTTGAAAATAAAAGTTGTCTTTATAGGGAGGGGAAATTAGGGGTGTCAGAGAACACAGAATTATATTTCTAAGATTTCCAAAAACTGAAGGGAGCCAATTGCCACTCTAGGTTTCATGGTTTGAGGGCATCCCCTTAAAATGACTTTGCTGTTCTTCCCAAATGAGGAGCCACCTTCCCCATTTGATGTGGAACACCTTTTTTTTAACAGTATATTTCTAACACATAACAGCAGTGATTTAAACCCCCAGGTTGCAGCCCCTGGGATAAGAATCAAGCAATAAAATTGCTGCTCACTGCTTTGAAAGTGTGTTTTGTGCATTCCATTCTAAGTGTCAGATCTGTGCTCAGATACTCTGTCACTATCAGTCCCTTCTCTGCCACAGACAGACAGAGAGGTGTGTCAAGAGCTGGAAAACACATCTATTAAGAGTGCAGATGTTTCCTTGTCAATTCCATATTCTTTTTTTTTTTTTTCCTTTTTCATGGTTGTCTAAATCAGTGTTTTCTGCCCTGTGAAAGATAACAGGACATTTAGAATGTGACCTGCTAAACAATCATGTGAGTGGTGGCAGCCACTGCAAGGAGCTCTGTGTGATCAGAGGATGGTTCAGAACTGATATGGGTGTGCTGATTGCTGCAGAAAGCTCAGAGAGGAAGTTCTTGCTGTTTTCCCCTCAGATTAGCATGCACTGGTTTTTGTTCCCTTTCAGTGCAGCAGGTTCAGAGAGGCAAAAATGGAGGTGTGAAGGGCTTAGTTTGGTAAGAGAATCAAGAGCAGTGTCCAGCTGTCCTGAACATTAGTACTGACCCTTAAACTGAGACATTGATTCAGCAGTGTGGCCCTGCAGCTGCTGGGGTTGAGCACACACACGCTCATCTGTACCTGGTTTGGGATGGTTTTTGCTGCAATTCCTTGCACAGTCTCTAAGTTTGGAAGCAGTGCTGTAGTGATGTAGGAAAGACAGGCTGGGGGATGTAGCCTGAAGCTGTGCCAGGGGAGGGTCAGGTTGGACATCAGGAAGAATTTCTTCAGTGAAAAAAGAAACAGTGAACTGTTAAATATTGGAATGAACTGGCCAGGGAGGAGGCAAAGTTACCATCCTTAGAAGGGCTCAAGAAACAACAGGAAGTCTCAGTGCTATGGTCTAGTTGATAATGTGGTAATTGGTCAAAGGTTGGACTCGATGGTCTTGGAGGTCTTTTCCAACCTTGATGATTCTGGAATTCTGTGCAGTGATCACTGTAGTGTTATACTAGCCCCTTTCCGGCATTGTTAAGCTTTATTCAGCATTTAAAATTCTTTTTCTGTTTGTTTTACAGAACAGTAGATCAGCGCTGAACAGTGTTTGTTCATGTTTGTAACAGGGGTCCTACTGCTTTTAGAAAGTAGAAACTGTACACCATGTGGGACACCACTGTCCTCTTTCCCTTGACCTTTCCATATGAGAAGTCTTTTCAACTATTCACTGATACTTCCATGACTTGGCTATTTCTAAATATTTGATTCTTTAAGCACTGTCTTCAAAAAATGAGTATTCACAGTGTCAGCACACGAGATGACAGTGTGTGTGCTAGGTGCTGCTGTGATTTAAATAAATACTGTACTGAAACCTGGACAAAGAGTTATAATTTTGGTGTGATTAATTGAGATGGATTAAACTATTCCCACAGATTTATGGTTTATGCTCAATGAGATAGAAATGGATGTACTAAGTGAAACATCATGAATGAAGAAACTTTTCTTCCTAGTGAGCAATATGCTAAGAGCAATTATGATTTAGTTCTGCAAGACACCAAATAAATACAGCTTTGAGATCACTGATTTTTAAGACTTTGGAGTATTGAACCCTTTGTATTCAGAACATGGTCTAATACTGAAAATATTATTTTTTCCTGTTGTTCTCTTGCTACTTTTACTATAGATATGTACATGAGATGCTTCTATCAAAGGATTAAATCAAATACTTAGAGGCTAATTCTCTCAGCTGTACTCCATCAGTCATCTTGATTTATAGTTCTTGGCTTATACAGTTCTCATCAGTTAACTTATTTTCTCAACAGGTGGTCACATAATTAAAACAGATTTTTATTGCAATTAAAGCATGAAGCTTTATTTGTTTGCCAGGAACCATTCATATTTTAAACCAGGGTATGAGAGGAATAAAAGTATTGGAGGTTGGGGGGTGATGGAAATGGCTTGAGAGTGTTGGAGAAAAGTTTTATTCCTTGGAGCACCTTTCTGAAGATGCTTTTTTTTAGTAGGGAGATGGAGGGACATTTGATAGGCATGTGGCTGGGTTGCTTCTGAACTGGAGATGTTATAATTGTGCAAAGAAATGTTAAATCCTTTTCAGAGACCCAGGGGAGGGAACTTTCACCGAGAAAATGTGTATATAGGCCTATTATGTCTGACTTGGTTGTTCTGGATTTGTTTTATGGCCAGTGGAGAGAAATGGGCACTTTTTGTTCCAATTAATCTCATCTGGGGGGAAAAGAATATAGTCTAAAAGGGATCAGACAATTGGGCCCTGAAGTACTTATTTCTCCCTAGTGATCATGAAGAGAGTCTGAGGTGACAGCCCCAGCTGCTGGCATCTTCAGTGTAGATTTCTAAAATCAAGTAAAATAAATCAGCCTTGGAAATGAATGGAAAATTAATCCCACTTTGGCCACAAACTGGTATGGCTCCCCAGCCCCCCATCCTTTACTCTGATTTTAACAACAAGGCTGTTTTATGTACTTTCCTCCGTCCTGAGTTACCCACCCAACGCTAGCCAGGGGACTGAAACCAAGCTCTGCTCCTCTGGCTGTGTATCTTTCTTACAATCTGTCCATTTTTTATAGTGTAGGATTTGGGGTGGCTTTTTTTGTTGGATGTTTGTTTGTTTCTGCTCATTGTTGGATGGTCCATTTGTTTGAACAAATCCATTTTTGTCAACACTTGTGCGTTGCCAGCTCTGATGGGCTGAGCTCACTCTGAGTCCTTTCCCCTGCCGAGCTCTGGGCTCAGCTGCTCATATCTCGTGTAGTCCAACCTGGAATAATCCATACCACTGAGAGAGAGCTCTTGATGTGCCAGCAGATGTGCACACACACAAAATGCAGCTGCAGCAGCCTCGTCCTGCTGGAAAAGCAGGATAATGCTCTGCTGGCTGGTGGGGGCTGCTCCCTGCTGGCCAGAGCAGCCATGACTTGTTTTTTGCCTTCCAGGGAAGATACTGAAGCATGAGTGAGCTGCAAGACTACAGGAGTATTTATTCTGATTGCTTTTTTTTTTTTTTCCTTGGAAATTTGTTTTAAGCGTGGCTATAGCTGTTATTTTTCTCAAATGTAATTTGTGTGGGTTTGCTGCTTGTTTATTTGCAGATTATGCAAATCGCCAAATATTCAAAGAGCAATGCTTAAACTGTAAAAATTACCAAGGTTCAATTCTAGTTTACTGCAGGTTTCTTAACCACTTTAACGATTGGTTTTTCAAAGGGACCTGAAAGACCTGAATTCAGCAATCCCATTAAAACTCCAGATTTTCAATTTGCCTATAGCAGCTTTGGAGAGCTCATACTGAAATGCATTTCAAAACCTGGCCGGGATGAAAAGAGCAGGTTTTTTTGTGCCCAGAGTTGAAGTCAGCATGCAAAGAAATCTTACAATACTCAGCCTCTATTTTGTCTGAGGAGGATTCCTTTCTTGTTCCTTTTTCAATTTTTCAGTGTAACATTCTCCAGAGCATGCCCAAGGTGACAGGAAGAGATAGGTGCTCTGGATTTCCTCCTGGAATTAGACACGACCACCTAACAGTCCATGCTGTTTCTGTCTCAAACCCAAACACCCAAGCTGTGGTGATTTGCAGGTTGTCACCCCAAAAGTGCTGCTGCAGACCCTGTCCTTGCACATGTCCCTGCCCCAGGGGCTGCAGCACCTCTGTTCCCTTGAAGATGTGCTGCACCACGTGGAATTTAAAGCTCATACCTCTGTTCAAATTCTGTGCATTCAGAACGTGCCAGAGGGGCGAGGAGATGTTCTCTGCTCCAAAAGGTATGACAGCTCCGTGCTGGCCACCGCCAGCCTGCCTCAAGAGCTAATCTCTCTGTCTTCTGCATGACATGGACTTTGGCAGGGCACAATAATTACCAGCTCTCTCCTGGCAATTACTGATTTAAAACCCCGTGGAGTGTGTGCCATCTGCTGCTGATTTGATAACTTGGGAAGTGGGAGCTGGGCAGGTGAGGTCTGAGACATCCCAAATGTGAGGTGTGAGGAGCTGCAGGGCAGCTTGAAGGGGATTTGCTGCAGCAGGGTGGTTTTATTGAAGTCTGTGCTCTCTGCTCCATGCCATTTTCCATGCCTCTCATTTGGTCCTAAACAGCACAGAAGTAATTTTCAGGTGGATTCTGTTTGATCGTGGATATGGACTCAGGGGACAGTTCTGCAAGGGGACCTGTTTTCCCTCCTTTCTGCATGGGTGTAAGGACAGGCAGCACAGAAAATCCCCTGTGCTTTTTTTTTTTTTTTTTGTATGTTTGTTTTGTTTGCATTTGTTTGTTTGTGGGGGTTTTTTGTTTGTTTTGTTTTTTTGTCATTTTGTTTTTGTGGAGTGTTTTAGATCGGTTTGGATTTTTTCCTCTCCCCCTCCAGATCATGAAAGGATTGTTTTCTACTTCTCTCCCCACCTTCCCTGCAGAGGTGGCTTAAAATTTGGAATGAGCAGAGATGTGTTTTAATATACTTTTGGAAACCGGCCTGTGCTCGGTCAATGTAATAATGTTGAAAATACAGCAACTTTCTCCACAATAACAAAAAACCTCCAAACCCATGCAGGTTAAAAGCATGCAATAATCCACATTTATGAAACTCTTGAAGAAGGTGATGAGCGGTGATGAAGAGACAGAGGTATGGGAATAGAAGAAAAGGGCAGGCTAGAAAATATAGGATAAACGGAGGTCAAACACACAAGCACACAACAGAGAACAGTGTGTGTGTTTGTGCCACTAAGGTCTTTTTCAGAATATGTTTATTTTGAAGTGATTAGGTGAAGGCATCCTTAATTTTGAGGTACCCACACTCTGAGTTTTGACTTTGCAGATAAGGTGTGTGCCTAGGCTAGAGCAGGTAAATACTTTGATATGCCTGTCACTATTAGTTCTGTGGTAAACAGTGGACCTCAATTTTGAAAAGAAGCTTGCACCAACTCTTGGGTACCAGTTCCTCAAATTCTGGGGTTATTCGGTGCTTGCACAGTGCAAAGAATTTGTTGCTTCTGCCTGAAGCCGGCATTATTAAATTAAATTAAATGAGAAGATAATGAAGCAGACCTATAATTAAGTTTTATGGTATCTGATTGAATTTAAGCACTGAAACCTTGCTGAATTATTTTATCCCCCATTGTTATTACATGAAAGGAATAATGGTGCAAATGAACACCTAAAATCTCTATAAGGCAATATTTCTGGCCCTCTGTGGAAAAACTCAGTGAAACCTACATAGACTTGGACATTGGATTGAGTATGAGATCATTAATTTATCCACTCTGCTTTAGCTTGAATAGAGACACAAAGTGCCTGCTGACACAAAGAGCCCTTACTTTTGATTTCTGATGTGGCAAAAATTTAAGCCACTGCTATGGAAAAAGTACAATGCAGAAGTTTGTGTGTGTGTGTGTGTGCACAAGCACACAACTTTTTATAATTGGTGTCTTTGTAACATCTTACCCATTTTTATGCTAATTTTTTCTTTAGACAGGATGCAGTGTGTTGTAAAGTCTGGCATTCAAGACATACTGAATGCTGCCAGCTACTTCTGTTTATGAAAGATGAATTTTGAAATAGGTTTGTTGCTCCTCTATTTTTCAATAGGAAAAAGAACCCCAAGCAATTATTTTTATTAATGTTTCAGTTTATTTCACTTAACCCCAAATCAAAATCTTTTTCGTAGTTATTTGATGTGAAAGTTTATGTGTCAGATGTGTTCCTAGGTCTGTGCTTTTTCTAGAGGTGATTTTCACACTGCAGTATCTGAGCATCTCTTTTTTCATTGACTACATGGGTGGGGTTAATGATCATCATGTTTGTAACTAGTTCATGGAAAAAAAAAACCTTCAAAAATTTAAGGTGTGGAAGAGTGTTTCTGAGGAGCTAAGACGGAGTTTATGTGAATGTGTGGTTTACATTGCAAAACTAAAAGTAGAATGATATTAAGTAAGTTAAATTTCGTGATCATTGTGTTGAAGCAGTTGCTAAGGCAGTTCTGTATGTTGCACAAATAAATTTTATTCCTCAGTGAATTTTATTCAAAGATTACACTCAGATAACACACTAACCTCAACTCTTGCTCATTTTTGAAGCATGTCTCGTGGTATCATATTTAAAGCATGCAGTAGTTTTCACTACCAGCGAACACAAAAGGGTGGCAAACTTTCAAAATGCAAGTTTTTAACAGTATTTTCCTCTCACACTAGTGAAAAATTATTACTTCAAATATTAACCCAGTTTGAATTAACTGAACAGTATAAAACCTTGCATGGCAAATAGATATTTATAATCTGTACCAGTTATCATCCCGACAATGATAGCTGGCCTGGTATCAGGATATGCTTCTCATGTTCTCTTCTAAATGATATGACCAAAATGTGTCCAAGGATTTTTGTTTTACCTCTCCCCCTATGCCATTTTTTTCTAATATTTTTGTTTCTTCAGCTTTGCTCAAAATCGCTAATATTCATGAAAACTGTGAAGCTGTTAGTCCAGGGTGTCCTTTCATGGAAATAAAAGCTGTCTCAATTTTGAAAGAGCCTATACGGCTGTTTAACAGCTTCTGTATTTCAGCTATTTATATAACATAAGCACACAATCAGCTCTATCCCTTTGTCCAAAGCAAAGCTGTAAGGTATGTGTATGCATTTGCATTTGAAAAAAATGTATGGTGCAAGTTTTGCCCTTTTTCACATGGATTTCCTATATTCAAAAGATGATTCTCGATCATAGAAAAATTCCCGTCTTGCAGTTTTCACCTTGTGAGAGCATAACGTGCTGCCACAATTTCTATTAGATTAATAGCCTTATTTTTAACAAGGAATTTAATGTAAAAACATGGAAATTCTCTCTGGATTTTTTAACTGTCTAAATCCAAACTCACACTAAAATGGTGTCTTGCCTCCCTCTTTTACGACAAATAGTTTTGTGTCAGCATATAATTCCTTTCTAACAGCCCTTTCTAATATCACTCTAGTATCTTTCACTATAAAGGGGATGTTTTGAAACAAACACAGTTCAATGTGATAATTTGGTGGTTTATATAATTTTTAACCATTGAGCAAACAGAGAAAACTAAATAGGCAATCTTTACCTAAGAATGATTATTTAAAGCTAAGCTATTAATAAAATCCTCTGACAGGTGGAGGCACTTAGTAATATCAATTAGTTCTCTCTTTAGATATGAAGTATTCATTTTATAAATTTATTTATTCTCTATATAAAGTTTGTTGCCTCTTGAAAAATGGCTTGCTACTGGGAATACATCTTGCTATTCATTTAGAAGTACATTCTGTAGGTGATATAGACAGGATTTCAACAGTTTGAGGGAAAAAAGAACAAGTGGTTATGTTTTGCAAACATGAAGATGAGGCTGAGTGTTGGATTAAGAGAGAGATTAAAAAATGGCTTTGTGGAAATCTTCCATTCAGGTACTGTGTTTTCTATGTGGAGATGAGAAGTTATCATAGGCATTGCTAGAAATGTGTGTTATTTCTATAATTCCTTATTTCTTAGTTATCTTTCTCTGTTAAAACCTTTGAGGGCTCAAAGATAATTTGTTTCAGGATGGTATAGAACAAGCATGAAAGGGCAGAAGTAGAATTTTTTTGTAAGAACTTAATTCATGATTCAGGTTGCTTGGCTGATGATCTACATGAAAATTATAGAACAGAATAAATGCCAACAGCTGTGAATCACATCAGCATGGAGATGTTAAGAAAAATCAAATATATTTTGGTTTTTTTTTTTTTCCCCTCAGGCATTTAAAAAAATCACTGTGCTCTCAGTGTGCTGAAATAGAGAAGGGAGATCTGATTTCATGTTCCTTTTGCTCTGTGTTTGGGATGCAAAGGGGAGGCAAACACCTGCGTGCTCTCTGCAAAGGAGAGCAGTCAGGTAGTTCACCAGATATTTTTAAAAGCTCTAACGGGACTAAAATTGGAAAGCTGGTGTCTCTTCAGATCTAAGTGGGGAAAGTAGATATCTAGTCAGTCTGAGAAAATCCCAAGGGAAGTTCTGGAAAAATTGCAGAAATATTCTATAAAACTAGTGTCAAATAAAAGTAATTGGAATATGAACATATTACTCTGATCTGCTTCTACTAAATGCTAAGTGGCAGAGAAAATGGTGGATTTTTCTCCTTTTCTACAGTTTTGTGATAGTGTATGTGCTGGCTTTTTGGTTACTTTCTTATTTTCCTTGAGGAAACAGAAATACACAACCCAAATGAATTTCTACTTAAATATAAACAGGTTAGACTATGCCTGATCGCTGAAAAAATTGTGCTGATACAGGCTTTCTTTTAGACACTCCAACCCTTTATTTAATATGTTGTCTATTTTTGTTCAACCTGTAATTTTTACAGGACAACAAGAAAAATGTTGTGTCCTCCAATGCAAGTGATTTTTGCACCATGTGGTTGAGTCAACTGAATAGCTGGAGGGAGCTTAGGGAAAGGAATTATAGGCAGTTCTAAATTAGGGGAAAAGCAGGGTCTGAAAAGAGGAGAAAACAACAAAGAGAAGTAATAAGGTAACAGAAAAGGGAAAAATTCCCATGTCTGATCACCTAAGGAGCTTTGGGATGATGCACTCACCTGAATTACATTTTTCAGGGTAACATGTTTCGTTTAGATGCATGGCTTGAGATTTTCTTGTGGTTTGTGATGGATCATGTTATAGAGAAGTTTATGAAAGTGGCCATTTTGCTTTCTTTTTTTTTTTTTTCCTTTTATTTTCAGTTTGTTATTCTTCACTTGGTCTGTTGGAGTCTGCACCTGTAAACACATTTCATGGTGCAGTGCTCGGACTATGGCTCTGTCATCAGTGTAGACCTTGAGACCGTGACAAACTCAGAGATGCTGTTTAGAAATCATATCCCTGTGCTTACTTCCCCTTTGCTTCTGAAATACTCATTCATACTGATCCGAGGGTGAATGGGGAGGGGAATTGGAATTCTTCCTTAGGCAGCATTATGTGGGTAAGGAGTTCCTTTTATTCCCCTATGTGCACAGCCTCTGTCCAGGTACGCAGTTAGGAAATGTTAGAATTTCCCTGCATATTACCCTTTTGGAGCATATCATCTGCACAGAATCCTCTGTGTTGCTGACTTCTTATTCAGCATCACACATGGATAGTTATTACTTTTGTAAAAGAAAAATAACAGTTTTACAGCGACTTAGGAGGAATTTTACTCATGTTAAGTCTTAAGTTACAGCAAGAGTTGGCTTATGTTTTCCTTGTAATAACTCCCTTATTGCCCCTGATCCATTGCAATGTCCTGGTAAATGGTGGGAAAAGTGTAGGGAGTGGTGGTCAGTTATGCTCTCTTTTCTTCCCCTGCCTGGGGAGGCTGCAATGGCTGGTGATGGAATTTCACTCTGGTGAAATCCTCATAGAAAGGAGTGCACAGAGAAAAATCTTATTTAAAGTCCCTGGGATTTGTGTGTTTTGCTCTGTACTCTGGGGGTCCCCTGACTTAAAGCATCTTTCGCAAAATAGCCTTAACAGAGAGCTCATTAAAAGCCCATCTTCTGAAATGCAGTCCCGAGATGGTCGTGGTCTGGAAGGTGAAGGAAAAGGGTATGGCCTGGAAACATCTGTTCCTTTGGGGGCTACTTCAGGCACTGAGGAATAACAAGCTGGGGAGTGCTTGACTGCTGTGGAAGGGAAAAAAATGCCCCTCCAAAAGGGAATTCCCAGTAAGTGATGTGGCTGCTGCACCTGCACATGAAATGCCAGAGTTCATGGGTGGCTGTGTCCCAGGCTGATTCTCCCTGGCTGCCTGTGGCCTCACAGCGCTGGGGCAGTGGGAATTGCCCCACTGTGCCTCTTCCTGATGTGGTGGCTTTCCTCCTGCTCCGCCACCATGGCAGGGCAGCTTCAGGTGTGGCACAAAGCAGGAGGTCACTCGTGGCTGAGCCGGGCTGAGAGCCTGGCTCTGTACCCACAGCTCCTGCTGCTCTCCCTGCATGGGAGAGCTGTTTCAAACGTCTGAATGCTGTTGAGTTCAACTTTGGATTTCATCTCCCTGGAGTGATTCCCTGTAAAGAACAGAAGGGTTCCCCTACTTGTGCTTTCCCCCTCCCACGTACAAATTTGAGTTGTGCTTTTTTTGTTTTAATGCCCGGAAAATAGTGTGGTGTTTTATTTAAATATCTGCTCCTTCAGGCCAGCACACTCATTGGTATGGTGAGAAGCTTTTATGCATAGGTTAAATGTGTATGCTGTCAGACTAAAATGCAGTGCTGGGATTTAAAAGGAAATTTCAAAGCCCTGTTGTTCCTGTCTCTTACTACTGTGTCTGTGTGGTTGGGCTCTTCAAAGGGGTTTAGCAGAGCAGTGATGTCCTGAAAGGGCTGTAGACACAGTTCCAAGGAGAAGCATTAAAATATTTGCCTCGGGGAGAAAGGAATACATTTGAATGTTTTCAAAGACTAAGTAATTCTTCTACACCCATACAAATGGTAAATAATAATTTCTCTCTCACTATTGTTTGAGTTGTGCTTTGCTTTGGGAGGTTCCCCCGGCTATCTTTTACCTGAACAACATTTTAAGAGGGGTGTATATACGGATTACTTCTCACCTTAAAAAAAGTCAGAAAGCCCCTTCTCCATAACCCCCATTCTCTCTTATATTTGAAAGGAGAGATTGATCTCTCAGCTGTCAACTTGCATGGAGACCGAATCAGCTCAGATCCCGGACAGTGGCATCTGAATTTTGAAGATTGGACTCACATGGCCCTTTGCCTGTGGACACAGCCCAGAAAGTGCAAGTGGAATTTTTGAGTTCTTATCTCAAACTAGTGAGAGATTTCAGACTTTACCCTATGGCACAGGAGCTGTACAGATTTATAAGTGAAGCTCTGATCAAAAAGTCATGAATAGATCTCTTGCTATCCCCAGGCTGGACACTGATTTCATATTCTCTTGGGAAAGCTACTTAACACATGATTTCCTCACCCAAAATATTCAAGCAATACCTTTTGGGGACAACAAAGAGATCTTTAGATGACAGGAGACACCGAAGGGCAAAAATTGTGCTCTACCATGATGATTTTTCTTTTCCCGAGAAGGTGCACTTTCCAGTTTTAACACTGCTGGGTAATGATTAATCTAGTTGTGTGGATTAAATTTTCAGTGAGAGTTATGAGATACTTTCCTAAAGAATAATGCATCTTAAATGTTATGTGAGATTTAAGAATTAAAATTTTATCTCATATTTCAAGGAATTTTAAATGACCTTCAGACTGAGCCAGCCAGTGGTTTGAATATGCTAATGAAATCACTTTGCTGGCAAGATGTTTTGTTTGGTAATGAAACACAAAACTGCTGACCGTGTTGAGCTGCTGCTGTTTGTCTGTCAAATGCAGTAATATTCATCCATGCAGTGTGTGCAGGCAAAGTTCAGGTATGAATATAGATGATCAGGATTTTCTGGGAGCTCATATGATAGTGTCCTGTAGGTTTTGATCTTTGTAACCAGCTGATGACCTTTATTTTACACTGATAATGAGAGAAAGTGGCATTATTCTATCACTTAGCCCCACGAGTACAGAATTAATTGAGTTCTCATCACTAATCATTTTAGCAAATTAGAAAGTCTCACTTAGCCCACATCTTGTACTAAGTTGTGTTTCTGAAATATTTTGAGAATATTTACTGTTTAATTCACTGATCACTGAGGATATAAAAGTCTGACTCCAATATTTTGAATGAATTTCAGAGTCTGGTTTAGGGGTTCTTTTGTATTTATTTTTTTTCTTCTTGATTATTGCTGTCATTTTCATTAGACTGAACCTAGAGAATTATAAATAAGTTTCCAGGTTACGTTACAGTTATCTTAGTAAAAAAGAGCAACATGTATCGGTACAAGTTGTGAATTGAAGTATTAAAGTTGTTTAAAAAAATTTAAATCCAGACCTCAGAAGATTCAGTTGAATTTAGAAAAATCCGCAGATTTTTAAAAAAATCTTTTAAATCCTTTTCTACTGTAAATCTTATTAAGTAACATTGACATTGTATAAATTATCACAAATCTGGATTAATTCCAAAAGAGTGGATGCCTAAAATTGCAGCTTGTCTGGAAAGTTTTCCTCCCACAGTTTACTTTGTTTGTATGATTTACCTCATACGGTGCTCACAATGCTGCAGATCAAAAAAAAGTGAGTATTTTTCTAAAATAACCTCAGGTTGTTTAAAAAAAAGAAAAAAAGGGTAATTTCTGAAAGCTAATGAAAGATGCCTGGAGCACTAAGAGAGAACTTTGATACAGTTATTGAAATTCTGAATGACTTTGTATCAAAGCTGAAACTCTCCATTTAAATTCGTTGATTTGATTTTATGCCAAAATTATTGTAACTGAAGATTTTGCTTTTAGTTTTGGAACAATTTTAGAGCTGAAAGGTGATCATCAGTTCTGCTGGTCAGATACCCAAATGTAATTGGGAGCATATCATCCATAGCAAGTTTCTCTTTCCTGTGACAAATAATGAGGGAGGAGTAGGGACAGGAGGCATGGAGCAGAGGGAAGCAGATGAGCACATCAGAGGGTGATTGTTATTCCAGAGGGAGAAGAAGGCTGGAAAAAAAGAGCATCCTCATTATTCAGTATATTTCCTGTGAATTTTGCCACATCCTTCTCCCAGGTTTCCAATAAAATTGAACAATGGGCAAAAGTATTAATCAGTCTCACAGAAACTTATTCCAGTTATTGCCTATTATGTGCCCCTCATATTTCCCTGGAGAGGCTTGGGCACGAGAGGCACACACTCACCTCTTCCTGTGAGTTATGGGAAGCTTGTAGGAAGTGCCTGGACTCCCAGAGTTTCTTGGGTATTCCTTCTAATTAAGTTAATCACTAACAGCTGGAGATGGGGTCACATATATGGTGTGGAGATGCTCATGAGGATTGTCTTTCTGTACCAGAGAATTTCCTGTGACCCAGCAAGGGTTGGACCAACACCCAAATCATACAATTCCTTTCCCCAGGAAAATACAGAAAGTGGTGAAAGTTATTAAAAGGTGGCACAGGCTGTAATGGCAAAGGCATCTTGCTCTGATAAACAGCTATGGAAGAATGTTTTGAGCCTTTAAATGTGCTCTGAACCTTTGAGGTTTTTTGACCCCATAAGAAAATTTCTGAAATCCTTTCAAAAGTTGGTGAGGCTGGTATTCAATTCCCTCTCTGGGTATAAAAAAGAAATTTTGGTTTTGAGGACGTGTGAAGTGAAAGATATTTTCAAGAAAAATATTTGGGGGGTTGTTCAATGTCATTTTTTCATTCAATTTCTGGATTATGTAAGCCCGGTTTCTGAGAAAAAGTTGTGTTCAGTAGATTTTTGCACCTTGGGCAGAGGAGTAACTGTACTAGCTTGTACTGCTGGTTAGACTCTGGCTTTTCTGACAGAAACTTTTCTTGCCAACGTTAATAGGAAAGGGATAAATTCATAGCAGATCTGCGGAGATAGAGGATGTGTTCTTAGGCTATGTGTAATGTCGAAGAGTTTCACTGTCAGAGTGGTAGATACTCAAATGGCCGATCTGCATGGTTCCAAGGCATTTTCTAGGACCAGATTAGTGATCTCAGCAGTGTGGGTTAACAGCTTTACCCTGGCAAGCTGTCTCCCTTAAGTCCTGTTCATTTCCTGTACTTTTTGCCCTGCTGTGCTTCCACTCATTCAATTTTTTCCTTCCTTCCTTGTCTTGTTTCAGGGTATGTCTAAAGGAGCATTTCTGCAGCGTTTCAGATATGGAAATGGTCAATTCCCCTTTTTAAATAAACATGACATGTTGATTAACTGCATTTGGGGAAAAAATGTTTTGCTAATGAAAGTACAAACTGAGAAGCAGAGGATGCATATTTTGCTCCATTTTGGGTTATGTTAAAGTGTGCATGCACAATACATTTTCCACTGCATTCTGTGTACAGGAATATTTACCAAAGCTCTGTGAAAGTGATGTTCGTCTTGTACCTTGAAAGGAAAATCTGGGAAAGAATTAGTAGTTTGGCCACCATAGTAGAAGTAGCCCATGTTTGCATGATCCCCTTTCTGAAATGGCATGAAAATGGAATAAAGTTATTTGGAGAGGAATAAAAGCACTCTGAAAAGTTAGGTTACTAGAAATAGCATTGTGTGGATTTAAATTCATAACCAGGTATATGAAAATCTTTCTCTGTGTGGAAAAGCTCTGATTTTCCAAAGCAAGGCATGGGGAAAAGAAGACTTTTGCTACTGAAATGGTTGTTATGTGGTCCTTGAATTGTAACATGTGAGTTTTAAACCTCACCTTTAATAAATGTGAAGTCATTGTTAGTAGTAATATTTTGTAAATGCTTTAAAGATACTAAGTGCAAATTGGGATTTTTTTCCACACACTTTACGACACTCATTCCTGGTATAGGTCCCCTGGATGGCCCCAGTCACAACTGTTGGCCTTTATGATCCTACTCTGCTTTTTACTGGAATTGGGCTGGAATGAGCTTGGGCTTCTTCCATGAAGTGTCAGAGTCGCCACAAGGACATTTGCGGTGTTCATCATTTTGAGGAGCACCAGTCTGACCGGGAGCGTGCAGTGGAGCAGTGGAACTTGTGTACCTGTCATTTCAGGCTGGAGCTCTGAGGGATCAATTTAGCCACCTTTGGGGATGCTCCCGGCATGGGGAGCTGCTGCCCAGGCACAGGCTGTGCTTTGAGAGCCGTGGGAACGCCACCTTTCCCTGCAGATAACAGATCATGTCTGTGCTGCACGTTCAGGGGGCTCTTTTCTGCAGAGATGATCTAAAGTTAAGGACAGGTGGCTCAGAGAAGCAAGTAATCTTACGTTCCTTTTGGTCTTTATCAAGTAGTTCCACTCGGTCTAAATCAGGCTTTAAGGCTTTTGTTTGCTCTAATGCAATTACACATGTTTTTAACTCAGACTCCGGTGAGCCAGACTTTGGCAGCAAGACTGGATAAGCTTTCTATAGGTTTTTGAAAGCAAATTGCATTGTGCTGCTCCCTGGGAAAGTGTCTTCCTCAAAAATGTTTAATCTGTCCTCCCTCCCCATCAGTGGTGAATGAAACTATCCGTGGCATGCAGTGACAATTTGTGAGTTAATTTGTGTTTTACCTAAGAAAGAAGATTTTTTTTTTTTTTTCCTGTGGAGAGTGTAATGCATTTAGAGATGTCTTTTTCATTTACAATGTGGGAAGTAAACCATAGATCTATGATACTTCTCTGTCCTTTGGGGTTTTCAATGACATGAACGTAGTCATTCCAGTTCAAGGATTTCTGGATAGGAAAAACAAGGGAAAGAATTGTGTAAACGTGCAGAAATGTGCAGATCTTTAGAGCAGTTTTTATAGCTTTTACCCAACCCAGTGAAAACTAATCGTGAAACTAAGGAGTTAAAAACTAGGACCTTCAGTGTTCTGAATAAAAATGAAATATGACACACGAATATTTACACACAAATATACTGTACAAAAATGGGGTGACAGGATGCAAATTGCAGCAGTATTGGGGAAAAAAAAAAAAAGTCGAAGACTCCCCTCTCCGTGAAGGCTAAAGTGAAGCTCACTTCCCAAAAAAACACCAGTTCTCTGAGATGCATTATTGGGACGTATATGTATATACATATATATATGTATATACACACACACACATTCCTCTCCAGAGCGTAAATGTATAAGTGAGTGACTGTTTCAGCAGGATATATTTCAGTTGCAGGACTATCATGATCATGCTTGTAGAGTCTTCCATCTCTGCAAGCTCTCTATTTGAGCAAGCCTTATCATTTTCAATTTATCTACAAAAGGGCTTGGAGACCTGGGAAAAGGAATGAGTGAATGAATGATGCTGCCAAGACTTGCACTGTGCCAGATTTTCTTTGTAATTATGTGGTGCTTGGCAAAGGTGAGGCTGAAGATCCATGTTGCCTGTCAGCATGGGATCATCTCTTGGGAGCAGAAATGCTGTTCTCCCATGGAGGAAAATGATGGTGTTTTTCCTGCCTGTCTTGGGGCCAGACCTGAAATCCTACAATAAGATGCTATTTCTGAGTTGAGAAAAGCACGTGAAGGGATCTTTTTGCCATTGAAACAAACAGCTTAATGCTGTATAAACCCCCCCCAATGGGTTTTTGATGTTTTTCTTCGTTATTTTGGGATTCAATGAGAAGAGATTGAGGGGGTAAAGAGTCAGTCTACTGTCATGGAGTAAGGACTGGAGTCAACTTGAGGAAAGACATTAAGGTAAGCTCAGAATTATCTCATAAAGGACAGTGCAAAAAAGGGCTCAGTCATTAATATCTTCATTCCCCCCATCCTCCTTACAGAAATGATAGCCATCTAAAAGGCCATTTTAACAGAGCATTCAGTAGGACGCAGATGGGCTTTACTCTGACGTTTACCAGCACCATACCACCATCCAAATGGAGAATGTGGTTGGGGTTTCAGGGCAGAGAACCCCCACAGAACTTTTGAGGGCACTTGTAATGCAGAGAAGGAATGATCTCTTTCAATAACTGGCCTGAAATTCCTGCCAGAAACCTTCAGCTGAACTGTGTGCTGTGAGGCAGTCTTAAAACTGACCAAGAAATTACAATATATGGAGCCATAGAGTAACTTTGGGTCAGGCAATCTGCAGCCGTAGCACAGTATTTACGAAGTGTTGTAACAAAGCTTTAAGAGAGCTGCTACTCCTGTTAGAAATGAGCTCTGATGAAGGTGAAATTTTTCAAATGCCTGGTATTGGTAACAATCTGGCTATTCAGGATCCTCAAAAGTGATGCCAAACAACTTTATTTTAAGCTGAATGCAACTAAAGAAACTTGGTCTTAATCAAAATGAAAAACAATGATGTTATTAGCAAGAAGTAGGTGATATAGCACAAACACACAAAATTAGAATTTTCCCAGTCCCAATCAGTGTGAGCTTCTGTGGGTGAGCAACAGCCACGAACCCACAGCCCCACCCTCTAATGAACTGCGTAGGTGTGGAAAGCCTGAGCACTTGGGCGAAGCTAGGGAAGTCTCCTGACCTTGGGAAGAAATGGAAATCTGGACGCGAGCTCCATCTTGTACTAGGGGTCAGGCTATGACTTCTTTGCGTCTAGACATGAGTGTACAGTCACACTGTACATTTCCTGTTTACTGAATTACTACAGTGATAACTGCTGGGATTTGAGAAAAAAGAGTTGTCAAAGCCAGGGCTGTAAAGTGGTTCTTAGTGTTTCTTTTTCTCCCACAGCTTCAAAACCCTGGAGGGTACATGGAGAGGAGGCCCTGGTAGAAGTATCATGTTCCTTGCTGAGGGAGAAAAGGAGGGGAAAATAACTAAAATAATTTTTGAGTATGAATCCACAAACATTAGCATACATTGAGCCAAGCCCAAAGTAATACAGATGGCAGTTCATTTGATGACAGTTTCTTCCTTAATATTGCAATAATTATTTTGATCTTTTTTCTATTTTGCAATCTGAAAGTGCACATATAGATAATAGGTATGTGTGTAAAACTTCGCTGCTGTTAAAGCACATGTGCAATTTGCCATATGCAGTAATTCTGAAATTTCTTAATAATCTCAGACACAGACTTACCCAAAGCACTGTAAAAGATAATATAAAGGATTCTACAGAATGGCTCCACGCAATACCACTTTTCTGCAATAACACATGAAAAATGGTGCAGTAATAAGTATGATTGCTCCCTCTCATGTATCTGAAGTTGGTGTTGTTAAAATACTAGCTCAGACATTTGACCCAGTTTGGACCATCAAACACACAGAAAGTATTGTCATCTTTGCATACAGTATGACCAACCATCCCCGGTGACAAAAACCAAACCAAGCCCACCTTTATTGCATCTCCATAGAATATGTGACTATGGTATACTGCAGAAATTTTCATCATTTTTAGGGTAACCTGTATGCTTATTAATGCTCCAAAGTAATTCCAGTCTCATGTTCAAAAATATCACTGATCTTACTTGAGTAAAGATCCTGGTTTTACTTAGGGTCTTCCGGAGAAGACTTTAGATGCTGCAGTACTGTAAGTTAACAGGAGGAGCTGTGAATGAGTTTTAAGTGGCACTGTGGATTCTGTCAAGGGTTTATCTCAGATAAACATGTAGCACAACAAGCATTAAAATGTAAGCTTTTTATGTAAAGCTATCTGTTCAAAAACTTCCTCCTGGATGCAGCCGCTTCATATTATACATCTCTGATTTATACTGCTATAGGTTAAGACAAATGATCACTGTGAAACTGCTGGGAATCAGGTTAATTCCAATTATTTTGCTATAGGTTCTTGGCCCTTGCAGACTTCTGTTTGAGCTCTCAGACAGTTTGCCTTCCAGACAATTGCCTGGATAAGATTTTGGAGGCAGGTGCTAACTGTAGAAACTTGCTTAGTATTAAACTTACTTGTCTGTTGCCACTGGCTTTGGAGACGATACCTTTTTTTGTCATTGTCCGTCACAAAAGACCTAATTGAAAATATCTGTCAAATCATGTCTCTGGTTTCCCTCTTCTTCCCCCTCTCCACCCCCCCAATTAATTGGACACGTATTGTGTTTGTGTGGGAAGGAAGGAGGCTCTGTAGCAGGGTGGCAATATTGCTGAGAAAAGAACATTAAAATGGATAAAGGGATTTCCTAGCAGTATAAATACCTGCACACGACCTCGCTGTGCTCCGGAGCCCTCCTGTGGGTGTATATCCTGGTGAAAAGCCTGGAACAGAGTTTGAGGAGCCCCCAGCCCTGCAGGACCTGCTCTGGTAGAACACGGGACAGGCAGCTCTCTTGCCTCTTGGAGGGTATGAGCTGCCAAGCATTTGCTTCCTCAGACACCTTTGTGCCCTTGAATTCTGACTCTTCTCCCTCTCTGCCTCTGATCATGCATCACAGCGCTGCAGAGTGCCTGCAGGTCTCCAACCACCCCACCAATGTTGTGTCTACAGGTACTTTTTGAAATTACTCTTGCTATAAAATACTTTTGGGTAATACGGGTTCACCAAGTTCTGCAATATTTAAAGTGTTCAGTATCAATGCTATGTGTGATTGGGACTACATTGAAGTAGAAGTAGTTTCACAACACTCCGCATATAAGCGAATCCGGAAAATTACAAATGTTTGTGTTTTAGCTAAATACTTAGTTTTCTCTATGTTTGTTACAAGATTAGACTCAAATATGCTACCAGCTTAGAAGAGGTTCAAACACTGTTGTTCTTGGTATGACTATAGTCTTCAATGATAAGTAAATGTAAATGAATTGAAAGGTAGTTTATTAGGCAACCATAATTTAAAATATTACAAATTACCTTAAATAGGAAGTATATTTGAAAGAACTCAGGTGTAAATATTGCTTGGGTGAGTTTTAAAGAAGGAAAAACTTTGCTTTGCAAGGCATATTGCAGACTGAATCAAGGCTAAGATTTAAGGGGAATGCTCAAAATTGGTAGTAGAAGCCTGGTCAATATTTTTGAATTTTGTATGTTTGTGTATATAATCCAATTAGATGCATTTAAATACTAGGACTATTTAATCACTATCTGAGATAAAGGGAATTTTAATACTGCAGAGGTAGGATTCTGGAATACAGGAATTGTTGATGGAAAGCCTTCAGAAATGGAAAAAGAAATAGTTGATTTATTTGAAATTGCATTGACATTAGAATTTTATTTGGAGTCTTAACAAGAAACCAGCTTTTCCCCAAAAAGCATTGGTAATAAAACATTTTAATGAAAAGAAAAAGCGTGTAAGTAGTGAAAACTGGTCATGGGTAAGAGATAATAGGATCACCTTATACATTAAGCAAGAGACTCAAGATATCCTAATACAGCTGTGGGTTAGCAATAGTGGCAGGGGATAGGAGAATTTAAATTTTGTATGAGGTCAAATTTATGTATCTGTATCACAGCAGTATTTTCTAGATTCATCTGACTTGTAATGACAAGGACACAATGACAGCCAGCCCAAAGCCTCTGCTCACCTGCTGCAGGTTTAGGTTTTGGTATTTTGTAGCTGCCACCCAAGGACACATGCCACTGCAGGCAGTGAAAATTTTGATTGCAGGATCACATCCAGAAGATGATCCTGTGAAAAAATGACCCCGGGAAAGCAGAGACAGAGGGTGGTAACTATAACGACTTAAGATTTACAAATTTCATACATAGATTCAGGAATTGTAATAAACAATTCCACTTTGGTGAGAGCATGTGAGGAGAATTTGTACATAATGTAATGGTGAGAGAATTTTGAATAACGTCTTATTTTAAATGTCAAAAGTTTTAAAAATCGATGTAACAATTCTGTATCACAAGAAAGGTAAAAGTTTTAAAAATCGATGTAACAATTCTGTATCACAAGAAAGGTAAAAATACATGTTTAAATATTATGTCATGTCATTCAACTGATGTTCTGCAGTATCCTCAACACTTTAATTGCTATTATTTAATTTAAATAGCATCATCCTCACTATTTAATTTTAAACCTTTATTAGCAAGTTAAAACTTATACCTCATGCGTAAAAGTTATAGTCAGTGGATTATGAAATAGGAGAAAAATACAACCAGTAAACACAGATCTTAACAGAAAAGTTGCATTGCTCAACATGCATTAGAGTTATTAACACAGTCTTTATTTTCACTGCATCTATATTACTATAAGCATGTTTGTCTTAGTAGATTTTATATCTGTATAAGTGTATTTTACTGGACATTTTACTGGTACAATTACTGTTGTAAAACCCAAAGATTCTAATTCTAATTAAATGTACTGTTTTGAACAACTGGAATGTGTTCTTTAAAATGTGGTTTTACATATCTGAATGTTCATGAACATTAATTTTTAATATTCTGTTTTATTGCAGTTATTAGAGGGGACAGTACATGCATTTTTATTCCCACTTATATGTGAGAAACAGCCCTATCTCTACATTGCATTCAGCAAAAAATGGTCTCATTCTTCAGGCACTGCTATTACTGAGCACAGAACTGGAATACCCTTGTGAAAACACGAGATAAATTAACTGTGTGTTTGTTGGTGCTGGAGATGGAAAATGTTTATTTAGGCCTAACTTTTTAGAAGAGCCTAGAATTTCCCATCTTGTTTCTCTACCACCTTGCCAAAGCACTCTGAAATGCCTTTTGCGGCTTGGCACTTAAAAAATTGTGACTTTTGGAAGCCTCAAAGCAAATGTCCCAAACTGCTGCCCTTGGAACCGCAGGTCTTCATTCGCTGCAGGGTTTGCAGGACAGGGAAGGCAATTCCTGAGAGCACAGGATCAGTTTTTGTGTAATTGGAATGAATCAGTGTGGGGATGCTGTGTGAGGAGAGGAACAGTCTCCTTATGAGTGCAATGCTTCCCTTGCTCAGCAGTTTATGCAAACAAGATTATGCCCATCGATTATGCTAAAAACCAATGCATCGAGACACACAACGTGACAATTTCTAGTCCTGGCTCGGAGGATGTCCCACGATTTTTAGTGGCACTTCTCCCCGCCAGGTCCCTGCTAACCTGAGGGCTGTGGCCCTGCTTTAAACACTCACTGAACCTTGAATTCTAACCAGTCCCATCTGTTTTGTCTTTGCTCCCAACGCCGTGACACCCTTGGCCAGGCCTCCACTACTCGGTGCCCTCCTGTCACTATGGGAATCAGCCCTCCACCTACGGGGTGATGGCAGGTAAGGCCCAGCCCTGGGCTGGGTGAGCTGCAGCAGGTGCATTTGAGCCACTTTTCCTCCAGAGGGACCAATCTGAGACAATTATTTAAAGAAAATGGGATTGGGATTAAAGCGTTAGGTGTTGGGGAAGATGAAATAGGAAAGCCTTATAAATATTACTACCTGGCAAAAGATGCTGAGAATATGGAAACTATAAGCGAGATTGAAATGAAGACAAGCTTTGAGATATCAAACCTCAGTTACTGAACAACTGAAAAACAATGGTGTGGCCACTGAAGGTAACCCCTCTTTGATTAAACAATCCCCTCTGCTTGCAGACAGGTCCAAGGGTCAGAGCAGACCCTGCCAACTTGTCAGAGGGTCCAAAAAGCAGTTTTTAGGGTTTAAAATATAATGCCATATGGTAATGCAATGACTCTCATAGGCTGTATGTAAATGTTGTAGGATTTGTAGCTTGTTCTAGATTGGTTAGTGAAAATTAGAATATTCAGCACAGAAGATGATTTATTGTATTATAAACGGCAATCACGGGATTCCGTATTCTGTATTCTATTCTGTACTTCTCTTCTCTCTCTCTCTCACCTCTCTGCCCTGCTCTGAGCTGTGTCTGGCAGCTCCTAGCAGGTCCCCTACACCCATGCCCTTTCACAACAAACCTCATGCTCTCAGACCTGACTCCAGAGATCTGTCGTCTCCGTCCTGACTGTCTGAAACAAACCGCGACCAAACACCACAGACGGCAATGCTACAGTTAGGAAATTAGGGGTCAATGCCCAGAGTTTCCCCAAACCTCTGCACCTCTCGTAAAATCACTTATATCTTCCTACAAGGCTTTTTTCTCACCTCTGGCCACTTCCCCTGGTGATTATCACTTTTTGAGGCACCAGGAGTGACGTACCCAATACACCTGTGTGTCACCAGTACCTGGGCTGATGAAGCTATAAAATAAAATGATGTCATAATGAAAGGATAGCTGAACTCAGCAGGCTGATCAGACGTGTGATCATGGATTTTTAAACTCATTTTTCCATGTCCCAGGCTCAGTGAGAGTGAGGCACTTTTATTCTGTGCAAATTTGAGTAGCAGTCAATGAGATAATGACATGAACCAGATTAACATAACTCCCAGGAAATAATTGTGACTTGGAAATTATCCAAAATGAAACTCAGAATTTTATTTCATTTAAGAATTAAGGAAATACTAGAGTAAATCAGCATAGATTAATACATCTGCATAGGGACAGAGTGTAGACTTCTTTCATGATGTGCAAATTTCCAAATGTTCCTATTCCATCATGCTTTTCTATGTCTTTTGCAAACATTCCTGACATTGTCTGGATTCCTGGGGAAAGTTAATAAGTATTAAACAAAATATATTGCTCAGAAATTAATTTTCTTTCATTCCAAAATAAATACTTTTTTATTCTTCTCCTTTTTTTTCTTTTTTTTTTTTTTTTTTTTTTTAAGGTATCAAGCCTGCAACTCCAGAGATGCTCTCAGCAAGTCTCTCCCAGACTCGCATCTTACAGACATGTGGCATGCCCCACCCCAATGTGGTAAATGGTGTCAGCACCTTGCAAAGCAAGTCCCCCTCTTTTAAAGTGTTTTTCATTATTCTTTAAGTTTGTTTGGTTTCTTCCTTTTTTTTTTTNTTATTATTGTTTTTGTTTTTTCTTTTTTTTTTTTTTTTTTTTTTTTTGTGGTTAACCTGTGTGAAGTGTATAATATAATAAAATAATCCCATGGGGTTAGAACCTTCAACACTGAGAGCAGTCAGGGCAGTGAAGAAAAACCTAACCCTAATAAATGGAGGAAGCAGTGGGAGGTTAATGGAGTTCTGAGTTCTTCTACAAAGTTTTGTGTAATTTAGAAAATTGGGGAGGATGGCCTGAGAACTTGTATTTTACCTCCACATACACTGAAAAGTGTTAATATTTCTCCAATAATTCCCCCCACGCCTCCTTCAGATCAGAGACTCTAGCTCCACATACAATACCTAGGGAAAAAACAGCCTTCACTCTTAACTAAATCTCCTTGTTAAATCTGGTATTTGTGAACAAAAGGTAGTGCAAGATAGTTTTGTTTTGTCGTTGAGCAATTTCTTTTTAAAGAATTGTTCTGAATATGTTGCGGTTTTCTGGTTTTTGTTTTTTTCATTGGTTGGTTGGTATTTTTTTGTTTTTGTTTTATTTGTTTTTGTTATTTTGGGGGTTTTATTGTTGGGGCTTTTTTGATGGGTTTTTTTTGTGAGTTTTTAAATTTTTCTTTTAATTTTCTTGTATTATTTTTTATTATCTTTGTGCTTTCCTCAAAGAAATTTTATGCTACAGCTACGCCAAGATAGAATTTTGTCGGAATTTTATCAAAGGGTATCTACATGGACATATTCTTTGTACCATAAAATAGAGACTAGCAAATTTAAAGTGACTCAAAATGACACAGATCCATCGATCTTGTTGTGCCACTTAATTCCAATTTAGAGCTTGGATTTTTATTTGTTTAAGTTTAGACCATTTGCCTCTTAATTAAGTGCTTCACAGTTCGCTAAGTAATAGGATGGCTGTGGCTGGTGAAAGGGGCTGGTTGGGCCAAGAAAGAGACCACATATTCTAGGAAATTATGAATACTCTGATATATATTTTGCAATAAATATCACAGGCGTGGATTACAAGGCACCGAGGGGAGGTTTTTACTGTCGAGAATAATTTTCCTGAGTTTTCTCTTGGCTCAGGTGGTCTGACCTCCTGCCTTTACAAGTTCCCGGAGCACGCCCTGAGCGCCAGCTCCTGTGCCCTGGGCCACAGCTTCACGCCCATGGCCCAGTCCCTCCTCGCGGATGACCCCACTGCCGCGGACTTCAAGCAGGAATTCCGCAGGAAAAGCAAGTCTGTGGAAGACCCCGTGGACATGGACTCCCCTGAAATCAGGGAACTGGAGAAATTTGCCAACGAATTTAAGCTGCGGAGAATTAAGCTGGGTATGTGCTTTATGTCCACCAGCAAAAGGCTGAAAGGTTCCAGTGAAAGCCCAATTATTTCTGGGTGTTTTATGGCCTGGCCTCTGCAGTTGGCTGATCATAACTCTAATCCTGCCTTGCCCTGCAAAACTTTCTCCATTCCTAGAAGACCTGCATGGAATTAATGAACTTCACCTTTTGGTGAAGAAAGGGACTTTAAACTTTCTTGCCCTTAAATTATTTGTCTTAAATACAGAGAAAATTATTGCTGTTCTATAAATTACCTTCAGTGGCAGGTGCAATATTTTGCACAGCTCCAAATTATCTGCAACTTAGGGCAGGACATGCTCTAATCTCTCCTACCCATCTTCTTCCCCATGGAGTGTTTCATCTGATGGTGTACTGTCATTTCAGTGGGTGATACTCATGGGAAATTCAGTAGGAAGCTTCTCTTCCTGGATTATTTTTTTGGGCCAAGACAAAATTGGGCAGCAATTGATATCTTTGTTGCTGTGAGATAAATGCTGAGGACAAAGGTGGGCTGAGCCCTGTCTTCCTGGAAGTTATCACTTATAATATTATGTTACAATTACAGAGAATCCTTCTATTTTATAATTCTAAAAAATATATAATATTGTTTGGGATATGTGTGCACTGTCTCAACAGCAAGGAAGCCAGGGTGTTCCATTTGCAGTCTAAACTGAAATAAAAGAAATAAGGGTTTAAAAAATATTTGCAAACTGGTCAATATTCCTGTATATCCTGTATTTGATCTCTGCCACCGCGATGAAAAGTATTTACTAGCGTGCATGTAGATAATTACTGCATCTTCATCCTGAATTTTTGAGGGAACAAAACTTCCTTAGGTGCAAGCAAATGAAGTTGAGCCTGTAAAATGGCAGAAATGCAATATTCACAGGAAAAATAATCTGAGTTTGAGGTTTACAAGGGAAAGCAGAGCTGTGGGTGTGAGACTGAGAGACGCAGGCTTAGTGCAGTCAGAACGGAGGTTAAAAGGTGCCTCACGAGACACTGACTATCTAAAGAGATCCTGCCTTGTCCTGGCATCAAAGCAGAAAAGGAGGATGAAGATTCAGCCCCCCGGCCACAGCAGATCCACATTCAGAGCACTGAACAAGGAGCTGCTGATGCAAAGCCAGGGTCTGCATGGAAATTGCAGCATTTCTCTGATGACTTCAGTTTAGCTGTTGCAACAAATAACAGGAGACCAGCAGAGCCTCTAGGGATTAGCTGCACCATCTGCAGGAAGATATGGGGTGTCTGGATCCTTCTCAGATGCCTAATCTTGGTGTGTGAAACTCCACGAAATCGGTGTAACATTCCTCTGAAAGCACCAGAAGACTGAACAGGGCTCAGAGGTGAGCACAGCTGGCCACAGCAGAGGGACTTCTGCAGGAAGCCCAGCCTGAAGGCACTGCAGCACCCAGAGCCAGCAGGGAAGGGCTGAGCATCTCAAGAAAAGCAACCCTTTCCCAACAAAGCTTCAGAGTTGCTTTTTCCTCTTTGTTTCCGACAGGTTATACTCAAACCAACGTGGGAGAAGCGCTGGCGGCTGTGCACGGCTCCGAGTTCAGCCAGACCACGATTTGCCGCTTTGAGAACTTGCAGCTGAGCTTCAAGAACGCCTGCAAGCTGAAATCCATCCTGTCCAAGTGGCTGGAGGAAGCAGAACAGGTGGGAGGTAGGGAAATATAGTCCTCTAAATATTGGTTTGCACTTCGACTAGAATCCCACATATACGTTCGAGGATGACCGCATGTCTTCCACAGACTAAAGGTTTTGTTTTACCAGCTTTAAATGCTGAGGTGTGCTTGTATTAAAGTTTAGGGGTTTTTTGATGAGCAAGGAGGGGGAAACTGAAATGTATGGAGTGTACAGAATAACAGAAACATCGCTTGGACTGCTGGAAGAAATTTCTGCCAGTCCCATCCCAGCAGGCGAGTTCCAGTCCAGCAGAGAGTCAGAGCAGGATCTGCAGGACAGCCCATTTAGCAGCATACAGAGATTTTTCACTGCAGAGGATTTTGCTCTGACCATTTTTTCCTCTGACCACTTATAGTTGGAGGTAAAACAATAACCAACCATCCTAGTAAGGGATAGATCCCGTGTGTGATGCTCCTCTTATTCAGCAGCATTGCATGTTGTGATTTCTTCTTTCTTCAAAGACAGTGAATATTTTTCTGGAAATGATTGTGCTTGTTTTCCAGTCCTTGTGGAATGTAACTGCCAGGTTTTGTTGTTTTTTTTTTCTTTTATTAATACAGCTTTGTACAATGAAAAAGTTGGAGTGAATGAACGGAAGAGGAAGCGCAGAACCACCATAAGGTAATAAATATTAAGGTCATTACAGGTTAGAAACCACTTTGGCTAAGGTGCTCCTTTTCCTTCTGTTCAAAAGTGAAGTGCTGTTTTCTGTTAATGAATATCTACATCTCATGCTTCTAAAAGTTTTAATATTTGGAAACATTCCAGTGAAAAATAATAGCATAGCCCTCCAGACTCCCAATTCGCTCCAAAGGTACTATTTTTTCCAAATTAAAGACTTTTTTTCAACAACACACTTTAATATGAAAAGGTATTTTATTCCAGTTTTGTAAAAATTTTATTATATCTATATATAGATATAGTGAGGAAGGTATCAGAGCACTCTTGTTTTCATTTTGGGAGATTCTACATTGGACAAAATAAATTGCATTGTTTTGGTATAATGAATAAATATCTAGATTTTGATACAATAAAAAAACCCCACATAAATTTGCCAGAGAACTGAGGTCTGGGAAGTTTGAGGGAAAGTTTTTACATGTCCTATTGAATCCCTGTCAGTGAATTCTTTGAAGTTCCAAAGGAACACTTTGGTCAGGGAGATGGGCTTTGTCTGAATGCTGTAGCCTGACTCTCAGCCATTCTTGATGGATATTTGAAGACACGCTAATGGTAAAAGTCCCATGAACTAAATTAGGCTAGACATAGCCAGAGCAAAAATGACTTAATTTGAATTTGTGGAAAGTATTTTATACTTTCCTTGGAGTCTAAGAAGCTCGTAGTTAAAAGTAATGATATTACTATACTTCGGTGTGTGCAGAACACCATGCTATTAATGCGGTAATTTTGGTAACAATAGTAAATATTGCAAAATTGACCTGTAAAGGAAAGATTAACAGATGAAATAACTAGAGCTCAATACACTGTGCATTTTTCTAGCAGAATTACCTGTACCTCACTTCCAGAATAATGCATGAAGTGCCCTCTTGTGTCCAAAGAAATTACAGCTACTGCTGAAACTTCTGGATGCATCCTGGAGGCACACAAGCATGGCCTAGTTGTGTTTTTTGAGAATATGTAGCAGAAAGGTTAAGCAAATTCTATCTGAAAATAAGAAAAAAGTAACAGTATTAAATTATTCTGTTTAGTGAACTATTTAGCTTTGGTCACTGCTGACTCTGAGGAGCAGGTTAGGGCAGATATTTGGAAAATAGGAAGATGGCAGAAGCAGTTTGCCATAATCTCTGTGATTTCTAGGAATACTCTAGTACTGTCCCTATGAGAGATGAGATGCAGAACACACAGTGTTTCCCAAATCTAAGTGATGGAGCTCTGCCTCTTTGTGAACCCAAATGGTTTGATACAACCAGGTAACACCACTGATGAGGATTTGCTGAGGCAGAAGGGTGGCCAGGCTTTTTCCAACTCCTGTGACCCCGCTCATGACTAGTTAGTTAGCTGTATCTCCTAGATAATATGAAGAGGCGTAAATATTTTATAATTAACACTGAAATTGCACTGAACTTGGTGCTATTTTTGCCTTTTAATCGCCCCATGCTGCAACTCTGTACGACGTCACGCTGCTCATGTCAGCAGAGAACTTCAGAGCACTTTTAGTGCTTTGGGTTTCCTTTACGTAGAAAAAGGTGAAACAAACCAAGTCCCTGCCTTCAGCGCTGTTACTTGATCTTTCTCTTGAACTAATGGTGAAAGCTTGAATGTGCATGCAAGTTTTTAAAGGTGAAACTTTATCCCTTTATCCAGTATCGCTGCCAAAGAAGCCCTAGAGAGGCACTTTGGAGAACAAAGCAAGCCTTCTTCTCAGGAAATTATGAGGATGGCCGAGGGGCTCAATCTTGAGAAAGAAGTTGTGAGAGTTTGGTTTTGCAACAGAAGACAAAGGGAAAAGAGAGTGAAGACCAGTTTACACCAGAATGCCTTTAGTTCCATTATCAAGGAGCACCAGGAGTGCCGGTAAAGCTTTTCCATGTACAGATGTGGATTTCTGTTTTGCTTTTTGTAAATATTGTGAATACTATGTTGTTTTTAAAAAAAAAAAAAAGAGAGAGAGAAATCGGGAAACCACTTGTTCGGAAACCACTTGTTCCTCCTACAAGCTACGAGCTTCAGATGTAGTGTGTGTGTAAGACCCAATTTTAATGTAAAAGTCTGGAAATGAAATCCTACAGTGTCTGTTTAAAGAGTTGGAGGTCTCTCAAGGAACCTATTCCACATTGTTCAACTACAGATGCTTCCCAGCTTTCACAAGTAGCTGAAGCTTTCCTGTGCCGTGCCTTTCTTGCCTCTGTGGTACAAATTAATTGCTAAATGTACGTGTGTTTTACATGCAGAAAGGTTGCAAAGCTTGGTGTCAGCAGCTGCAGCATGGAAAGGATTTTTCTGCCATTAATTCAGGTACTGTGAGCTCAGCAGGACAGAGGTGTCACACTGCTCCTGCTAGGTGCTGTCTCAACCCAACATTTGACTATCTTCAATGGGCATCAAGTAGAAGTGATTTTGTTAATGCTTTGTTATCAAAGGTAATTCTTGCTAATTTGTTATGTGCCTCAAAGTTTGATTTGGATGGGCTTAGCTATACAAACAGGAATACTGTTTACCTGGCCTTAAGACTTTGTGGTCAGAGGGAAAAAAATAATTAGCAGGGGTTTTATTACATTGCGCTTTCTTTGTGTTGTACTTTTTTCTGATTAAAACCACGCGTGGACATACTTACACCAGAGATGGTGTTTCAAGCTAAAAATTATCCAAAAGAAGAATTTACTGCACTGCACATTCCCACTCTATTACACCCCACTAATTGAAAATAATCCCTTATTTGTCATCCTCTAGCCTAGAGAGATAATCAAGGGAAAAAATACCAGTGCCAGAGCTCCACCTATCAGGCAGGCACTGAGAAAACGGAATTAATGACTGTAGTACTCACCAGGGATAGATTATCCAGCCATCTCATCAGCCCTGCTCATTGTTAGGGGAATTAGCCCATTACCATATAAGTATTTTGACTGTTTTCCCAGGACTGAAATTAAGTGAGTACACGCAAGTAGTACTGGCCAGAAACATTTTATTTTTCCATAAAACAAACCTGATGATTTAGAAAATGTCTATATAATAGGCCCAGAGAAAGCCAAAGGAGTTTAATGTGCAAGACCACTTAGAAGCAGCATGTACAAGTTAAGTGCTCACTCTCTAGTGTACATTAAATTATCTCTGATGCTTATTACAGTGACCGTAAGTATATTCAGCTATGGAAATCAGGCTCCTGGATTTATAAAAAAATATATATTTTTATGGATGAATGCGCTACTCTAAGCCCTTAATTGAGAAGAAAACTTCAATTTAATGACTCAAAGGGGAGAAATTGTGGCTTTGTACTCCCTTCAGGCTGCTCTCATCACTAGCATAGCACACCCACGACAGCAGAGACCAAGTGTAGACTTTATCCACCACAGGTGTATCAGGAGATCATGAACTCCCCAAAGGATGGAAGTAAGTACAGCTGAGAGGATTAGCACCCAGCAAAGGTGGTGGCATGCATTGGTGTACCTTTCATGTGATGTGGTCAAATGTTATGTATGTTGAAATTATTATCTGATACATACAAACTTTATTTATATTCTAAATTATTTTCTTAATTTTAAAAGGCTTCCTAGAGATGTTATCAGCCTGTACTTCCCAACCTCTCCATCCAATAAAGTATTCCCATACATTTGGCACTCCAGGTAATGGTTTGTATTTCTGTTTTGGGTAACCCTCTACTCTTTTTAGCTGTGTCATGCTGAAATGCATTTTACAATGCTGTAAGAGTTCATTCCAGAGCAGCCTCGCTGTAACATGATGGTTTCTTGTCCCACAAAAGGTCTCACAAGTGAAAGCTGATTGCAGCAACAGAGCAAAATAAAATGAAAGGTGACACATAACACCATTGTCTTGCAAAGGAATGACGAAAGGCCAAGTGGGGGAAGCAGACACCATTTAAACACACCTAGCTCTTGCCACGGAAATACAAACAAATTAGAGCAGAATTGTTTGAAGAGGCAAAGCTGGATGAAATCAGTTTCAACTGCTGCAGCTGGAGCCATTATTTACAGAAAGTGGCAATTGATTCTTTTTTTCTCTAGGAACAACTTAATTACCATCAATTACTCTTGATTGGGAGGGACGGAAACAAGCTGCATATAGGGCAGGATTTCTGAGGGGTAGCTTTGTAAACCTGCAGGAGTTTAGTCAGCCATTCAGCCAAGCTGGGCTGCACTATTTTTCCTTGAGATACTTGGGTTTTTTTCTTCTCTTTTTTTCCCACGGTCACTTTAGGCAGGGTGTTAAAACCACACTAGAGGGCAAAAAAAGGCATTGGCACAAGGTATAAATCTGAGGTTCAGCTGTCTCTGAAGAACTGTGTAAGGTGCTGTCCCTTCATGTGAGGGACACAAGAGATGATGAAAAGGCCAAGCTGCTGATCAAAGGTAAGGTAACTTGAAGCACTGACTCTACTAGATTTAATGTGTGCATTGAATGCTGTGGTCTGCTCAGTTGCAGGCTGTTCACTGTCCTGCCAAATATAAGAACTAGGAGTAAATATGTGAGGATGGAAAGAAGAAAAAAAAAAAGTGGTGGTTTTTAACATGCTTGGGAAAAAAAACCCTCTGTGGAAGTTGTCCACTGAAACATGTGGGTGCCAGAAGTTTCTGTGTATGGACATGCTCTCAGATGAGAAAGCTGCTCAAAGCTGGTGTGTATAGAACTTGCATATGGCTCTGGAACTGCTTTATGTTTAAAATAGAGATTGGAAGAGTACTAGGGGAGGAAGCATCATCTATATTCATCATGTTTTTGTTGTTCTGGGCATTCTTCTGGGCACTTGAGGAGTAGGACTCTGGGTAGAGCCGTTCTTAGGCGTGTGCACAACTTGGTTATTGCTCTTGGATGGAAACTCGGATCCAGTTGCTATTAAGATATGAAAAAGGGTAAAAAAGTTAAGGACTGAGTGGTTTTTGTTGGGTTTTTTCGGTCTGTTAAGCTAAGAGAGATTTAAAAGTAATTTATATCCAAGTAGAGGGTGCAATTTTGTTAGACTGTTTTCTCTTTCAGTGCCCAAGAGCAGTACTTGGGCACGAGGTTACAGACAAGGGAATGTAAACTCAAACAAGTCTTTACTGAATGTTAGGTGAAAGGCCCACAGGCGACTACAATATTATGGTGCTTTATAGTTCAAGTCAAAGGAATATTTATCAGAGCGCACAAAGAAAGTCCAGTAAGAGACAGATATGTAAGACTAACCAACCCTACAGAGGACAAAGTCATTGTGGAATAAAAAGCCTTTTATTAGATTTTTACAAAATAACTTGTAAAAAAAAAAATCACCCCATATTGGATATATGCAATATATTAACTTACACATTCCTACCCACTACCTGACAGATTCAGTTTTCCCATTATTTCTTTGAAAGAGAAAAACACCTGCAAATCTAGGCCAAAAACCTGAGGAAGGCTCTCCTATGAATTCTCTTTCTCTGCTCACTTCAGTCCTAAACAGCAGATGGTGCAACAACAGTAGGTTCACTGAGGTTTTCTGCTACACTTGGTCTAGCACAAAAATCTCTTTATGAAGTTTGTCCCCACCACTTATCCTGGTTTTGTTATTGAGAGGTATTTTTCTATTCTCTTTTTAAAGCCAAGATGATTATTGTTTCTTTTCAATGAGCAGCAGCACCACTAAATCAGCACTGAAGGGTAAATATCTCCAGCAGTCAGGGCTGAGGAATATCACATCATCTAGGAAGTT
Organism: Origma solitaria; assembly: GCA_013397895.1. Taxonomy (NCBI): domain Eukaryota; kingdom Metazoa; phylum Chordata; class Aves; order Passeriformes; family Acanthizidae; genus Origma; species Origma solitaria. The sequence goes on from VZRL01000718.1 coordinate 409,635, forward strand.
ATAACCGGGAACTGCATTCTCATTTTGTCATCCATTTCAAGTATCAGCAGTTTTTATTCCTTAGCCGAATGCATATTCCACTTAAAGCTAGAATTGTGTTGATGCAGTTCAGAGACCATAGAAAAACCTCCACAGAACCAGAATGCTTTTATTATAGTGTTTAGGCAAGTAGTTATCATTTATGATCCAAAATTGTTTTCAAAACTAAGATTTAGTTTATCAATGTGATCAGTTGCATCTTAGCAAACAATACAATTATGCACAGTTATCTTCCATTAAGAAATACTGTAAAATATATACAAATGTTGCTTCAGGCAAATGTCCTTTTTTTCAAGTGCACAAGTTGCATTTCTGAATGAGTGCATTTCTCCACCTCAGCACTGAGTCCCATCAAGTGTACAGAGAGGTCTCACCAAAGTATTTTGTGAAACCATCTTAATTTAAAGTTTACTCACCTTTCAAAGACTCATTCTGAAAGAAAATCACAAAGGTACAAGATTTATATACATAAAGGCACAGCAATTCTGTTGAAACCAGCTATGTTACAGTACAATAGAGTTCAATCAGTGCCTTTCATGCAACAAAGTTCACTAACAAATGCTATTCCTCTTCCAGAAAAATTAACTGCACAAGGAGTGTATCCTTTCCTTCTGGTAAGAAGAATAGCTATTATTTAATCAGCTCAAAAGTTGCTACAGGAATTTGAAAGAAATACATAAAATGCTTTTTCTTTCTGCCTAAATTTGCTAGACTTTCAAAGCTATTTCTCATGGCAAAAATAGTCTCCAACAAAGAGCCAAGGTGAAGTTTCATTTGTGCTAAGAGATGACAGACTAAGAATGTTTCTATAGCGATAGTTTTGTAAAACTGATAAATATTACATAGGTGCTGCCCTAGGAAGTGACATCACCAGCCACAGAATAGCCAGTCCTAGAGATAGACCAGGAACTGAGATAGAAGAAAACTTTGAATCCAAAGGACAGATTTGGATCAGGTATAAGTGAATTTATTATTAGAACTACACCCCTGGTTGGTCCAGAGTCAAAAAGACTCCATGCAATGCACAAAAAATGCACTCCTCTCTAAAACTGATTTAAAATATTCTCCCTTTCTCCTTCCTCCAATACCAACTTCAAGTTGTCGTTTCCGAAACTTCAGTTTTCCTAGAAATCGGTTGCATTGAAAGTGTATTTGCACTTTGCACATGTGTGGACAGCTGAGCACTCAGCAGGCAGACTCTGAGTTGGAGAAGTTAATCTACCCCCAAGGCTTTGAGCTGGCGTTCGATCTCCTCATCTGATATGGTGGCGGCCGTCGATGCCGATGCAGACGGCAAACCTCGGGCAGCTGAGGGAGCTTTGGCCATCTATAGGAGATAGAAGTGTCCTTCTTAATTAATTCCCTTCTTAATTTATACAGGTTATGACAAGCTGACTTTTAAAATAAACGATTTTTAAAAAATGGAATATAGGGGGGAAAGCACATGAACTGTGCAAAAATAGCCATACCTTGCCAGAGATTTCAATTCCGATCTCATCAAGCACTTGATTAACAATATCTTGGCTTTCTTCCTCTTCATCAGAAGCATCAAAAATATCATCCAGAGTATCATTAACTTAGAAGAAAAAAAAATCCAGAGTGCATTAAGCAGAAACGTAACTAACATGACCTAGTACCTGGCTTCTACCCTCCCAGAAGACAGCAGCAATACCACGGTGTAAGATACCAGCAGAAAGCATCTGGATGCTAGAAAGGCTTTCTTAGCTCTGCCTTGCAAAGCCCGTGAGCGCAGTCAGAGCAACAACAGGGTAAGGCATGGCTGCTTTTATAAAAGTGTTTAGTTTTACCAACAGAGTTCAGCTGCTGTTATCTCCTCCCCCAACACTAGATTTTAACATTTCTGCAAAACATCTTCTATAGTTTCACAAAAATCCCCTTCCTCTTCTTCCTCCAAGCACATTGCAAAGTTGTTAACTACTCAGGTAACTTGTGTGCTGTTGAGGTGTTTCCATCTTGGTCGATAGTATCAGTTTGAGTCCAGGCTACCCAGTATGACCAAGAAAGGGGCAGGGATTGGGATGGGGAGGAGACTGTGCGAGCAACACCAGCAAGTTTGGTATTGGCTGACAGTGGACACATGCACTCAGGAACAAGAAACTTGCTGCCTACCCAAGAAGCTGTTTGTGGCTTATTGTAAAAAAACGGAGACAGAACCATATCATACTGCCATGTATGCAAAACTGAGATTATCTGAAGTATATAAATTAGGGGGACTTGAAAAATTGACTTACCTGTTATGCCATCAAGGCTTTGAACTTATCTCAAACCCTCTTCCCCACCAGTATGTTCTTTCTATAACTATGATGAATGTTTTACAGGAAGATGGGAAGAAATGGCTTCTAGATTTAATACCCAGAGCTGCTCATAAGTCTAATGCTCAGTCTCCCTCCTCAGATGTACAGTGTTTTGTTTGCTCTACAGTTTTGCTTTTAATCTCATTAACTGTAGAAATAAACTTCAAGCATCAGTATTTTTAGGCTGGTTCTCCCCTGCCAAGAGCAGCCGAACTTACTCATTTCTTCAGTCATTTCCATCTTCATGTTTTCCTTTTGGAAATTCTGCATAGTTTGTAGTGTCTTTTGTGGATCCATTTTCTTATTAACTGCTTGCATTGTCTATTAATATGGAAAAAACCTCTTAAATAATACAATGAGACATTAGTAAATATTAATACATTCATTAAGAAAAACCCTTTAGTCCAAATGTCAGTTTCTTGTCTCTTTATATCCTGTAGGAACTGTAGATAAGTGACAGATCAGTAGCACAGCTTGGACATAGTAATAAATATTGTTAGATCTAATACCCTCATAGACAGACTTTTACATGTGTGCATCTTTCTTGCACCATGACCCTCCCCTGGCCTTCTATTAGGCAAAATCCAAGTGATCTGAATGAAAAGAATGGAGAACAATTCCTAACTTGAAGGCTACACACATTAAAGAAGTAAATGGCTGCAGGTTCTTATTCAGAAAGGACCATTTATTTGAACCACCACTAGAGGACAGGCCCTAAATTGTTTCTTTATGTTCCAATTTAATGGAAAAATCACTTTTCCCTGAAAAGAAAATATCTAAGTGTTGAGGAAGCACTTGCTTAGGGTGCACCCGTGTAATGGGTGGAGATCTTGCTGTGACAGTGTAATAAACTTCACCCATTTTACTACAGGTGTGCAGAACTGCCTTAATGGGCACTGCTACAGGGTGCTTCCCTCTTTCCTAAAAAGCAAGTTACTGTGGGATGTCAGAATCTAAATATAGACATGAGCAATCCAAATGTAAAATTTAACCATCTTTGAGAAGATGAAAGACTTGGTTAATTAAAAGAGATGGTATCAAGTTACTACAGCCACTGCTGGCTTCGCAGGAAGTCTTCTCCTTCATGTCTGAGTTTGTTCAAAGTGATAATGTATTATGATACTAATGTTATTGGAACTTCAAAGGCTGTGTTCATAGTCACATTATTTGAATTTAAAAAGTTTTTCTGGACTTGGAAGGGCGTTGGTTCTCTAGAATTTTTTTACAAGAGTTATAAATAGGCATCAAAAGTATCTGCACTGATAAGAGTTTATATACCTTCAGAAAATAAGGGTCAGATGCTTGATTAAAATAAACAGGTAATTTAACTGGACTTTACTATGTCCAAAATTAGGGCCACACATGCTAAAAAGTATACTGAAAATATTCTGAAAGCTTTGCATTCATGTATTTGCCTTGTTTGTTGAGGCAACTGATCCTATACATTTTTCACTGATTTTTTTAATGAGATCAACAATTCTTTAAGTTTCCCACATTGATACAGCAAAATATTCACTTTAAAAGTGACCAAAGGAACGCAAGACCTTCCTCTCCAATAATGCTACACAAACTAGTCCATAGAAGTACCTGCTGTGTTTCAAAAAACATATTTTTTCTGAGTGCTGGGTAATTTTTTTAAAGTATTTTTCGTTATTTTTTTTTCCCCTACTGACCTCATCTTTGTAACTACTCCAGTGACACTTAGGTTTCAAGAAAGTTAACCCAAGGTCTGTCATAGGTAAAAACAAGTCACCCATGTAATAATTAAAAAGCAAGACCAACTTGTTCACATGAGCACTGTTGTTGGAATACTGAGTAAGGTGCTGAACCTGATCAGTCAGACAAGTGCCCTTTGTAAATTTGCTGCAGAGCCACAGCTCTCTATCGCTGGCTGGCTGGAATCTGCTCTCATGCTGTGTCTAAAAGGCACCTGACCACAAAGCCTTTGTGGTAATTCCTCTCTGCACCAAGTTGCATTGCTGTATTTAACTGGATTTAACTTGGACTGGGATCAAAGCCCAACTTGGACTGCAGTGATGCACACTAATTCTGCTTCCTGCACCTCGAGCTGAACAGCCCTCCTTGCCAAAAGCCAAATCCCTCTTTATCAATTCAGGGAAATGGGGGCAAGTTCACAACTAACTCAGAAAACAGATTTTTCACTCTTTTATGAGATGAGATTTGGGAGAAAACTTAATGCAATACTGTTTCCTGAGAGAGCACAGAGAGAATGACAGAGAACTCCAGATTAGATTTTTTTAGGAACTTCAGATCCAAAGCAATAACCTACTTTTTTCAAAGACCATAAAGCTATTGTGACACACTGCCTTGATTTCTAGACAGATCATGCCCTACTTTTTCCTAATAAAAACTGTGTATGATGATATATACAGGCAAGGCACTGTAGCAGAAGGATTTGGGTTTTTTATGTACGAAAAGAGTTCATTCACTGGCATTAGTTTATTTTTCTCATGTAAACATTTGATAGATGTCTAGCCCAAGAAAACATGTAGGTGCTATGTGGCTGGATTGACTAAACAAAAACTTAATAATATAAACCCAAATGACACATCCCTACTGTATCCTCACCACCACTTGGGGCAGTGAGTTTTATTCCCAAAATAACACAATTTTTGCAACCACATGGTGCATTTGAATAGAGAAGAATATCTTGTAGTGCCTTACTTTTGCTGTAGCTGACATAGCTCCTGCCATTTTCATCTGGGAGTTCATGACCTTTGTCTGAGTGGACATGGAGGTGACTTTGGAGCTCACAGCATAGGTTCGATTCTTCTGCTTCCGCAGCTGCACCAGCTGCTTGGCCAGCACTTTGCAGGCCTCTTTGTTACCAGTCTTAGCCATTTTCTTGATTTCCAGTTCCTGGGAAAAAAGGTGTGAGATTCATTCTACAGAATTTTCATTCACACAAAGGCTATAATTAAGCCTTAATGCTAATAATTAAATTCCAAAAGTTAGCTGTCCTCTTGTATCTTTTAGGATGCTTGAAATTATATAAATAGTTCCTTGCTATTTTAACAAGGCTGTTTAGGAGAATCAATGTCACGCTGGTATGATTTGACCACAAGGAAAAAACTCAATAAAACTGAATTACAGTGTGGTAGCCCACAGCTCCCCCAAAGAATTCAATTTCTGCATGATGTCACATTCACTTCTACGTGCAAGTTCAATTCCATATCTGGATAGGGAGCCACACTTCAAAAAAATCCCCAAAAAGTGAAGGAATTATGATGTCCAGTCAGCTACTGCTGCCATGACTCTAATCCCCTTTGATCTCTTACATTCAGGGGCAATCAAATGACATCACTCATGTGAGAAATGGAGAGTTCACAGGTTATCTTCAGCACTTTTTCAGCTTTGATAGAACCCCATAGCCTTTGGGGAAAGAAGTAGATGAAGTTAGATGAGTAGTAATTATAGGATGTTTACCCTCATCATTTAGCTGGACTTAAATCATAATAAAAATGGTGTAATTTAACATATGCTTATACTGTAAGAAAGGCACTTCTGTCTTAGAAAACCAAACCCCAATCTGTCAATTCAAAGAGAAATAACAATCTGTTTAGCCCAGAGGTACCGGAAAAAGCCTGGCACAAATGAATAATCTTGTCAGCTGGGATTCTTCAAAGTGTGCTTTCTCATTTGTGACTTGCTAATGTAAACTTTGCAACTACTTTTTCCATTACAACCTTTTTAAGGAGGTCTTGCCATAGTGGCTTAATTTTCTGTAGTTTTCTGTAGTCCATTTGTCTATTTTGATTTTTACCATTGAGAAGAAGCAGCTTTTAAAGACCAGCTTTCTCCTGGATTTTTCAGGAGGCTATACCTGCTACAGGTATGCAGTTGCTTCATATTTATGTGCACTGATAATCCAGAAAACTGCACTTAAAAGAAGCTATGAAAAGATAAATTTTAGTCACCAGGACATGCAAAACAGTCACATCTAAAGGCAGGTGTAAATTGACCCATTGCATTAACCTGACTACCAGAAAAGTTCATAGTTAAGTTTGTCATAGAGATGGCTCTGGCACAAAATCTCCTCTGCAGATTCCTAATTTCTAAAGGTTGTGTCATACACACTATTTTTAATCCACGAAGGTACAGAGTGGCAAAGAAGCAGCATGAGAATGTTCAAATGTTAGAGGCCTGAAATAGCAGTAAAGCTGTGCTCTATGAAAGTACCTCACAGAAGCCAGAAAAATTCCTGTAACATAACCAGAATATTATTTCCTTTTTTTTGTTTCTAAAGCATTGTGAAGGTTGGAGGGATTAATCTGCATCCCCTACTTTTAACAGCAAACATTTGAAAATAGGGATTTTCTCAGAAAGTTGGAAGACCTACATAACATTTATAACCTGATTTTCAAAGCAAAATACAAATCATTGCTAAATCAGTGCAGATAATCCAGCTGCAGAAATCAAAACCTATATGTAGATGATTTTATTCTTAATTAAACAGAATTTGGGTAAATTTGGGGTATATTATTTGCTTTTGAGATGTTTGGGTCAAGCTTATTGAAGTCAGTTATGAAAATCAAAATTCATATAGTCATATCAGGTTACTGAACTGAAATAGAACTGTCTGCATACATTAAGGTATTTTTATCCATGGAATTAATATAACTGTATAACTGGGTTTTCTCAGAGTAGTACCTAAAATTAAGGGGGGGGAAAAAAGGTCTTTCTAGAGAAAGTACATAATGAAATGTTTTGAGATTGACTGATAAGTCCCTGATCCTTCTTCACCTGATCTGACACTGAAAATGAATATTTATTGTCCATTGTTCCTTTCATTCCAAGAGCAACTTTTAACTTTTTCAAATACAAATTTCACTGCTCCTTTCTTCTTCTCCTCAGAATTCCAACATTTCTGAAACAATTTACTGTAGTAAGTAATCAAAACTTCAGCCTGAGTATTTGTGAAAATTAAGGTTATTTCCAGAGTTGGAATATTTCGTACCAGAAAAATGCCTTATTTATGAGCAACCTATTATATCTTACATGTTCAAGGCTTCCAGAAATAATTTCTTTGATCTTTTAGTTTATTCCTCCCATCTCTTGGTGTTCATGCAACCTGCTGCCATGAGCCACCACCTCAATAGCTGCTGGAGCTGCCTGGATTTGCACAGCTTTTCCCACAGCCTGAGCATTCTTCGTGCATCAAACCCCACCATCTGTCACATCCATTTCTCCACTTACAGTGCCACACAGGTGCAGCATTCAGCCACTGAGTACTTGAAAGCTCACATACAGTGAGTTCCAAACAGATCTTAATTGAGGCAAACAGCCCTACGATTATTAGCTAATTTTAGGGAAGTTCTATATGAATGAAAATAACAACCCTGTGGGGTATTCAGGATATCCTATGGTTTTGCAAGTACTCTCTCCTACTGCAAAATCATGGTACTTTTTAAAATTTTTCCACCACAAGACCACTGATTTACAAACCTTTTAGAAAAATACCCTTCTGAAGGACAGAGAATGCCAGGAACTGTAGGGAAAATCCAATGCATTTTTTTCATCTAAACACATTATTTCAGGATTTTCCTACGTCAAAGGCTGAGAATTGCTTTTAGACAGTAAGTTTTTTCCAACACAATTTTGAAAATTGAGAAGTGAAAAGGGGAAGACAACATTTTTTAGTATTAAATTACCATGCATTGAGTTGTATCTTTAAAACTTTGCAAGTTTTCTTGCTATCAAGTGTGTGTTTGAAAGAGGAAAACAAAGTTTCCTGTCATACTTACCAGTTGTTTCTCCTGTTTTTCAAGTGCTGCTCTATCTCTGCTTATAGCCCTCTGTGTACCTCTCAACTCTCGATTTTGCTCCTTTATTATATCTGAAAGAAAATACCGATAGCTGGGCAAAGTTTTCCACACTCCATAAACATCTGCTAAGCACCCTGCTAACATGTGGCATGTTTGACACCTCCCTCTGTTCAGAGTGAAGTGTCAGCATTTCAGATATATAAACTATAAGCAAAATACAATTTGGTGTGTACAACATCATTGTGCCAGCAGTGTTTAACAAAAGAAAAAAGCTATTTTACCTAGGATGTTACTTTGCACCATAACCACAGTAAGACATCTGTACACACACTTTTCTGCAAGTCCAGCACTAATTCAGCAACATGTTCACTGCCATCCCACTGCTTTCCAACCAGCCAGGCCTAACTGCACCACGTAGAGCAGCTGAAGGAACCTGATTTATGAGATCTCAGAGCAGGTAAGGAGTTCCCAGCTCCACTAAAACTGAAAAGAATCCCAGGTGCAGGTCCTGGATCCTGTGCTTCTCTGTCCTTATTCTGCTCTGGGGGAGCTTCCTCTCCTCCACATCTGCACAGCCCTTCTTGAAGTCAGACTATAAAGCAACAGTGTTTGAAACCTTTAAATTAGTAAATGCTTAAGAATAGTAAAATAGGAAAGTGAATGCCTTTAAAACAAATTTCAGTCTCCTGACAACTGACACAGCTATGAAAGCTTGAGCACTGTCAGTAAAACCTATCATCCTTCATAGGAGTTTTGTGCACTGTACTCTTGAAAATTATTTATTGGTAACATCCTCTTATTAAAGCAAGTATTATTGACAGTGTAGGCATCAATTATGTTAGTTGCAACTAACTTTTGATAGGATTTACAACACGTGCTTGGGTGTGATTCACCTGGGCAAAGGCAGAGCATGTGACTCAGCATCATCTGACCTTCACAGAGGAAAGAAGTTATTATCTAGGAGAGATTCATCTCTTCTATGTCTACACTTCGGGTGGGAGTTTGAAAAAAGGAGACTGTCACAAACTTTGTTTACAGCTCTTTGTTCTAATCCACAGAAGTAACATTGTGGCAGGGCACTGCTATTGTACTTAGAAAGTTTGAAGCAGTGAAAATCAATACATACAGGCAGAGTTACTCACAGAATTAAAGGATAAATTCTAGAATCACAGGCCAGCCTTTTCCATTTTTAAGGCTTGGGGCAATTTTTCCACAAACAGAAAGAAGCATTCACATTCTTCATTTCCAATGTAAAAAATACAGTAAAACATCCATTGCTGAAATTACTTCAGCATTAATAGGTTTGAATCAGAAAAAAAACCCAAAAAACCCCAAAGCTCCAGTGGTATTTTAGAGACAGAATATATTTCCTCTTCCAACCTCGATGGAGATTTGCCCAGTTCTTTGGCAAAGTAATACATATTAAAAAAATAAAACTGTGTGAAAAAGTCACCTGTTTTTACAATGCTACTACTGCTGTGAATACTACTCAAAAAGCATCCTTGGGAGATGCAGACTTTTCAGTGGACAATAACTAAGAACTGAAAGATAGCAGAGAATATAACTGCATTCTTCACACTGGCAAAGCAGCAGTGATCATCATTCTGAAAATGCTACAGGCAAGCAATTTTGAAGGTAGATAAATGTATATTACTTGCACAGCTGCATTTGGTGAAATGGAAAGAAAAAGCTTAATAGCTACAAACAAGACTGGCTTTTCTAACTACACTTTAAAAAAGATCATTAGTATAGAAAACTTGAGAGGTAGGAACTTCAAGGTGATAGCAAACAAGAACAGTACTTAGGAGACAATAATGGTGAGCACAATGCTTATTTCTGTGGTTTCTGAGCCCCCAGAGTGGCTCAAACTAAGGATGGCAATAAACTGAATACAACTATCTGCAGTTACAGACTCTTCCATTTGTTTTTAGAAGTGAAGGCCAAGATGAGAACTTGGTTCTTGCTTCTCTCTGATAACCGAGGCAAGTTCCCAATTACTTGAGCAGACAGAATAGGCCAGGTTATCCTGAGACAGCCTTTTCCCAACAGCCACTCCTGTGTGTCATGCTGCCGTCATACACACACACCAGGGCAAGGAGGAAGCACCTCCATTCCTTAAAACAGGTTGGACAAGAGAGATCCAGCAGGGTTTGACCTGGCTCCTGCAATCCTTCCTTGCTCATGGAAGCTTAGTGCCATCTCCCCTTCCTTCCTTCCATCTCAGGTGCCGCATCTAGCATGGGAAGAGCCAGGTGGGACCTGTGCGTGTTCTCCCCCGGTGTCACACAATTGGTTGGTGAGCAGCGTCATTTTTTGCGAGCCCTTTTCAAACGCCGACCCACCAGGCTTGACTCGGGGCACCCAAGATGTCAGAGAGCCACACCTCGGGCTCACCAGCCCTGGGGCACCGAGCATCGCCCTCCGGCCTGCTGGCACGTAAGGCATCGTTTCGGGCTTTACTTCGGGGATCGCTATTCCTGCTGAAGTTTAAGCGTTTTGATGGCAGGCTGGCTCCAAAGAACCGAGCTCAAGTTGTTTGCACCCCCGCGCGGAGCCAGGGCCGGGCGGGGGCGGCTCCCGCAGCCTGGACGTGGCTCCCGCACGGCGGCACCGCTCGCGTCCCGGCTCCCCCTGGGCCCCAGCAACTCCCGGCGGGCCTGGTTTGTTTCCCTCGCCGCCAGCGAGCGATGCTGCTCCTCCTCCCCGCTCCCCCAGGGCCCGGGCTGGCCGGGCCCGGCTCGCAGCCCTGCCGGT
>VZRL01000718.1:421096-482182 GCA_013397895.1 Origma solitaria
GGATGGCCGCCCGCTCCCTGCCCCGCTCAATGCTTTGGGTTTTCTTCTTGTCATTGTTGGAAATTAAAATTAAAAGGTGTTAAAAATTAACTCGGCACTACGGCATCGCCGCTTGGTTTTATGAAAACACTGTTCTCTTGCAAACAGCAAGTTTTTGCTGTTTTTTATGTGCCCCTTTAGTTATTTTTCGCTGGCTGTTCTCGGCTGCAATCCAGATCGTGTGTACACAGATACTCTGGAAATCCAGCGAGCTTCCCTAAGGCAACCTGGTGCATGTGCATGTGGAGAGGTTTGGGCACAGGTCACGATTAAACACGCGTGGGTCACTGCCTGTCCCTGACAGACCAACCGTGGCGTTCAGGATTTTTTGTTCAGGAGCATCCTGGCTCTAGGCCCTCATCCCAAGCCATTGCTGAGCCTGGTGAACTAAATTCACGTTATTTTTCTAGGATATGCCTTTGTCTGAGGGCCACAGCCGCCGTGGTGCAGAAGTGTATGGAAAAAGGAATAATAATTTTCTTGGGTTTCAATGTGTAATTACAAACCTTAATTTTTAATAAGGTAGTTTATAACATAGCTATGGTTTCATTGTTGGCTATTACCTACATATGCATCATGCCCTTAGAAAACAGAAAGAGGACCTTTATTAAAAAATGCAGAGCTGTAGTTTTGAATACCAGCTAGATATAACTTCACTTATGTTGAAGTGTTGGAGGGGATTATGTTAATGTGCAAGGAAAAAAGAAGTGACTGGAATGTAGTAATGCATTTTGATGGCTAGACATAAATTCAAACCGGGAAACAATTGTAAGTTTATGGTTGCAGTACCCTAATAAACCACACTTTTATAACCTTGCATGGAAAAACAATCTATTAGAATATTATAATAGCAATGTAGGGATGTATGTGGACATAGGAAGGTACAGACTATGTGTTTGGTGTCAGATTCCTTGATTTTCTGAAAACACTGATTTCATGCAAATAGCAAGTTTTTGTTGTTTTGCTTGTGTCCCTTTAGTTATTTTTCACTGATTTTTCCGGGCTGAAACCCAGGTCATGTGTGCTGACATAGATACTACGGAAATTTAGCAATTCTCTATGGGGCAACTTAAATAAAATACATTTTGCAAGTTTATCTGTATATCCGTACTCTTTGTTATGTCAGATCAGTCAGACATGGGTTAGTAAGCAAGACTGAAATTCTGGTTTTGAAAATGCACAGATGAGGGGGAGGAGAGCACTTGTAATTTAGATTCAGATCCCCACTTTCCTTGAGAGAGAGGCTGGGCAGCTTAACTACGGGGTACTCTTAATATGTGCTAATTAGCTATGAGACCAGAAATGCATTTTTCCATAATATTTCTTCATGAATGTTTAATTGTGATGGGATAAACAAAGATGTCCATAATAGGCTTCATGAGTGCGGTAAATACAGTGTGTCTGAGCTGTTGCTTGCCAAGATTTACTTTTCTGTGTTGTAAGCCTGAATTCTGGGATGCTATTGTATGTATTGGTAGCAGTGATAAGAGAAGCCCTCGAATTTATCTTTTAGATTCACAATATTTAAATATTAGTGTTTCTTTTAGATTCTGACTTGGTTCAGGTTCTAATCACCAATCAAAATGTAAGAAGAAAAACCCAACAACTTACTTCTTTATGCCACAGACAAACTTTAAAAATCAATCAGATGGAATAAATAACCTCTCCTTAGTGACTGTATGCAAACATCACTAGCAAACCAAAGCAGACACTGTGTATTTTCTGTTTGTTGGATTTGGAGTGAAACTGGGACACAAAAACTGATTTAGCAGGATGATACAATATCCTGTATTAATTTGAAAATGAAAACCTTCAAGTCAAAGTATGAAAAATTAATGGATAACAAAAACAGGTTAATAGGAGGAAAACTGATGTTCAGTGTTCCAGACTTGTACTTAGAAAAAGAAGGGAGAGTTTGTTTTTAAAGGTATAGATAAGCTATTCTAGCATTGGCTCACTGGAGTATTTAAGCCCATAGTTAATTGAAACCAGGTGACAAGGTTCAGTCTACTTAAATCTAAGCATGTTCAGGTGGGCAGGTGAAATGGCTGCTATGAAGAGACCCTTAAAATGTGGTGCTTTCACAAACTGTTCTATAGAATAGTAGATAAAGCGTGTGATGTGAGAAAAAAATCCCTTCCTGATCATGCTCTTGGGAGAAAAAGGAGAGGTGAGTTTTCAGACATGTGAGCCTTGAAGAAGCTCTTGAGGTTATGCTTTAAATCTTTCTAAGCTTTCTGATCTAGTGAAGGTTACCAGTCTTTCCTGTCTCTTTTCCTAGTGTGAGTACAACATTGCAAGTGAACTTTCACTGGCAGCTAAGGCAGACTGTCTTGGGATGCTTTGTGGATAATGACCCAAATTCAGCACTGTTTGATCTATTCTGGGCCTAATTCCTGCTCTGCAGATATAAGGAAATTAAATGAGGCCATGTGTAGTGAAGAATGAAGTGGTTAAGTTGAAAATTACAGAGGCCTGAGAAAGATAAATGATGAAAGACTGTATAAATGTATTGCTATATGAAATGCACAGCACTTTACATGGAGAATAAGGTTATGAGAGGAAGTGTCTTTGGGGCCTCAGCAAGTGCCACTTTCCGGATTCTGCAATGCTTTGCTTTGTCCTGAAGGAGCTCCACTGTAATCAAACTTCTTACTCACATAGCAGTTTGTGATTCTGTGCTCTGAAGGCTACGTGACTTTATACTTTGCCATGTGAAGGTGGGCTGGGCTGGGAGGGGGACAGAACAGAGAGAGCAGGGAGAAAAATGCTTTCCAGACCCTATGGAAGCTCATGCTGCAGTTCAGCGCAACCCCTGGATCTGCAGTGGCACTGTTTGAGTGTTATGGCTGTGTTAAAAGTGTGGTTCTGCTGAAGCTTGAGTGTGTGTCCTCCTGTTAACTCTAATTGCACTCATTAGTAATGGCACCTGGAAATGGGAGTGTGCTCTCCACGGTGGGGAGGGCATGGCGACAACTCGCCACAGGTACAAAATCCTGGAGGCTTGGAAGAAGGTGAAGGAGAAAGGGGTGGTGGCCATCGCAAAAGGGTGGAGGATGTAAATTTTAGAAGAGTGAAGAGTTAGAAATTGTAGGAATAAGTGAAGACAGCCTTAGAGAAGAGGATAAAGATGAACACTCAGGGGAAGTGTGACTGTGAGATGGTGGAGGTTTCCCTCCAGTACTGTAGTTCTGAAATTCATTTGCCTGTTTTGTTAAAAATGAAATATTATTTATATGTGCAGGTGTAAAAAAAGTATTTTATACAGCATATCTCGCCCTCACCTTGCAGATTGGACAACTTTCCAGCAACATTTGTGGAAAGCTCACGAGAACTGAAAAATACCTCATTTGTAGGAGGAAAATCGGGAGTCACATCTAGCAAATGTGCAGGTATGAAATAACCTTTATAAACACTGAAAGTAAAATTGTTGAAATAGATTTCATAAGAGAATATGAACTGTCTGCAAATAATGGTCATAGTGAACTACTGTCCAGTAAGAATAGTGCCACCATAATGAGGTGGCAAAGGGGAACAAGTCAGTAAGCTGAAGATCAGTGAATTATCTATTTGGAAATAGTTTATAATTCTAAACATTTTAATAAAAAAAAAATATAGTTTTATGGATTTGGAAAACTGTTGAGGAATGTGGTGAATCTGAAATATGAGGATGTCTTGCTTTCCTTCTGTCCACAATTTAAGTAGAACTGGGCATGTATGTGAAGCAGAGAGTGTATTGTTGGTCTTATTAATACCTTAATTGTTTTTTGCTTTCTTTGTCTAAAAATGATCAATTGCCAATAAACTCTTCTAAGCCTTACAGCATACAAGGTGGAAGGGTAGAGGGAAATACACATTTAGGTGTGTAAGCTTGGCTTAATTTAATTTGTTCTTTGTGAGTACTTGTTGACATCTATGGAGATTGAGACTGTCTTTTTATGAGAGAGGGTATTTGTGATGGGCATGTTTTGCTTGATAATCTTCTGAATTCGCTTGACAGACCTATGAATAAGCAAAAAACCAGCAAGAATGGTTTGAAAGAAAACTGTAGTGCCTGAAATGTGAAGCGTTACTCGAGTTTGCTGAAAAGCTTTTAGTGAACTGGAACCTTGAATGTATAAATGATGTTGTCTTCCTCTCAATTTTTTGCTCCTAAAAGCATTTGTGAACAATTCTGGGGTGAAAAAAACAACCGAAAAACCCCCACAACCCACCCCCAAAAAATCCCCAACAACAAAAAGCAAACCAGCAAACTCCCTCATCCTTAATATGTGTAGAGAGTAAGCAAGTTTTTTCTGTTGCACAGAATCAGCCTAACAAAGTATGACACTTATGAATGCAAGAGCGTGCCTTACTTTTACTCACTTTTAGCATCTTCTTAATAAAGTAAGAGTACTTTAAACTGTTTATTATGTGCATGAAGTTCAGTACTTTGTGAAGCCCCCTAAATACCTACCCCCTCCTCGCAGAAATCTGGTCTTAATTACCTCCTTGATTGGTGATAATAGGACACTTTTGACTTGCAGCCTGCATCTTTTATAACCTTCACATCTGATTACAAGGTTTTTCCTTCGTGGAAGAGCAAGTGCTTCCCCATAAAATAGTGCCATTACTTTATACAAGCAGAGTCAGTTTTGCTTCAGTAATCAAGTACAGTAGGACATCGTATTTCTGTAGGGCATTCATGAAATCAAAGGTTATACTTTTAAGAGCTTTTGCTTGCAAATATCATTTCTTTAAATGACTTTTCCCAGGGAGAAAAGGAAATCCAAGCTAGCAACAAAATAGGTAAATACTGTTAGCGTTTTATCACAAGCTTCAAGACTTCCTCAAGGCATCAAGTTTAGAAAAAATAGAATAAGATATTATGGGGAGGATATTTATTATTACAAACTGCAAAGTCAACAGGGACTGCTAAATGTTCTTGCAGTCATAATAGCCTATCTCATGTTAATTCTAGCCCAAAGCTCTGTGACTCTTTATGTGCAGAGATAATGGGGGGTAAAACTGTATTTTTAGTTTAGCAGCAGATTCCTTCCAACCATGGAAAATAAATTAGGGAGCTTTACAAACTAAAAATGATTTGGGCTTTGAAGGAATTCCCAGCAATAATATACAAGACTTATTACCCTGGGTAGTTAGAGGGTCCCATATGTTTATGGCTGATAGTAGTCATTTTGATTGAACATTGCCTCAGCAACTTGTTTTCAAGTAATTTACCTTTAACCCAAATCCGTTGATCTTAAAAAGAAGACCTTTTTGGTAATGTTATTCTTGTTTGTACTCCCTCTATGTCTCTTAGATAAAATACTATGTATTTTGCCCAGGAAAAGTGCTGTATTAGTGGTAAAGTTGCTATAGCTAATTTAGCTGGAGTTCACTACACATCAAGGTTTAACGCATCAAGGCTTGAGTTAAAATAGGTTCAGATTTGAGAATCTGGGTGAATTTTTTTTTCCCAAGTAAAAGACACTACAAGTAGTCCTAAAATAATGCCTTACAAACCTAGAAAATCCATGCATCGTTTGTAGTGAACAACCAAAGGAGCCACGTAGAAGGAGGCAATGAAAATGGCAATGCAGACAAAGAAATGATCTATAAAGATGGTCTTTTGGGGTTGCATTTATTGAGTGGAGTTGTGATGGTATTCTTGCATCTATGTGAAGATAAAGTGATTTTAATATGTTTAGGAAAGTTAACATTTCTTTCAATATAAAGGGAATAGAAAACTATCTCTTAAAACTGGAAATGTCAGTTCAAGGATCTCCTATCTTGGTCTTGTTGTTAATGATTTATATTTTCCCTGGGATTCAGAATGCTTGTCGTTTACACTGTCCTTTGAGAACCGCTATAGCTGCCTATGGCCCAATCCAACAAAAAATATGTTCAGTTCCTCTCTGACAAAAGTGTATATAAACCTCAAAGTCACTAGAATCTGCTCTGAAAGCGTACACTGCTAGAAAGATATATTTTATATTGCATTGGACCCTGAAGTGTTATAAAAAATGGCATATCCCCCTTTTTTTTTTTCTTTTTTTTTTTGGTAGCTTTATGACCAGCAAGACAGCATCAAGCAGTTTATTGCAGACCTGGTTTATGCCTTGCAAGAGAGCAGTGTAGTAGACCCTTGTGCATGCTTTGTTTTCAGCACCAACGCTGGAAGCAATTTTGAATCTCATTTGATTTTAGTTGAATCTATGCTCTCTTTGTTGTTTGTGTGTCAGTATTTTAAAAAGCAAAGAAACTAATGCTGTTTTCACTGTTTTAAAAGACATTTAATTTATTTTTGATTAGTTTAAACTGTATTTTTACATCATGCTTAACAGTTTCCTTCTTAACTCTTTGATGCCATTGCCACTTTATACAGCTAGGATAAAACATATGCCATTTCCAGGGATGGGGAGAGGCACTCAGCCACATGGAAATGAGGATTCAATCCTACAAAGCCAGGAAAGACATTTGGGCACATTAATTTCAGCAAGAACTCGATGCATAATCCCTACAGAAGTTAATTGGGATGTTTCTTTGGTAAACGAGGCAGGCAGGATCCAGGGAAGTGTTTGTATCCTCTGGGAGGCTCAGCTGTCAGTGACGGAAGTGGTGTGTGTGAGCAGCCTCTCCTTTGCTCATACAACATCGAGTCTCCTGAGCAGAGCCTTGGCATCTCATTAGATCCTGATTCAGGGAACTTGTCTGGCTTAACCTTTAAATTGTGTTTGGAAATGCATATTTTTACGGTGGCTCTTTTCTGCTTAGCTTATATCAAGTTTTTGAAGTGCCTGATGTGGCAACTCTTCGCTTATAAAACAGCATCACTGAGTTCACTTACTCCTTGATTCTGGTATGGCTGCAGTTGCCAAAAAAGTGTGTGACAGTTATGGACGTTGGTCCTATTTTAGAGGGGGAACATGGACCACAGATTTTTCTGATGTCCCAGTCCCATAAAGTTATCCTGAGCTTGTTCTCCAGGGGTTGATCCTTCTTCCAGCAGAAAAGTCCTTTTCTCGGGACTTGCATTATTTTCTCTGCTGTCCAGGAGATCTGAGTCCCTCCAAATAGGAGGGGATCCTGTGGCTGGGGGGGAAAGCTGGGAAGTGAGGGAAGAGAAATCTGTATGATGTGCTTTTTTTTTTTTTTTTTTTTTTTTAAATCTGAAACATAGTAAGTTTGTGATTTGCAGATACAGTGTAGCACATGTTTNTTTTTTTTAAGTAGTGATTTCTGATAGTAGCTGCTCCTGGGAATTAGATCTTTCGGTTAAAAGAGCAGTTCCTGTATAACAGATATTTTACCTGGTGGTGATGGCATTCTGACATGGGCTGTTTTGTTCAGAGTTCTGCTGACTACATCACTTAATAAATGAGGTATTTCATTATTAAGTGCCTGATCAGAACGAAGGAATTTTGTAATGTTGGCCAAATCCACCAACTTGTAGTTTAGCTATCACTGCAGTATCAATTACAGATGGTTCTTGTGGTTTTTGTTGCCATTCACATTCATGGAATGCCTTAATAAAGGGAATAAAAAGAGGATTATCATGCACTTTGCTCTTGTACAGAAATAGATGATACAAGCACATCAATTTTGTCTCACTTATAAATAGCTCCCAGAAATAGTGGTCTATGAGGGAATAGGGCTGATTGACTCGTTCGTTGTGAATAATTTAGCCTCAAAGATTAGCATTTTTGTACATGCATTATCCATGGAGAACTGAATTCATCTATTTGTTATTATAATCTTCCATTTAATAGTTTATGAATTGCTGTCTGAATTTTTTGGAGATGTGCTTAATTCACTGCTTTGTTATACGTGATGTGTGATGGTCCTCTGAGTCATCTTGACAATTTGTGTGTCCCCCCTGGAGAACTGGGACATTCAGCCAGAGAACAATGATAGAGTCCCTGGTTCTTTGTGGCCACATTAGGAGATGAAGAGGATTCATATTTTTTAGGAAATGGACATCGTGATGGGGGGAAGCTCTTCAGACTTGCAGTGCTTGTGAGGGCTGTTTCACAGTGATTTTTTTAATTCAAGTTTGTGCAAGACCTTGCACAGAGCAAATTCCCCTTCCTTTTGTGAGGATGCAGAGTAGCACGGGGTCAGTGTGGGACTGGGAAATGTGAAGTCCACAGTTACAGCTCCCACATGAAGCACTGTGTGCACTCCATTACACTCCACATGCATGAAGCACTGCAGGCAGAGATTATGGAGAGCTGCTGAGAAGAGTAGTGCAAGTGCCAGGTACAGGCTGTGTACATTAGCATGTTATTCTACCCATAAAAAAAAAAAAAATCAGGCTTCTAGTTCAGGAATTTCTTGGATGCCTCTATTGAGTTGTGTTCTGTGTGTGTGTTGTAAATGTGCACACATGTGATGTATCTGTGCCTCAGTTTCCCCCCCTTACTCATTGCTGCTCTGCATGAGAGTGACCTTGCACAGGTCTGTTTTTCAGCAGAAAATAGCAATCCTTTCCCACTTCCTTCTCAAGATGGTTGTATTTTAGTCCATGTTTTTGAGGTGCTCTGAGCATGCTGACCATTGGTATGGAAAACCCAACAGTGCTTTGGATTGCCAGGGTGCATTAATGAGTACCAGGAGGAATTAAAGTTGTAATCACACAAGCAAATATATAAAGCCATTGAATGTTAGTTTTATGCACGGTTACAGTCGATGTCAAAGCCATGAGATGTTGTATAATCAAATAAATTATTAGGCACAGCTGGTTAACTGCTTACAGCAAAACAACCTGTAGCTTAATTGCTCCTTCTATTGCACTGGTTTTCTGCGTGGTCCTTCTGGCCCCAATACCCAAAGCAGAAAAATCCTGCCTAAGGCTTCCTGAGAGTTGTGCAACAAACAGTGGGTCATAACTCACCCATGTCAAATTAATGTTGTTGTCGTGGGACATCAGGGGCATAATGAAGGGAGAATAAGGGCATTAAGGAGAGTTAGTCCTTCAATAGGACTTCCTTCTAATTTCATTGATATGTTGCATAGAATTGTGTCTTTTTTTCCCCAAAGAAATAATGATAATGTTAAATAAATACTTTGAGAAAGAAATGTGAACCTTGTTGTTTTAAAGTATTAATTTTTGGTTTGTTTACATTAAAAATGGAATTGTTCTATATATTTAGAAGTACAATAGGGAAAGTTGCCACATACTATCAATTCTAAAATTTCTTCTCCTCTAAGGTAGTTTTTGACGAGTTAAACTATTTTGCTCTGTGAAGTACAAAGCTAAATGTCCTGCCTAACCCATGTTCTACAATGGCTGTTTTTCATTTTGTTTTCAGTATATGTAGCCAGGTAGATGAAGAATACTGATTCTTAGTGACTTGTATGCTTGGGGATCACTTTGAACAGAACCAAGGAGGTTTCTGTGAGTCCTTGATTGTCAATGAGAATCTGAGAAATAGTGCTTCATTTAATCATTGGAGCTCTTTACATGTCGTGTTGGGTTTTCATAATGATCACCTGGTTTAGGTGCATGAGTCTATTGCAGGGACAGGTGATGTTCAGTCAAACAAGACTTACGACTTCAAGTTGTAATTTACTGTATCAACACTAATAGCTGACCAGTCCTATGGTATAATGGCAAATATTTGCTTATTCCTGTTTTAAAGATCAAACTTTCTCCTGCTTTACTTATGGCCATGTGTGAAGGTTATGCTGGTTTAACTTTAGCCGTCACTGTTAAATATTTCAGATTTTGTGAGTAGGTCTGGTGCTAGATACCGTTGAAAATGTATTCATCGGTCTTCACACTTTCTGTCTTCATGTTTAGAAGCAGTGATTTCTTAAACTAGTAAATATGTAGGGATAAAAATAAAATGTATGATAGTGTACCAGGTAATACTCCCTAATTTTCATTGCTATTTTACTTTTTATTTTTGCAATGCTCAGTCCAATGGATCTGTGCTAATTCAAAGGGATTGTGAGTTCCTACTGCTTTGCAAATAAACCACCAGGGGTGGGAATTTCTTCTGCTACTGAACATTGGGATTGGGCAAGATCAGTTCCCACCTTTCTTGTCTGTGCTGTATTTCCTACCCACCCCTGTGAGATTTTTGTAGACATTTTGACTATATGGAAGTTCACCCTCTGTGCAGACCACTTAACACCTTTCTCTCGTGGTTTGTTCACCTCACATCTATGTCATGGCAGGTTCTCCAGTATAATTTTTAAGTCATACAACTTGTCACTATCTTCTTGTCCCTGTAGAACTAGGAGTGAGAAGCTGTGAACTCTTATCGCAGCACTTGGGCAAAAACACCCTGAAATTTGATCTGATGCCTACTGTTCTTACAGATGTGTCTGCCTTGACAGAACGTGGCTGTGACCTTGAATGCTTGGTGGATTCCTAGGTTTCAAATACACATTTGAAGGAAAGGAGAAATAAGTCAAAAATTTAGTTTTCTGCTTGTGTTTTTGGCCATCAAATGACTTAAACTGACTTAAACTGTTGAATGTGATTAATGTACTTTGTCATATATTTGTTTGTGCTAATTTCTCCCAGGATAGGTACCTGGGTTCACTTCTTTTGTTCCTGACAGTTTTATTTGTTTATTTTAACAAAGGGCAACGAGAAACTGAAGAAAACTACCTGTCCTTTTGGATGGTGAGCTGTAAGTGGAGTGCTTTTGCCAGGAAAAAAAAGGAGATATTCTTATGTAACTCTTTCCAGTTTGTTCTACAGAATTCTCAACAAACTTGAGGCTTGTTTCTAGCACATCCATGAAAAGTCAGTCAGAAAAATGAGCTGTGGTGGGCTTAAATTTGTGTTGAAGGTGTTCAATACTTAAGATAAAATTCTGACGGTGGCTTCCAAAAAAAATTGGTTGTGAGCAGTTCTAGTGAGTTGGTGATGCACTCAAAAGGCTGTATGTGTATTATTAATCTGTTTTGTGCAGCTGAGTGAATGGCTACATCGAGCAGTAATGATTGCCCTTGATACCATTCTTCTTCAACCTTGAAACTTTCTCAGTTGGAGACTCAGTTTCCCAATTTTCCCAAGTGTACAGATTCCAAGGAAATCGAGCCTTGAATTTCTCACAACTCTTGGCCATTATTCCTGTTCCCAATTCTAAACAGGAGGATCGTTCATGGAGTGCTGAACTCAGGGTACCACAAACACAGCCCAACAAAACCGTGTTAAAGATCACGCGGAAGGGGAGAAACGAGGTTCACATACTATAACTAGTCCAGAACAACAATCACTGTGCTTAATGCCATTTAAAACTAGAGAAAACACAGGGAAGTAAACAAGAGCTAAAGGGAACAAGCTGCTGCGGAGGGAGGATGGGGCCACATGATTCCTCCCCTTGCTGGTATCAGTGGATGTAGGAAGAGTGTGATATATTCAGTGTGCTAACATTTGCATTACAAATGCTTGTACTGGGTTTAGAAAAGACCTAACAGATTGTCATTGCCCAGAGCACTGGCATTACAGTGATTGCTCCAAGAGAACACGGCTGGTAAAGTTTTTTTTAACCCTTGTGCTCCCTCCATCCAGCTGGAAATAGAGTTGTTTGCCCAGAGTCAGCTTTCCTAGACAAGTGCACATTTTCATGTGCACACAGATCTGGATAGAACAGTTACCTCTGTTAATCACTGGCATCTGGGATATTGCATGATTTGAGATTTTCTCAAGTGCTGGAGTAATAGATGATGCACAGCTCACTCCTCAGAGCACTGCTGAGATTGCACCCTTGGCTGGCGGGAAGATGAAGTATTATGCAGGGCTTTTCACACATTCTGTTTTTCTTGTATTGTCTCCAGTTTTCTGAAGGCCGTAGGCAATAAAATTAACAGCCTTTTTCATTTATGCCATTGTTACAATGCTGCCATTTGGTTTAATTTCAGTTGTTCTAATTTAGATTGGTGAAAGTTGGAAGAGAATCTTGTCTTCTAAATGAATACATCTGGAAAATGGTGAGGGTTTGTTTTGTGAATATTTTATTTTTTAAAATTCTATTGTAAATTAAAAAAAAAATCCTAAATTACATTTGTCTTGAAGTTCTACAGCTAATTTAAAAACATTTTAATTTAAATTAAATCTCACAAATTTTTGAGCTTTGTTTTTGGATCTAGAATCATAGAATGGTTTGGGTTGGAAGAGACCTTTAAGATCATCTAGTTCAGCCTCCCTTCCATGGGCAGGAACATCTTCCACTAAACCAGGTTGCTCAAAGCCCCATCCAGCCTGGCCTTGAACACTTCCAGGGGTGGCATCCACAGCTTTTCTGGACAATCTGTTCCATTGCCTCACCACTATCACAGTAAAGATAATTTAAACCTGCCTTCTTTTGGCTTAATGCCCTTCACCTTGTCCTATCACTACGTGCCCTTGGGAAAAGTCCATCTCCAGCTTTTTTACAGGCCCCCTTTAGGCATTGGAAGGCTGTCAGTTTGTGTTCTGGAGCCTTCTCTTTTCCAGGCTGAACAACCCCAACTCTCTCAGCCTTTCCTCACGGGAGAGGGACTCTAGCCCTGACTGTGTTTGAGTCCTCTGGACTTGCTCCGAGAGGTCCATGTCCTGCTGATGTTGGGGGCCCAAAAGTTGGCCATGGCACTGCAGGTGGGACTGCACAAGAGCAGAGTAGAACTGGAGAATCGCCTCCCTCAACCTGCACTCAGTTCTGCTGTCCATGGCACCAAGGAGGATATTAAACTGTGCCAGTCCCAATACCAACCCCAAACAAACCAAACCACCCCAAATCAACTCCTTTGTTATATTAGTTCAATAAAAGAAGCATTTTTTATTTGAAAGAAAATAGTTTTTGAACTGATGTAGTTCTAAATTTAACCAATTAATCAGTGTTTGGTACTGTGATGTCATCTTACATTTAAAACTGATTATTGTTACCAAAAAGCTCCTCCTTATCAGTGTATAAAATATCCTTAATATTGGTATAAGTTGTATCAAACAATTAATATATGATAGTTTGCAACTAAATGTAAATGCCCTAAACAGTTATCTGAAAGAGGAGTATATAGCTTCAGCATTTAGTGGGCAACTAAAATGTTTAATTTGAGGGAAAGATGCAGAAGTAGCTGTTGTTATCTGGAAACTCCTGTCCTTATATAAAGGATCTGTATGACATTTGAAGAATAGCAACTTCAGAAAATTACTGTCGTAATTGAAAATTACGAAACTATTTCAGTGCATCAGAAACAAAGTTTTTCCCTGCCATAAAGAAAGACATGAGGTCCAGTTTTATGACTGGGTAATTACATATCCAAATTAGTTCCTTATTTTATTCAGATGTCCTTTATGGTGTGTATCATCATGTTGAAGATTCTGAATGTATAAAAATAACCCCATAGGTGTGCTTAAGCACTCTCTTTCAGTATAGAAATATCATCTCTGATAGGCTGGTGGCTTGTCTAAAGGAGCATCATTAACTTCTTTGAGAAGGTAGTATTTTATGGGGGCTGTGTTTTGGCTCTTGGTATTACAATCTACCATTATTAATTAATTTATGACTTGCAGTAAAAATCTTCCATAAATATTCCATGTAGAAGACAAAAGGGTCTAACGTGAATGTGTTTCGAAACACTGTGTGAAAGAGGATGTAACAGCATGGGGAAAAAAATAGCATCATAAAGCTGCATTCCAGAATTTGTGCAAATGTCCCAAGCAATAATAAGTAGGATTTTGTGTATGAGGGATTGTCGTATCTTTTTTATCATCTCTGAGAGAAATGAACTGTTTCTGCAATTATCTTGCCTATTTCATCAACTTAAAACAACCTTTCATTCTGAATTTTAAGAATGGTTTTTGGCTGAAAGAAAAGGGCAGATTTGTGATTATCTAAATTGTGAAAAGACATAATATTTTATTAGCAGTCTTGGCAGCAGTACTCATGTATGCAAGCTGTAGCACAATCGATGGTATTTGTTGCAGTAAAATCTAATTAAAAATTAAACTAAGCTGATGGCATTCAAACTGCCATTGGAGAGGGGGGATCGGATTCTGTGGGTCTCTTTGTACATATGTGTGCTTCTGCCTTTTTGCTCCGTGGCAGCCAAACAGCTTCTGTGTGATCTCAGCAATGTGTTAGCCTGCAGTTGGTCTGCGTGCTGCTGTCAGACAGCAAACACACAGCCTGGTGTTTGCCAGGGTTTTGTGTGATCCTCGTAACTCCTGTGATCCTGGATAACATCTCTGCCCAGGCAATTTCGGTGCTCAGACATTGGAGTCCTGTTTTGCTCTGCAGTTTTACTCAGAATTGAAGATTTAGATATGCAAAATGGGGCTTATGTGAGCTTCCTAGATAACAGCTCAATCAAATCAGCTAAACCACCTGCTGTTGGGCTGCTCTACTCTGGGTCACTGAGGATGGCAGTAGTAAACCTCGTGTTGCATTTTTGCATATGAAGAATGACAGCTCCGTACAATGTTTTCCTGTACAATGTGTCAGTCTGGCATATAAATGCACTCCTCTTCTTGATGAGCACCAAAGGCTTGAGACAGGATTGCAGAAACTGAATAAAGAGCATGATGTGCCATGGTTTGCTTTCACTGACGGATGTGGCTTGTGCTAAGTGTCACCAGGGCTTAGAGAAAACTATCTTTTAAGTCAGGACTTTAGTACATAGCTGGTGAGCCGCCTGCTCTTATGAAAATGAACTGTTGTTTTATGCAAGTTTCCATGTTGCCACTTTGCTGGATTCAATTCCTACAGTTTCAGCTGGATGTGATCAGCATCTTATCCATTTCCTTCCCTGCTTTCCATAAGATTTGTTTTGAAAATCACTCCCATTGAAGGTGGAAGGTCTATTTCTTTGTGGTGTTTATTCCTTCCTTTTGATACTTAGCCAGAGAAGAGTAATCCAAATATATCAGCTGGTGAATTCCAAGTAGTAAGTGAAGAAGAACTGTGTGGCAAAAGCAGTGAATTGGTAAAAGATCAATTGCTCAATGATTTTATGTAGGTACTTAACACGCTTGTTTTTCTTAATTAATTTTTTTTCTATGTGTAAAACTTAAAAAGAAAAGAAAAATCTCTTAAAATTTCCATGATTCTTATTAAATTCAAAACACTGGTAGTATCTGTAACATTGTTTGAATCTCATATCCCTGGTTTCAGTATATGCAAGAAAAAGTAGTCGTTCTGTAATTGTTGAAAATTTTCCTCTAAGCAGAGGAAAAGTAAAGATTGACTAAAGACTTGAAACAGTCTTACATCAAGCATCTGAGGGAAAAATTGTAAAGAAATTGTGAAATAATACCGCAGTCTATTTTACCGCTATTTTTTTTGGTGTCTGCTGTAGTTGTCTGTCTCCACATCAGGGAAGTTTTCACACTACAGAGTTCTTAAAGTGTTTTCATTCCGAGTGGGTTTGTGTTTACATTTTAATGTTTTCCAGTGCACTAGAATATAATAATGATCACAATAATTAGCAGTATGATTGGGAGCAGACATGGGATCTAATGGAGTTTGATAAAATTTTGGTGTAGCCTGAAATTTGATTTCAATGGAAACAAATACAGTGAAGTTCTTTCCTGGTGTCCCACAGGAGTATCTCCTATGATTTTTTGCATCTATTAAGGTGATTGGCAGCATTTTCAATACATTTTCCAATTATCTCTCCAAACACTTTGGAAAATTCAATTGCCTAAAGCTCCTTTCCTTCCCTGTCTCCGCCCCCCACCCTCTTCAATTATGCTACTCCTTATTTAAATAAGTTGAAGAAAGAAAAAAAAGGCTTAGTAGCATTTGCTGTGGCAAATGTAAGAGGTCAGATTCTTTTGGAGAACAAACTGAATTTGTTCTATGAAAATACTTTTGCAGTTATTTACATCCTTTTATGATTTTACCAAAAGATGTTAAGGAGTGTAACATGCTGCTGTTCTCTCTTGGACTTTGTCATAATGGAGTACACTGACACTTCTTTGTGCAAGAGATCGTTGTATATATAGTGCGTTGAGAATTCAAAACAGTGATATTTTAGTTATTTACTTCATATACCCACAAAGAGGATGTTTTGTAGAGTGGTTTCCTCCCCCTCTCCCTGCAAGGACTTCATTTTATATAGTCACTGAAAAATTATTGTTCTTAAGGAGAAATCAGCCTTTTTTTTTTTTTTTTTCTTTTGTGGATGGGCATGAAATTCATAACCTGGTGATGTCTGTTTTACTCCCCTACTAATCACGACCCTTCCACCCTTCCACTCTCCTCTCTGTCCACACCCTTGGTCAATGGCTTAGCTGCAAAAATTGGCTGTGCATGGAAAAAGAGAACTGAGACCAATGATAAATCTAAATATGTAAATGCATTTCAGAAGTGATGTTCTTGACATTAAATCTATAAAAGAGCCTCACTCAATCCTCACATCATGCTGTTGCCCAGCATCCTACCTAAGCCTATTACTGCTCCTACTTGCTGCCAGCATATTCATTAGCTCTTTAATCCTTTAACTCCTGTGTGAGAGAGAAATAATGTTGGGCTGTAATTATATATGTGCATATGGGTTGTATGCCCATTCACATAAATTTAATTTCTGTTCTTCCTTGTGTTGTTGCTGTACTTTTCTTCCTGCATCTTCACATGGTGCTACTCAACAGCTTTCTGATGCTGAATCTTGGCACTGGGCAAACATATGCAGTGTGGAGAAACACTTCTGAGGCTTTGCTAGTTCATCTGGGAAGGTCCCCCAGCTCAGGAGATGACTCTCTCCATCCTAGATGACCTGTTATCTGACGGGCGCTGACAGTCTGGAAGTCCTTGCCAAGAGATTGTTGTGTCCTCAGCTGGCACTGTGGGCTTGGGCAATGGACTCAGTCCTGGGGATGTGGGGGAAACAGCGGAGAGTGCAGAAGTTCAGGCTAAAGAGCTCAGTCAATGCTGTCTCCTGTCAGCTGGAACCAGAGCTGGAGCATCATGAGGTGCAATTTCATAAATCTGTTTCTGGTTTTAAAAGACTGGTCCTATGGAGTGCTGTGAGCCACCACTCCCAGTGGGCAGTAGCCAACCACTTTGTGATGGGCAAGTGTGTTGTGGGAGAAGTCTCATCAAAGTCTTGGAAGACACCTACAAGTCTACAGTGTTCAGAAAGTGTGTGGGAAGTGTTGACTACACCTTTACTCCTCCAGATTTCCTGAATTGTGACCTGAAATTGTCAGTATCTGGACACAGACATGACTGATGCTCTCATGGCCAACCAAAGGGGCTGTTTTGTATTTAATTCTGAAATGCAATCAGGTTGTAGTTGCCTTTCTGTGACGCATGATGTCTCTGATAGCCTGTGTGGATGGCTGGATTTGAATGTTCCTTTGCTGGCTGGGCTCTTCACACCTTTCTCCCATGCAAAGACCAAAAGCATCTATTTGGAAAGTGATTTTGCTGTGGCTGCCTCATGACAACCCATTCCGTTTTTCACTCTGAAAAGCTGCTCCGAGTGTGCGCTGTACGTGGCGTAACAACCAAAACCCACCAATGTTAAAATCCCTGAAGGTCAACTGTGTGTGTTGAAGCAGAATTCCAATTCCCCGACTCTGCCGGGGTGTTGTGGCCCCTCTGTGCTCTGCACACACTCCTGCACTGAGAGCAGTGAGGGTCACGATTAGGACTGCTCTGGGGTGAACTTTCTGGAGTTACCTCCAGCGCAGGAGACCACAAACCTCCATTAGCCATGCCCATTTTAGATTGACCAACAGATGGCACCATCAGTCTCCTTTTCTCCTGTGGCTAAGCAGCAAATCCTAATGCAGACTCTTGCCCAGACCTAAATCCAGTAATTGCTTTCTAATTAATATTTCATTTAAATTCCTACCGCCTTATAATAGTGCTTAAAATCTGTGCATGCCTTCATGTGCAATGAAACAAATTATAAGGATACATATTCATAATTTAACCTGTAATGTTCCTGCTAGTGTGTTAAATGACTTCTGATTTTTGACGAATTTCTAAGTCAATGCTGAATTTGAATAATTTAAGTAGAAAAGGCACAGATGTGTAGAGTAGTGAAGAGGTAAAATGCAGTTTGAAAATTGGTGTAACAAGGTAAAACGCCTAAAAAGCATACTGCACTGATTTCTGGAAACTCTTTTCTCAGATTTATAGTAAGTTTTTGTTGTATTCTGTAGCTTTAAGATACATCCTCAGGTTGTGTAGAGAACCCCATCAACTGATAAAAAATGATGACTTGTAGCAGCTACCTTCTCCTGTATTATTTGAATTGCTGATTAGATTTTCAGACTGAGACACTACTGAGAATGTGTCAGGAATAAGAGCTGCCTGGACACAGAGAAAACAAAAAGTCACAAGGAAAGAAAGTTCAGCATAGGATTTAAAGGAACAATTATATATATTTGAAGGGGTGGATGCTAAGCTGTGTAGACATCCAGCTTTGATGAGGTACTACAGAAGAGAGGGACTACTGAGGCTGTGCTCGTAACACCCTTGCAATAAGGAAGGGTTTTTTACTTCTGTTAAAGTGGAATTTCCTGTATTTCAATTTGTGCCAATTGTCCCTTCTCCATGTGCCACGGAGAGGTGTCTGCCTCCATCGCCTCCTTTATATATATTTGTAATATCCCCCTTGAGCCTTCTGCAGCCTGAACAGTGCCAGCTCTCACAGCCTTTCTTCATAGGAGAGATGCTCCATTCCTTTGGTCATCTTTGCTGGACTTGATCCATGTGTGGGGAGCACATATTTTTGTTCTGAAAGGCCAACCATGGTGTAAAGATGTTTATCAGCC
The DNA here is from genome assembly GCA_013397895.1 of Origma solitaria. NCBI lineage: Eukaryota > Metazoa > Chordata > Aves > Passeriformes > Acanthizidae > Origma > Origma solitaria. The sequence continues at coordinate 439,842 of VZRL01000718.1, forward strand.
TGAATACTTTGGACAGCCCAAGGTTGTCTTCCCTGCACGGTCCATATGTAACTTGTGCAGAGTACCTCTAGAATATCACTACTGAATGGCTTGGCTTCACCAGTTGTTGACTGATTAAGCACAAATATATGTGACTAAATAAAATGTCAGTAAAATGTGGAACCAGGACTATTTTCTTCATAGGAGAACAGCAGAATTATTCCAAATTCCTTGTGGTGACTGAGTACAAATATAAGCCTAACTTGCAAAGCACCAAACTATGCTGTGAGGGTGCAAAAAGCAGACAGAGGGCCTAGTAGCAAATGTAAACGGAACTTCCTTTATACTCGAGGCTTTTTTCCTTTTTTTTTTTTTTTCCTAGAGGTATTTTTAACACCACAGGTTTTTCAGTTATGTTTTAATTAAGCTGTATGATTATAAGTGCTTGTCATTGAGGACATGTAGCTGGGTAATTAGAATGACAGTGTAAGGGATAATTAGAGAATATAAAAAGTAAATAAAAATGAGTCTGTGATGCAGTTGAATCCTGCACAGCTGCTCTGCTTTCCTTGCCCACCTTACTGAGTTCTGTCACTGGTTTGCTGTCCACTCACACTACATTACTTCAAACTGGATTAGGGAACAGTTTAATGTGAAAACTTAATAAAATGGAAATCCAGCAGGGATGTGAATGGTGTGACAGCAACCAGAACACCATCCAAAGCCTCTCGTGGATCATAATGAAGTGTGTTCCACGACAGACAGAAATCTTTCTTCAGCAGAAGCGAAATAAATGTATTGTTCCATAATAAATCCTGTTTAGAGATCCCCAAGGCCTGTGTCAACATGCTGCTTAAGCATATGCTCAAATCCAGTCTAATTTCAGGAAGTACTTAGTCAGGCTGGCTTATATGCAAGGAAAGGTTGCAAAATCAGAAACTGTTAATAAATACTTTATAAAGCTAAGATTTGTTAGCCCTTTGCAATCAAGGCTTTGCTTAGGTAGGGTTTAATTAAAAATTATAGGTATTTTGTTTGTCTTGGTTTTTAGCTGCTAGAACCCATCAGCAATGTAGAAAAAAATAATTCTTCATTTTAGGTCTGACAATTTCAAGGACACAATGAAAGTTGATAGAATTTTTCCTCTAAGTCAACAGGGAGCAGCACCAGGCCTTTGCAAGCTTAAAAGTTTTCCAGAAAGCCTTAGCTTTCCTTCAGTGTGCGCATCATTATTATTGAGTCCCTAAGAACATCACTGTAGAAGTCCAAACGGAATGAAGGTGAATCCAAACTTTTATGCAGAATTCTGAAATCCAGCAATTCTTAATTATGCTATTCATGGAATAAAAGGTTAAGGGTCAGAGTGAAAGCTTCAGAAAAAGAAATGCCATTTCTAATATCTAGAAAAGAAACCCAAACCCCCAAACTTTGCAACTCCCAGCATATCTTGTAGGTTTGTGAGATGTCCTTGACTTTTATATCACAGTTCTTTTCTTTAATCAGGCCTTTTGAAAAGTAAAGAAGCCAGCAGTTCTCTCACATACACTCCTTAAGTATTTGGGAATATGCTAGGAGAGAAAAGGTGCAGCTGTTCCTTTTCCTCTAAATCTAAAGGGAAGTTTCTGAGCTAAGCGCTTGCTTTGTAACCCCAGGAAGGCAGTGGTAGCTTTCTGTTTAGCTTTGCTGGGGCTTACATGAACTTCATCTTCTACTGATTTATGGTGAGTGGATATAATTCTATGGGACACACAGTACTGTATTTTAATTTGTGTGCTGGAACCTCACTGTAAATTTGTTGTCCAAGATGTTTCCCTTTCATAATTAAATTGCAGTACCTGTTTTTATTGCCGTTCTCAGGGATAAATCTTTGATCTGAGAGCTTTCACACTCTATATCTTTATTGCTCTCATTTTTATTACAGGTAAGGGATTATTTTTTACTATCTTCTCCATGATCTTGACAGAAACGTAACATATATTGGTCTGTTCCTTCTAATTTATTCATTGACTGGAGAAACCTTGTATTAATAAGCTTTTTACATCATGCCCCTTACTTCTATGTTCTCTTCATCTTATGTGCAGGTACCATTTGATTTTTCTATAGCATTTTTAAGCTGGTTGGTCTCTGTTCTTTAGGACACCCATCTTGCCATCCTCAGGCAGCATTTATGACTGCTGTTACAATTAAAGGACTTTGTGTGACGTCTTATATAGTAGCAAAATCAAAAATTCTGGAAAGCAGATCAAGGTTTTGTTTCAGTTATAGCAGCAAACCCTGAATTCCCCTTTTGGAATTACTGTCTGAATCATAGAGGGTTCTCTTGGAAGGCAGAGAGAACAATAAACTTATAGTTGTTATTTGGTATAGGGCTTTTCCAGAGAAGAACTTTAGCGGCTGAAGCATTTGTGAAAATGCCATTGATAGCCTTGTCTTCAAAAATAAAATGAAGTTCAGAGTCTGAGAATTAGAACAGAAAATGAAAGCAGTGCACAAGAATTGTAAACAGCATAAAATGTAATTGCAGCATTTAACATTTATGCTGTAATGACATAAATGTCAGCCAGTGGTGCCTTCAGCAGAGATTAAATTGCTTCTCTTCACCAGTGGGACAGGCATGAGTAGTAATAATTCCAGTTGTTCCTTGTGTGCAGCTGTCCCAAAATCTCTTTTGGCAAAGAGTCCTATCTCTGCTACCTTTGAAATTCTTCTTTTGGGATTTGTCAGAATGTTACCCAGGATTTATGTAAATTGGGGAGCCAAGGTGTTGCCATGGCAATCTCAGCTGTTTATAGCTTTTTTGATATATAAGCACCAGTTGTAGTAACACTGCTTCTGAAAATTTGAAAATTTATGTTAGTAACAAATATGTGGAGTTTGCTATCTTTCTGCTTTTACAGGAAAGGAAAAAAAAATAAATGAAATCTGATTTCCCACACACTTTAGATTATATAAACAAAAGGTCAGAGTGAAGTGTAGATTGCACCTTGAACCTTGCACCTTTGTGCATTAAAGTATGGTAAGGTTTGAGTGTGTCAAACTGCTGGCCAGGCTCTGTTGGGTTGGATCACTTTTATGGAGCTGGAGACGCTCCCTCTGGTGGCTCATCTGTCACAGCATCCTCAACATTTTTAAAAGCTGGTTTTGGAGTATTCTGGTGGATAAAACACTGGCAAGTGTCTGTTCAAATGATGTCGGAAATGCAGCAATTTACACTCAGCCAACAGTGATTAGTGGGTATTATTATGGGTGGTTTGTTGAGCATGCACCGACTTTGTTATAAATTCACCTGCGCATCTCAAACACAACCTCTGACCTCTGAAAAATTAATCTGGCCATTTATTGACAGATGTTGCTACCACTGCTGAAGTTTAAGAAAAGACTATCTTGCCCATCCTAAAGATGTAATGCTTGTTATATGTATTTTTTCATTTTTAGCAAAAGGAAAGCACTATGTTTATTTTATGTTGGGAAAGAAAGGGAGAAGAAGCTTCATATCTTTCTGATTAGAATATATTTTATCAAATTTTGTGATAGGGAAAAAATTATTTCTAGAAGAAAGAAAACAAAACAAAACTGAACCACCTGGATTTTAGTAATAAGGACCCTTAACATCATCTCTGCCAAGCAAGGCATTTTTATTGACTGACTACAACAGTGACTGGGTGTTTAGGAATATAGGGCTTGCAAAGAGATTTTTCAGTGTTTAGAAGTGGCAATAGCATTTTCCCCACTCCAAACGGTTGGATTCAAGATAATTTATATATTGTCTCTATGAGTTGTAACTTAAAGTGTAACAGCTTATGGAATTCATAGGAGGGGTATTTTCAGAGATGTTCAATTTACTTTGAAAGAACCTTAATTTCATATGCAAATGAAGCTGTTCTGGAAGCAGTCTCAGTGATCAGTTTTGACTAATAAGTGATAAAAACACAATATCCAATGTTACCCAGGTTTTGGGATAGATAGCTTTTATTATCAGTTCAGTCTACCTCTTGTGATTTGATTGTGATGATGTTAAAACTTTGATGGTGTCAGCTTGTACTTGTTTTGGGGAAGCATTTATAAGGCCAAGTGTTTTAAACATCCCCAAACCTATAAGTGTTCTTTTCAACTTTGATCACAAGTTTTGTGATTTGGGTATTTTTCCTAAAGGCTCAACTACTGTAATCAATAAATTGCACTGCGAAAGTTGTCTTTCATAAAAATTAAATACTGTAAGAATGTCTGCAGTCTGCCTTTGCAGAGGAAATCTTTAAATATTGAATTGAGTGTAGGCTGTTGATGCAAAAGTCAAAACTGAAAAGTCAAAGCTAAAGAATCACAAACTTCATGACACCGATACTTGTCTAAGAGTTTTGGAAGCCAGGTTGCTGTTTTTCCTTGAATTCCAAAATAGTGAGTTTCAGAACAACTAAACATCTGCTGAAAGTAAAAACATGTTATGTTTTCAGTGACCAAATGTCTTGGTTTGAAAGACAGGTGTCTGCCAAGGAAGGCAGGAACCTCTCTTGGACTAGGGAATATGACTCTTTTTCCTTCGGAATTATTTTAACTTTGAAATTAAGGGCTTTCAGGTAAGGATATGGGAGGGGGAGTAACAGTTCTTTACTGGTGTCTATAACGAGGCAAACAATCAACAACAGCAGCAGCAATACCAAACAAAGCCAAAAACCTGGTGACAGATGTTTCTGGGCTGCCACGTGCTTTCCTGTTTGGTGCAGTTCTGGTCACAGCCAGCAGGGGCGCTGTTGGCTCCCAGCTGGGCAGGGCAGGTGCAATGACTCCTGTGGGCCCGCAGGGGGCGCTGTGGGGCAAGGTGAGGGCTGTGTCACATGGTCTGGTCTGTGTCACATGGGTAATGGTGGATGGGCGGGGCAGGGATGGCGTGAGCAGGATGGGCTGGGCAGGGAGCTCAGAGCAGGGAGATGGAGCAGCAGGATGGGCTCAGCTGAGCTAGCCTGCAAAGGGTGGCAGGTCACATGCGTGCCACTCGCGTGTCACATGCGTGCCACATGTGTGTCATGTGGCACTCCTGTGTCACTCATTGCACTGTCTGTGTTTGAAAGACAGGCATCTGCGAAGGAAGGTGGGAACCTCCCTTAGACTGGAGAATGTGACCCCCCTTTCCCTCCGAATTATTATAACTTTGGAATCAAGGGGCTCTCAAGCAAAAGATATGGAAAAAAGGAGTAACAGTTCTTTTCTAATATTTAGAACACGGCAATAATACAGAAACAATGGTTTAAATAGACAAAGTCAGAATACAACCTGCCAGCCAGTTAGGGTGGTGGTGCTGGCAGTGCAGTTAAATGGTGGCTGCAGTCTCGTTGGCGTGATGGATGTGCTCTTGTTGAAATGGTGATCTTGTGGAAAGGTCTCGTCGGTCTCTGGAGGTCCAGTGGTGGCTCTTGAGCTCTTCTCCTCTGGGAATTCAGTGGAAAAGGTACCCCGGTGTTCTGGGGGCTCAGCTTTATGCAGGTAGGAAGGTTTAGTTCCTCCCCTCTGGGCAGGGCATCTCACAATGGGCTGATGGAATCCTATAAGTCACTCCCGGAGCCCTTGACAGTCCATGAGCAGAGATAGCCCCGATGGCGTTAGCAGGGCTGGGTCATGCTGAACATAAAGAACACTGCCCCACCTGTTTTAGCGGCTTATGGAGATGGTAATAGACTACATACTTTTGGTTACACCTTTCATGGAACCTAAGACACCAAGAAATTTACTGTTCCAGAAACTGCTCCAGCTAGTTTCAAAACACTTATTCACCAAAAAATTAATTTCTTTCCTGTTTTTGATGAAATTCCATGCCTTTACTTTCAGTCTTACTGAATGTGTATTTTTTTGTTATCTGTCGAGCAACTGACAGTATTCTAAATTTAGGCTTTTCTTGTGCTTGATACTGCTAACTATGGCTATTCAGAAATTAGGTCTTGTTTCTGCTCCCTTTCCTGAGGGAAATTGGCCACTTGGTCATACTACTATGACTTGAGAAACCGAAGTCTATTAGTTTTTAAAAGTCAATTTAGTTTTGGGGTTGTTTTTGCATTTCTTAGTGATGGAAACTTCCTTTTCATGCAGCAAGAAATACATAGTTCTTAATGTTTTGATGCAAACAGTTAATTATCAAGAAGTTTCTGTCTTGTCAGATTTATTTGAAAAGTCATGCCAGCTAGCAGTGATGTGCAGTTTCAGTCTGTAGTCTGATTTTCTTACTGTCTCGGGGCAGCAGAACAATCTTTCACATTTTTTCTGCACTAAACATTGTTAGCCTGATGCAACCTCTGCATTCCTGGTGGTGAAGGGCTTTGAGGGGAAGCTGTCAGGAGCAGCTGAGGTCACTTGGTCTCTTCAGCCTGGAGAAAAGGGGACTGAGGGGAGACCTCATCATATTTTGCAACTCCCTCATGAGGGGAAGAGGAGGGACAGGCACTGATCTCTTCTCTGTGGTGACAGTGACAGGATCTGAGGGATTGTCCTGAAGTTGTGTCAGGGCAGGTTTAGGTTGGGTATTGGAGAAAGATTCTTCACCCAAAGGCTCCTCAGGGAAGTGGTCACAGCACCAAACCTGACTGAGTTCAAAAAGCATTTGGACAATGCTCTCAGGCACATGGTGTGACTCTTGAGGTGTCCCGTGCAGGGCCCGGAGTTGCACTTGATGATCCCTTCCAATTCGGCATATTTTTTGATTTTGTGTGATTGTCTGATCATACCTGAGGCTCCTACCTCATGTTTTCAGTCTATTGGTGATGTTAACAGATTTCGACAAAAGGTCAGATGTTTTAGATATATTCACTCTTTCCAGCTTAGCTTCACCTCAAGAAAAATGTGGATTTTTTTTTCCTGGAGAGAAGAGGCCTTGCATTGCTGTTTCCTCCCTTACGCTGCTCTCATAGTCCTGGGGCTCTGTGGTCACCAGACCCCCCTGCCAATCTGGGTCAAAATGAATGATTTCTAGGCCAGGCCAACTCAGAGGTGGATAAACAAGCCGACCATGTGGCCACACGGTTCTTGCCAGTGACAGCAAGCAAGCAAGAGAGAGTTATTGGGGAGACTGGAGGACAGGGAGTCAGGGATTACTTGGTTCATTAACAGCTGCTTGTTAGATTGAGCCACAAATCTTTATGGAGTCAGGCCTCCTTGCTTCTGATTTACACACAAATGTACTTGGTTTTCAGAGCTTTGTGCACGATAGTAGGAGCAAAGATGAAGAGAGGGCTGGGGAAGCATCTCTAAGTGCAAACTTCCCCCTTGTGGACTGTAAGAAGGAGATTAATTTTTATTGTTCTTTTTTCTATTATCTTCACATTCTCACATGGAAGCAGCTCAGTGAGGCTTGTGTAGCACAAGAATCTGAACTGATGGCCTATTGTGCTTCAAGAAGGAAGGACAGTGTGGAGGAGGGATGAGAAGGAAAAAGACTATTAAAAAACCCTTATGCCTCAGTCTTCTGTGAATTTTCCTTTAAGCATGTTGTAGGCAGCATACAAGAGTAACGTTTCCCTGTTGCTCAGTATTTAACTGTGGGCATGAAAGCCGCTTAATTTAATTAAACAGGTTAATTCAGACTGACATTAGTGATTTAAACATTTAGCTTGGTTTTCCAGGAGACTCTTAGAGCACTTGTGGAAACGGAACTGTCTCTGTAGTTTCACAGATTGTAAAGACACTTCAGGTTCAGTTTTGATTTAATAAGTCTTCCAGCAAAATGATAGCAGTAGAATTGCAGAAGAATTGCCTTACAAGGTGCCTTTCACTGATAACAAAGCACAAGTAGTCCTGACTTGCCTTATATAGGGATGTTTTAAATTAAATTTCCTTGTCCTGTAAGAGCTCCAGGTCTTCAGCCTCCATAGAAATGAATGTGTTCTTCCACTGCCTGAGTACTCCTGTGAAAGGAGACCTCAGGGCTTAAAAAAAGGTTGTCTGTTATAGAGTTTTTCTTTATGTTTGGGCACTCAGAATCCATCTCACGATAAAAACAGGTCCAATCTGGTCCTTTGTGGAAACTTTGAGACTGGAGGAACATATATTTTGAGGTGCAGGTTGCCTTTTAAAAATAATGTTTTATATTCTTTCAATTTTGTTTCTTTTGAAAAGGAAAGAAAATATATTCCAAGTCATTGTAGGGTTCACATTCATGTAGGTCACTGAAGAAATCCTTCTGGGTCATTGATACCTGTGCCATTTTGAATTTGATAGTTCTATACCCATTGTGGAGAATATATATGTCTCTTTGTGAAGGTCCCCAAGCAAATATCTGCTAGCCTTGCCCATGATATCTTTATTGTTTTGCTATTTTAACTCGATCTGAGCCTACTGAGAGCAGCTGCCTAAAGGTACAGGAAGAGATCAAGATGATTTCTGTTCTCTTGGCTTGTTGTAGTTGAGGTGGATAAATTCAGCTTAGCAAGCAGACTTTGCTTGTGCACTGCTGAGAAGGATCCACACTAAACTGCTCCGTTGAATACAAATATTTCTATCCATTTGGACATTGATTGCTGTTAACAAGTGCCACATACAGCTCCTTCTGTTTCTTGTGATCTCAGAATCACCTGTACTCTCTTGTTCCCACGGTGCTTAATGCTGTTTCAGAACTTTCCTAGGGAATTTATTGTGGTCATGGGTATTTGTGCATAACTTTTAAATCTATTTATGGCTATGTGATGCTTTTAGGGTATTTGGAATTAATATTCTGCCATTTCTTAAATGGTGACTAACTCCAAAAACATTTTTACTGTTCCATATCTAAGTGTCGCAAAGCAAATGAAAAGAAGTTTGCATGTGTTGTCTTAACAACAAATAAAAAGACGGAATTTCAAGTATTCTTTTCTACTACTGCTGATGAGTAACACATGTTCTGTGTTTTCAAACCCCAGCACTTCAGAAAAATGAGAGATCCCTGTCTTCTAAAAGTCACATGCTTTGATTTAATGAATAAGCAGAATACACAGCACAAATCAGTGAAAACCAAAGTGCTGAGAGAACATGCAAGGAGGGGAAATAAAGTCTGTATAAAATTTAGTAGCAATTTGATGCTGCATTAAGTAATTTACCAAGCCTCTTCTTGCATATCTAATGTCTGAAAACAGCAGACTGGCCTGGGTCCATGTGTCAAACATGGAATTGTACATGTGAAAAGCTACAGACGGTCTTTTTAGCTGGTCTAGACTTGCACTTATGTGTTTTACTGGATTTGAAATTTGGTTTTTGAAGGTTCAGCAGTAACTGATTTTGTTGTCTTTAATAAGCTCTATGAGGAGACAGAATGAAGACTAAAATAATAAGAACATGACAAAAGTATCAAGAAGCTAAATAATTATCCTTAATAATAATGAATATATGCCTAAACCACTCTTCCACTGCTTCTAAGGCTTATCTATTACTACCAAAGGGACATTGTTACAGTAAATGTTCTTCTCGTTTGACTCTGGATAACTTTTGCCCTTGATTTCATCTGTTAATCAGAGGCTGATTTAAAAACCTAATTCTTCTTCAAAAGCTGCATGTCCAAAATTAGCTTTAGAAATTGCTATTTTTTCTTTTTTTAAAAATCAAAATTACTTTTTGCATTATTTTTCTGTACTTTTTCTCAGTACAAAAAGCGATTAAGCTATTGGAGAGAATCCTGTAAAAGGCCACTAAAATTATTAAGGAGCTGGAGCACCTCTCCTATGGAGAAAGGCTGGGAAAATTGGGGCTGTTCAGCCTGGAGAAGAGACAGTGTGGGGGATCTCATACATGGGAAACTGGTGGCCGTGCGTGGGTGTTGAACTGGGAAAGTCCCTTCCAACCTCGACCATTCTGTGATACTTCTGTACCTGTATTTTTGTGCCCTAGTTATGCTTTGAACTAAAAGCAAATCCTGAACAAATTCACATTTAATCAGTTCCAGTGCAATTCCTTTCACATTCTGCACGGTGACGAGCACACTGATAGCAAAAGCTTGATTTCCTTTGTATCGCCCCTTGGACTTATGTGGCATACCCTTGAAAATACCAATGAGCTGGATAGTAACAGTTTTTGGATCAGATCTCTGAAATTTGGTCACCTAGCATTAATTACTTGATTGCAAAGGCAGCAAGTAGTAGATCAACTGATGATTCTAAAATGGGCTTCAAAATGGGTGCTGAATAGAGCAAAACGATATCCACAATTACTCGTATGTGTAAAATTGTGTATCAAAAATATCTGTGATGAAAGTGAGACCTTTTTGAAAATACTGTGGATTGGAAGGCTATTGCATTAGAAATGAGAAGTCTTTAAGGCAAAGTGTTGTATGGAGAAGAAGAAGTATAACTCACTCTGTCAAGCATTCTAATTTCCAGGTTCCTGTTCTATTATAATTAAGAGATAACAGTAATAAATAGAAGGATAGCATCTTATGAAGGAAATAAGATAGAAGAATGAATATATCACTTTTACTTCTCCTATAACTTCTCCTTGATTTATTTCTGGTTTTTTTTTTTTTTTTGGTGATAGCGTTGATCACCCTCTAGCTCAGATTTGATAAAATAATAAAGATAATATTGTTCCCATAGGTGTTATTACTGCTTCTATATCTAGACATCACTGAAGAATTCTACCTTTTTTTTTTTTCTCTCCATAAATAATGATTAAGACACAGGGGTCTTGGAGTGGAGGGAGAAAAGAGATAGGGAGGAGGTTGGCTCACTTTTGTTTAAATGTTTCGTGTACCTCCAGTTTGCTCAAAGATAATTGAGAAGAAGAGATGTAGGGGACTGATTGAGACAGAGCAAATAAAGACAGATAATATTTTCAGATGGACTGCGTGTGTTTATAAATGAGAAGGCAGGGCAGGTATAATCTTAGACCAAGATTTTTGATGAATGAAGACATTTGAGGCATCAAAGCTGATACTGAGTTATATAAACATGCTGTGCCTACAAGGACTTTGTTATACAATATGGAAACAATCTCCTGATAGACATAAAAGGTGAACAATTTTAGGATCCCATTTTTTATTCAGTATTTTCACTCCAGTGACGTTATTCACTACGTCCAATCTACTGATTTTATACCAACAGCTCAGCACCCTGTAAGTCAGATTGCTATTTCCAGTTTCTGGCTGTAGCTCTTATCATGATGACAACCCCCTCCAACTATTCAGGTATAGCACATACAGAAAACAATGGACTTTATTGGTAGTTATTCTCCACCAGATGAATGTACAGCATGTTGGATAACTACCTACTCCTCCTAAAGGAATATGCTGGAAGAGTTATATTCAAAATATATTTTTTGCCCTCGTCTGCTGACAAATTGTTTAGCTGGTTGCTCGTCATAGCAAGCTGTCAGCCATATGGACGCCATTCAGCCATTTTTCCTCCTCAGAATGCTGTTGAGCAGGGCCCACACAGCCAAATGTCCGTGAGCCCTGCGATTCAGAGTGACTCAACAGAGCCGAGAGAAAGGCTGCAATTTCCTCAAGTGGCAGCAGGCACCTGTGTCTCTGCTTTACTCATCTTCCTGTCAAAAAAAAGCCCTCCAAAGAACCCTCATGTACATAAATTTAAGTTCTGTCTGCTGGGCTGCAAGGTTGCATAACTCTCGACTTTACTGATGTGGTTTTGCAGCTGTAACAGATGAGTAATATTAGATAAAATGGATGTAAAAATAAAATAAGAAGAGCATGGCAGTCTGCGATAACCTTGGTCATGTTGCAACAGAGAGGGAGAAAAAAACATGCGAAAGTTGTCAGCTGGTGTGGAGACACTGTTATTAAAATAGAAATAGTATGGAAAAATCATGGCTCAGATGAGCTTCTAAGGGATTTTCAAGCAGCCATAAAAACTTGCAGTTATATTACACTAATTGTTAGTTTACCGTTGGACTTCCTAACAGTAATAGCTGCTAACCAGCAAAATCTTCATTGGAACATTTTCCTAAATGTATCATCATTGGCTTAGTCATGTAGAAATGCCCAGGGAGCCGACAGGCTGTCCATGATGGTTTTTTATGCCAATGATATCTTTTTCTGTCCCAAGTTTAAAGAGGGGACAAAGGGACCTGCTCTGTCCCCCTTTTACTTTGATTTCATGGTCCTGGGTGCTTAGAGCTTTAGATCCTGGAGGATAAAGGGGAAAGAGTTGTGTAAAAATGAAATATAATTTTGAATTTTCTCATTAGCTTGACATTTTCTGACAAGCTCCAAGGCAAAGAGAAACACCACCACAGTTTGGTCCCTACTCCTGGATCACATGGTTGATCTAAACCCTGTTTGGGTTTTGGCCATCCATTGGCCTCCCTCATGACAATAAGAATATTTTAAACCTTTCCGAATGATCACGGTTTTGCTTAGCTGCCCACGCTTTGCCATGGTTACGTGAAAAAGTAACTCCATGACACATGGTTGGCATTTCTTGCGTTTGTTTGTTTGTTCAAGCTCCGGGAGGGTTATCAGTGATCTACATCCGAGAGAGGAGGCTTGAGTTTACATCCCTCCAGCCCCCAGGCTGTTAATTTTAACAAAGCTGCCAGAGTTGGCACATTGGATGCGTTTGGGGCGTGCCAGGGTGGGGGCGGTGCAAGGGGGATGTGCTACCATCAGCAGGTGAAGGTGGGAACCAGATCTCCTGTGGGGCGTTGGGGAGGGGGCACAGAGACATCCTGTGCCATAGCTGTATTTATTTTTAAAATTGTTTGTGGCATGGAGATGTCACTGATGCAGGCTCTGGCTCGGGGAGGGGTGGCGATGACCTTGGTTTAAAGCGTGTGGCTCTGCATTGGCCAGGGTGACCCTCACAAAGCTCCTGGTCGAAATGTTTTCCTCTGATACATAATTATGTTAAAATTGGTGACCTTGTGTGTATACATTCTTGACAGCAGTTTCATCCATTGGGCATTTCATTGGTGGATCCTGCCCGGAAAAGTAAGGAGATGGTTTTGAAAATTAAGATCGGATCAAAGGCTGAGCATCTTTGGTGTCCCCGCACTACTTGTGTTGTCCTGTAGCTCCCAAACCAAAATTCCCTTCTGACCATCTTTAATATGTCCCTTTCAGTTTCTTGACTATTGAGATCTGGTACAGGTAATTTATAAATATTCTTTACGTAGCAATGTCTCAGTTGTGAGTCAAGCAACAATTGCATTGCAATAAAAGCTGCAGATTCAACTGAAGTGATGCTTTTATTTATGATTCTAATCAATCAGGAAGATTAAAATCAAATGATAGTTCTAAACTTGCCTTGCATTTGCACTGATTGAGTAATTTCTGAGGGGGAGTGGGTTTCCTCTCTTTGGTAGTCTTTGAAGATGTTGATTGCAAGCGAGTATAAAGCTTATATTTCCTCAGGGAAATATTTAATGGGAAATATTATAAATATTTTTAAAGAAATTATGAAATACAGTAGATTCCTTTTGCCTTTTTAGTCATTTAATTTTATTAGGCAATTGTGAATAGCCACTGAGAATCACCAATAAGAGCATTAACCACTGAAAGAGTGTTAGTTTTACTTAGTTTCCACCCAATTATATCCTCGTGCAAAAGCAGATTCCAAGAAGATGTAGAAAAAACATTAAAAACATCAAATTTCTACAACTTTGAAAAGTAATTGAATTGCAACTTTTTTTGCTCTGCTTCTACACCAGAGGAAACATTCCATATGATTAGTGAACAGACATATTGTGGTTACTGTATTTGTCCATTTTTTGAACTGACAAGCTCTTACTACAGTTTTTAGAGTAAAAAAGAAGTGAGTCCTGCTGAACTAATTTACTAATTAGCTCTTAAGATTGTATGAGATGGGTGTTGAAATAATTACATTGAAGGAATGTTCTTTACACCTGCAAGTGAAGCAGCTGTTGCCAAAACCTCAAAAATATCCCTTCAACAAACTTTCCGTCTACTTAATGACTTTTCCCATTGGTGATGGTGTTTGGCCTATTACACAAACATGAACTGCTTAAGACATTAAACCCAAGTTATGTTTTGAGGATTTTAATAAGTCGTTGTAAAGATAGAGCTTAATGTATATTGTCCTGCTTTAAATTTAATTTTAAATAGACTTATTAATAAGAAATATAAAAGAACATAGCATTTTTAAAAATTAGTTTATACAGCTTTTGGAATGCTGATTTAGCTGGTTTTGCACTTCATGTCCACAGATTTCAAATGGCATTAGAGTGGGCCATGTGTATCCCCTAAAACAGACTTTTCAGTGAATATGCTATTATTTGTATCCATGTTAATACAGATAAAATCCTTATTAACAAGAGGAAATTATTTTCTGGTTTTTAGTGGGGCTAATAAGACCACACTCATTCTTTCCAAGTTACATGGAAGAATTTTTCAGTCAAGGACACAACTGAAAGCTAAGGACCTATGGCAGAATTATCTGATTTTACTCGGCATTTGTTTAACTGTTATGTGTATTGCTGAAGGCCATTTACTCTGACAAGTAATGTCAAATAAACCAGTAATAAATCAAAACAGGAGATAGAATACAGTTCTCTTTCCTTTTTTCATACTTTGGCAAGGTAAGGAGGGGTTTATAGACTACTGAAACTTGAAGGATTGGTCACATATGGAAAAATATTTTTTCATTGGGGCAATTCTGTAAACTTAAGCCTCTCAATGTGTTATGGAAGTTGTTCCTAACTACGTATTTTAACAGTATCTAACTCATAGTATGTACAGTCTTTTGTGTGTGACCAGCAGTGACTGTTTCTTTTTAATGAAGATTTCCCCCCTTCTCTAGTTCTATAATACAATAAAACATGTGACATGAGAACATACATATATATATGTGTATATATATATATATATATGAATGATGCTTGTGCCTTTTATAATATGATACACTTTCTTGCTATAGACAGACCTTAAAATTGAAGTTCTGGTCAGTAAGTGTACTTGCAATTATAAATCCTGAAGTTTATTGGTGGCTGCACTGGATAATGGCCCCTTTGCACCAAGAAGAATTAATTTTTTTATTATTAAATGTATTTTTAAAAAATTACTTGTTACCTTTTCTTGCCATGCTTTCCTTTAGCAAAATAAATCTGTTCATCCAAGGATTAGAATAACTATTTAGAAATGGACTTTGTTTCAAATCCTTCTTTACCAAAATGGCTGTGGGATTCAGTACAGGATAATTCACAGTTTTCACAATATCTTTTTCATAAGGGGAATTTCCATATCAAATTAGAAAAGATTAAGGAAAATGTATGCTATGGTTTTCACAGCTGCTAAAAAATAATCAGCATTTTTTAATATACTAATGAGATCCTTGTCTTGGTTTGAAAGACAGGTATCTGCCAAGGAAGGCAGGAACCTCCCTTGGACTAGGGAACATGACTCCTTTTCCTTCAGAATTATTATAACTTTGAAATCAAGGACTTTCAGGCAAGGATATGGGGAGGGGGTGTAACAGTTCTTTACTGGTGTCTATAACGAGGCAAACAATCAACAACAGCAGCAGCAATACCAAACAAAACCAAAAACACGGTGGCAGATGTCCCTGGGCTGTCACATGCTTTCCTGTTTGGTGCAGTTCCAGTCACAGTCAGCAGGGGCGCTGTTGGCTCCCGGCCGGGCAGGGCAGGTGCAATGACTCCTGTGGGCCCGCAGGGGGCGCTGTGGGGCGAGGTGAGGGCTGTGTCACATGGTCAGGGCTGTGTCACATGGTCTGGTCTGTGTCACATGGGTAATGGCAGACGGGCTGGGCAGGGATGGCGTGAGCAGGACAGGCTGGGCAGGGTGCTCAGAGCAGGGAGATGGAGCGGCAGGATGGGCTCAGCCGGGCTGGCCTGCAAAGGGTGGCAGGTCACTCACATGTTACTCACATGTCGCCTGCGTGTCGCCTGCGTGTCACATGCGTGTCACTCATGTGTCACTCATTGCACTGTGTTTGAAAGACAGGCATCTACTAAGGAAGGTGGGAACCTCCTTAGACTGGAGAATGTGACCCCCCCTTTCCTTCTGAATTATTATAACTTTGGAATCAAAGGGCTCTCAAGGAAAAGATATGGGAAAAAGGAATAACAGTTCTTTACTAATATTTAGAGCAAGGCAATAATACAGAAACAACAGTTTAAATAGACAAAGTCAGAATACAACCCGCACCCTGTCAGGGTGGTGCTGGCAGTGCAGTTAAAATGATGGCTGCAGTCCCGTTGGAGTGATGGATGTGCTCTTGTTGAAATGGTGATCTTGTGGAAAGGTCTCGTCGGTCTCTGGAGGTCCAGCGGTGGCTCTTGATCTCTTCTCCTCCGGGAATTCAGTGGAAAAGGTACCCCAGTGTTCCAGGGTACCTGCTTTATGCAGGTGGAAATGTTCAGTTCCTCCCCTCTGGGCAGGGCATCTCACAATGAGCTGATGGAATCTTACGAGTCACTCCTGGAGCCCTTGATGGCCATGGGCAGAGATAGCCCCAATGGTGTTAGCAGGGCTGGGTCATGCTGAACACAAAGAACACTGCCCCACCTGTTTTAACAGCTTATGGAGATGGTAATAGAATACATACTTCTGGTTACACCTTCCGTGTAACCTAAGACAATCCTGAATATTTAAAAATCAGAGAGGAAGGATTAATAGTGGTGGAACAATTCAAACAAAAGTAAGAAGTTTTGGAATCTGAAAAATCATCCCAGTCTCTAAGCAGAGCAAAACATCAACTTTATTTAAAATGCAAAACTAAAGAGAATTCTTTAAAATGTATTGACGTAGTAAAACTCCATGGGAGCTTTGACTCATTTGTGTGTGCATTTTAATGGTGTTTGGGGCTTTTTTCGTGCCAAAAAAGGGGAAATGCACAGTAGTGTAATATGGTGTTTGAATGTTGGAAGAGATAAAAAATTGAAGTCATATTTAGCTGTATATAGAATAGTAGACTCTACAAATGTCAATTAACAGTATCATGTCAGTTTTCATATTGTGGTTTGTTCCATTTTTTGGACACTTATTCTTCACTAAGCAATCATACATTTTTACCTCAACTATGTTATCTATTGTCATGTTGATTAATTCACGTAGTCATTGAAATAATTTTTTAATTAAGTAACTTTTGTTTAAAATTGCTGATAAATAGTGGGGAAAAAAACCCCAAAGACCCAAGAAAACATTGTATTTCTAAACAGCCAGTTCTGTTAATACATAGTTTTCATCATATATTTCCATTTGTTTTTAATTACTAAATACATTTTCCTGAAAATTACAAACTCTCGTGGGTTAAAGGTTCCCCTGCTCCTGCTGCTTGTTTCTTTCACACAGACATCCTTCCGTGTTTCTGGCAACCAGACTATCTTTGCAGCAGCACATGGTAACACACTGCAAGCTATGAACACTGGCTTCAGTGAGAAACAGGGAGCTTTTGGACAACACAAAGCCTGGATCAGATCTCAAGGTGGTGTAAACTGATTTAGTTCTGACTTGGGCCAGACCTTCAGGTTCCCACTATCTGAGCGTCTTATCTGTGTATAAATATTCACATAAATATCTGCAAAACCCACTGACAGGTGAAAACTTAAATTACATAGTGGCAGAATCTCTGTAAATAATAAAATTTCAGGCTTGCCATACAGCATTCCTTTGGCTTTTGTGGTTGACTTTGTACATATATTATATATATAATGAGCATATGAGATGGCTTTCAATGAGAGCAGTATCTGTATTGCATGAATTAACAGTAGTTTTATCAGGACTGGGTGAAGTCTTCATCTAAACAGGAATGCTGCTCAGCAGCATAGTTGTGATCATGTCATATGTGAGGGAAAAGTGTATTTTACTCAACAGTTCTAGTAAGGCTAGAAGGGAGAATTAAAGCATTTTCGTTCATCTATTATATCCAGAAGTAATATTTTTCACTTAATTTTATTCGTGGTTTGTCTTCCATTTCAGACTTTAAGATGGCAATGTTACAGAACAAGCTTTCTCCCAAAACTGGAAAAAAAAAATAAAGGCAGGAAAATATATTCTACTCTAAATCTTTCTTTTGAATATATTCCTTCCTTAGGAACTGTGCTGGTGTAGAATAATTTTTAGGACAAAAGGTTAGGCGGCATTAGGCAATGTTAGCAGCCAGCTCCCAGCTCTGGGAAGCAGTGCTGTGGCACAAATCTCATACCTGTCTGCCAAGCAGCTTGTGGGACAATCCTGTGAGCTGGACTGGGGTACTGTCTGCATTAAAATAAAGCAGAATAGAAGATTTGAAATTGTCACCTCAGCAGATACCACCCTACCACAAACTGTCCATGCTTCAAGGGATATGGGAATCTTACTCAACGAAAGAGTGCCAGTAAAGGAGAATTCAGGAGAGACCAGCCACATCAAGCTGTTTTATTCTTTATCAGCATCCAGTTAATTTGTATTAAAAGCTGGCTAGATAGCTGGGAGTGTCGGGAAGCCTATATGCTAATTGCCTTCAAAAATTAATGCATCAGAGCCACTGGGGCATTTCTGTTGTGGTTTTAGATTATTAATATAAATTATGAGGTTATCAAATACAAATGTGAAATTGTCAGGCATATGCTCAGATATCATCTTCCTAAGCTGTGCAATTAGTCAGGGTGTCATCTCAGTCTTCAAGCAACCAGAAACTTCTGTTTCTACATAAAACATCATCAAGGTATTACAAAGCCTTTGGCGATAGAACACAATTAAAATACCTCAAGCAGTGAAACCCATTAATATAAAACAGGCGAAGTTCAAGAGAAATAGTTGGGGCATGCCTCCTTGACGGTGACAGGAGCACAGAGCCCTCGCAGATTAAATCACCCTGCTGAGAAGCCGGGGTGGGTCTCTGCATTGTAATGGCACTGCAGTGCCTGAAAGATAATTTGGACACCTCTGTGCCACTCCTCAGTGCCTACAGGCAGCAGTGCTCCTTCCTTTGTGAGTTCAAATCACACCAAGGCAGGAATAGAACAGCACAATGCAGATGTTTGTGTTACCAGCTTCAACTGCAGCTGGATTGGACTGTCCTGCTCTCCTCCTGACTCCCTCTGGTCCCATGGCTGAATCCTTACAGCCCATCTGTAAGGGCACAAACAGTTCGAGCAGCTTGGATGCAAGCTGCCTCTGCTTGGGAACTCCATGATGGGGACAAACCTGCTCCAATGTGTTCCGCAGGACCAAAAAAACCAAGGAAACCTCCCCCCAGCCCACAATTAATCATATCCTTTGAGATCAAGAATTCTCTGTCAGCATGCTGAGTTACAAAAACAAATTATACAGGCACCTTCTTAGCATTTATGCAGTGCTTTTATAGTAAACCTATAATGTTTTCATCTTTTCAGCATGAAAAGAATGAGATACACTGCACCATAGTCAATCAACTGTCCTTGTAGACACTTTGCTAAGTTATCTTCATAGATGGTTTTTGAAAATTAGAGTTAAAAGAGTTCAGAATAGTTGCATAGAAAAATTATGTGCTGGAAACTTTCACTTCACTGTTACTGCATTTACACTATGTAGAGTTTACATTATGCACATAAAGAAAACATCTGTATTCTCTAATTATAGAAGCTTTAATAAACACCAGCTTTGAACCATGACTTTCTCTCTATCCATAGAAGCCCAGCATATGCAACTGCAAGACATTTCCCTGTGCTACCTTTCTGATGTCCCACAGGGAACTTGACCCCAAACAAGTATCTCTGTGCAGATAAAGGTAGGGTCTGGATAAGCTACTTTTTAAAATCTACTGAAGTTTCCAGCTGTGAGGATTTCTGGATGGCAACATCCCATCATTGCAAAGAGAACAATTTATTTAATGTAAACGTGTACTGAGCTTACAGATGAAAATCACTCTCAGTCACTACATGCATAGCCTGTCCTTGAAAGGATCATCAATCTTCACTGTTTTTATATATCATTACTGAATTGCTCATCATTTAATTAATGTACTGCAACCTTAAAGAGTGGACCAGGTATTTTGCTGTCATCCCACCTGATGGCACTCTACTTTTCAAGAGGGCAACATCTTTTCCCACCACAGCAGTCATGAAAGGGTAGAGCTATAAGTGCTCAACTCCAGATGTACATCTTATGTTTTTTTTCCAGGCAAGTAGAGCTACGTATCATTCTCTAGTGAAATTTTATCTTCTAATGTAGCATTTTGTCTTTCATTTTTTCTGCTGTGGGCAATCTAGTTATTGTTGAAAATGATCAATCTAGCAATAATAATTGTACCAATAAAGCTTCCCTGTGCTAGCTTCTGTCATTAACTGAAAAATATGTTTTTACATATAAAGGTATGATTCTCTGTACCACGTACTTTAATGAAATCTACATATAATATGTGCTATACTTCCATTTCAGAAGTTTTTATGATTTGCTCAAGCACTTAGTCAGGGTCCCTGGCATGATTTATTACCTGGTTAAAATTCATAAGTGTCATTTCCTGTAAGTGGTTACAGACTTCCCCATTAACACCTGTATAACATCACTGTAGATATTACACACCAGATGACACCTGCCAAAATCACCTTGCCCTCTGCACCATCACCTGGCATCCTGCAGGCTCCAAACATGCACCACAGTGAATGCTCTGGAAGCTGCCCCTTCCATCATGATTCCTTGTGCCCCTGACTGAGGACTCCTGTCACCAGTCATACCCTGCAAACTGCTTTTTAATTGCCACTGTACAGGTTTTGGCTTTTATTTGTCAAGCAATTCCTACCCATCTATTCCTACAGAAGCTTTTTTGTAAAGTATGAAGGCTGACTTGGTAAATAAGCAGTGAAATAAATGAACGCTTGGAACAATATGGCAACAATTTGAATGGCTCAAAACTTCTCTCATGATTTGTATGTAATCTGCGTGGGAAATGGCATTTAAAGCTTCAGTGATAAAGGTTTCTCTTTGCTCAAAGGCTCTTGCTGTTTGTCCTAAAATAAACTCAGGGAATGCTATTCAGGTTCCAGCATGTTTCTAGAAATCTGTATTTGTTATGCTTCTGTGTCTTCTTTATCATGTACCACATCTTTATAGAGTCTTTGTCTTGCAGGTTTCCCTTTGAAAGCTGGAGACCAGACTACCTGCAGCAATGGAATTCCCTGCTTCCTAACCTGAGCAGGGGCAGAGGTAAGGAGGAGGGGAAAAATGTTTCTGGGTAATCTCTGTAAATTATAAACTTTTTAGTAAACATTCTGGGTTTGGATTGACTGAAATCTGTTGCTTTGGTTGGAATTAATTTTGACTGTATAAACAACAATTATTATAATGTTTAGACTTGTGAAAGTCAGTAGGAAACTGCTACACATAATTTAAAGTGTGCCATTTTAACTTTATGCTTGGATGATTTCAGTTTGGTAAGAATGCTGATCCTTAGCAAGTACAGCAGAGAGTAGAGGATAATGGACAGGGCATGAATGCTTTGCCATGATGTCCTGTGTCCTACAGGGAGGGTGATCCCAAGCCATGAACTGCAGTAAGCTGGACAGGAACAGTTTGGAAATGTTCGATGGCCGAACAGATGCCCATGGCAGGGCAGCATTAAACGTCTTAGCACCGGAGAGCATTAAACACACAAATATTTACAGGACCTGTGCTCTAGGACGCCTCAGGCTGGAGGAATGTTTGGTCAAAGCAGCCCCTTCCCAGCTTCTTTTCAGGTGCTCTTCACACTGGCAGGGACCAAGCAAGCTGTGCATGTGAACCAAGTCATTGCTTCACTCACAAGCCAGGCATGCTCCAGCGCACCCGTGGAAGTATTCCAGGCACTGAGAAAATCCATGGTAAATCAGGACTTGCTACGTGTGCACGGCAGGCACGGACATAGCTCATGAAAGAAGGCACTTGGGGCCCTAAGTGGCCCTGTGTTTGCAAAGCCAGTCCACAGAGGGCTGCATGGGAGAGCTATTGGCTGCTCCATGCTTCTTCCCATATAAAAAGACAGCTGTGTGGTTGTGCTCCCAAAGGACAGCCCAGTTCTTGTGCACTGGAAAAATCAGCTCTGAAACGACTGAGAAAAATTTATCTGTGTTTCCCAAAGGCAAAAATAGAAGCGTGCTTATGGAGTGTGCTTATAGATTGACTGAATCCAGCACTTTCTTGCTCCTGCTCTATGTCACCAGCAGCAGAGCTGCATTTTGATGAGGAATTCTGTTGTCTGACTGCAACTTCCCATTGTGGGGAACCCTTCACTTCTTTAAAGGAATGTGGTTAGGTTATCACTGACTAGGTTGTGATCAGCTGTATGAAAATACAGTTTGGGATATGTCAGGCAAGGTAGAAAATTGTGCTCTCTTCCCCACAAACAGACAACTCTTTTCACTGTCATTGGGTAAGGCACACACACACCACAGGGAGGCAAGATTCCTGAGCTAATCTTGAATCTACAGCTGATGTTCTGCTTGACTTCTGAGAAGCTTCCTCACATCTCCCAGATTCTGTAAAACAGAGACTGGGAGCACGTGATAGACTTTGATCTTGCGGATTTAAACGCTTTTTGTTTCTGCAAATCCTTTGTTTTCATGCAGTAAATATACTAACTAACTCCTTTAAAACCGCAGCCAGCTGACTGGTTGTATTCTTGTCAATGTTAGTCACTTGCCTGACTTATAACACGACTTACTACTCTTCTGACTGATCTCCTCTTATGTGCCACTTTACCTGAATTCCTTTTGTGAAATTGCCATTAGTGCTTAGGTAATAAAAGCACAGCATCCTGTACACACTTCAATACTTCCCATCACTTAAGAATCTACCTGTCAGGATTGTCATTCTTCTTAGTAGCTGTTCTACAGATAAAATTAGCAACATGATAGAGGCTTTTATCACCGATTAGCTTATTGTAGAACATATTTCATATACCAAGAAATGTGCTGTGTGCCATTTTGGAATGGTATTGTGGTTTCATAACATCCTGGCAGCATGTAGGCAGTGAGAAGCACAGAATTCTGACTTTGCTCTGACTTCATGCTGGAATAACTCCATTGCTTCAAAGGGACAGAAGTGAAATCAGTCAGGTCCAGTAGAGTTGCAGAGATGAGCAGGAGGGTGAAGCAGAAACTGTGAGAGACTGGACTGTTGATGGTTAATGACTCTAAATATTCTGGACTTCATTGGAAGCTATAAACATTCTTAAATCTGCAGGTAAAATTTAATTCATCTTCCTTGTCCATAAATATGTTTGTCAGCCCTGAATTTTTTGTCTGGCTGCTTTGTTTGGTTCCAAGTGTCCTCTTACTCAGTACCAGGAAAGTAACGAATAGCACAGTACCAAACATCACTCTGCTGCTTTCATAATGTTGCTGCTGCTCACGTAGCTTTTCCCAAATTAACTTTTGACTAATTGCTGGGTCTCTCTAAGAAAATAGCTGCAACTGCACAGAACCTAGTGCAGCTGCCAGAGAGGTTTGGTACCTCTCCAGCTGAGATCCGTGTCACTGTAGCTACACAGCTCTTACTGCCTGACCTACTTAAATCAGCTTGGGCAGAGTTACTTGAGCTGCCGTCAGCCCTTTCTGTTTAGGGTAGATGAAGTCTCAGGTCCAAGTGTCAATCATTGCTGTGAAAACCACAATGTTATCCATATGCTCATAAATTATGCAATTATTTGCACAATTTCCTGTCTATAGTATGACTAGTGTTAAGGCTTAGTTAATGAGATGATTATACTTTGGCAGCTGTTCACAGGTATTAACTTTTTTAGAAATATTGAAGTTTGCTTCCCTAAACATAGTTTTTAATTGTGTAAAGAATAGTGACATTTTATATGGTAAGTTTCTATGTACTATTCCTCCTTTGTCTCGGCTAATCCATTGTATTATCCATTTTGGGTGCCCACTTTATACTTCATGGAGTCTTGCAGACCTCATCAGATGAAACAAATAATGCAACCATGAGGGTTTTGAACATAAAGTCTGACAGAGGTTTTGACAAAAGTCTGCTCACGTCTTGAGATTCATTCCCTTCCTGCTGTCCCAGAGTCAAAACTTTCGGGTTAGGGATATCAAGGGACCATTTCTGTCTGTTCCTCTTATTATCCATTTATGGACCTGTTGTCCATGATTGTGTGCAGCTGCTTTCTGAACCTATTGATACTCTTTGTTATCACAAACTCCCATGGCGAGTCTGGAATGGAAAAAATCGGCTTAAATACCATGGTTACACAAAGATAAGCAAGCTTTTTGAATGTTTTATAAAAGGGAATTTCTATGACAAATATATGTCAATACTTTGACTCTTTAGTGTAGCAGATATCTGCATAAACCATGAAAAGTAAGAAAAACAGAGTGATAATTCTGTGTCACAAGACTCTGAGACACAAGAAAGGCAGAAGTGGGTCAGATAAAGGGTTTCATCCATCACCTTTTTCCAACACTCACCTTGATGCTTAAGGTAGATCACAAGCAGAGGGAATACCTATAATTCTGCCTTGCCAGCACTTTCCCCAAGGTTTCAGTGATTTGGAATTCATAGATCCAAAAGTCTTTGGGCTTAATAGAAACCTGCTGTGTTTTTCCTTCGCAAAATTATCTGATTGTTTTTTGAATCGCTACAGTCTCAGCTTCCAAAACACTTTGTTCCCTCCATAGGAATTCTGAAGTTCTGATATTTGCATGGAGTTGCTGTGAGCACCTTGTGTGCATGTGGAAAACTGCACAGATAAATGCTACTTTGAGCAACAAATTCAAAGTGTGTTTACGAGCTGTGAACAGAAAAGAGAGATTGATTTGTTTTGATTTATTCATTTGCATTTTTTAGTAGTGAGATTGGCATGATATGCATGGACCTACTGCCTGGTTCCTGACTGTAATAATGAAATACAAACAGAAGAATGAATGGTGCATGTAATGAGGCCAGTTACATAAGTTATGGGCTTACGTAGTTACACATATATGTGGAATCAAAGATCATTTTTACAGTCACAGCAGCTCGCTTGGACAGATCCAAAGGTATGGTAAGTGTGTTCTATTTCTGAAAAAACAGTCCTGGTTCTGCTGGACTCTTGAAAATGTGATATTTGAAACAAGGCCTCCTTCCTGCTGCAGTCCATGCATGGCTTATCCACCAAAGCCAGGCCTGAACCTTCAGCCCCAGCATGGAGCTGGAGCTGCTGGAAAAAAGCTGGGATGGTGCAGGAGTGTGGGGAAGCTTTGTAAACAGCTCGAGTGGAGCCTTCTGGGTTTAATGTGTTCCATAACCAGTTCAAACAGGGCAGCAACTGAAAACCCCAGATGTCAGAGTTACACAACAGCTCCTTCAGGAAAGCAGCTTCAAGTTTGCAGTGGGCTTTATAATAAACAGCACGCACGAAATGTTCACCCACAGATAGTGAAGTGTTTGCTTTGCTGGCAGTACTCACCCACCATCAACTCTCAGCTCATCCTTTCACAGGGGGAGAGAGGGATCTTCATCCCTAATGCATGTTTTTACATTACCCTTATGTTATTGTGCGTGGGCTGTGTATAGCAGACTTAATGCAGCAATTTGTAGACCTGCATCAATTTAGTGCCTTTTTTTTTTTTGTTCGTAAAGAAATGCTGTACTGAATGGAAATTTGAGGCTTTTTTTTCCACCTGTGCTAAGGCTGAGTACTTTAATGAAAGAGGGTTTATTTTGAAACTTACAGAAGTTTGGTGTTTTCTATTCATACCTGTATCTTTGTATCTCAGCAGTGTTCAGTTATATCTAATCTGTTTTAGACACCTACCATAGGATGTGTGTGGTTACATCCTACAAGCAACTATTTCTCCATCCTCTGAAGGTGTCAAGACTGTGAGCTCTTGCGCTGAAGCTGTTTAAAGAACCTCACATCAGCTATCCTGTTTTAAACATTCAACATTTCTAAAATTTTCTTATGAAGCTCTGCAAATTTAGTGTTTCTAGTGGTCAGGATTCTTCCACATGGCACTGGTTTTTGGCAGGGTATTGTTTTTTACCATATTATGGAGGTATAACAGCAGTGTTACTCTTACAATGACCGAATTTAAAACCTCCAGTCTTTTTAAGCAGAAGGTTGTTTTCATCCTGAAGAATGACTTTAAAGAACCAACACTGACATGTGTATTCTTATTTAGTCAAGAGCAGTGCTTTATTTGGTTAAGAACATAAACCCCAGTGAACTCTCATTAATGTGGACTCACAGTCTGCCCTCAGTTTAGTTAATTAGCCTTAATGAAGCCTTTACATACAAGGTAAAAAGAAGGCTCCAGCTCTGGCACTCCTTCAAGTGCAAGCTGCCATCCCCTCAAATCAAACAATGCTGGACCTACTCAAAAGTGGAGTACTTCTGGTTCTGAATGCTGTAGGACACAAATCTTCACCTGATGCTCATTGCAAGGCTCTGCTGCACAATCAGAAGTTCTCTTATTTTCGTGCACAAGACCCTTCAGCTTTGATGCTCCCTTTTTTTTTTTTTCCTATCAATGCTTGGTCAGTAAGGCTTGACACAATATTCTTATTAATGAGGTGTCTGGCTGTTTCACAGACTTTGTTTTTCATATTGTACTCAGTGTAATGCAAACATGAGAAGACACATTGGATGCTGATTTGAACTTATTATGTATTTATACATTTATTATTGATGGCAGTAGTCTTACCATCTTACCTTACATTACTAGAGAACATGAAAAAGGTAAAGGAGTACAAGTTAGGTTTCCACAAGTCTGAGGAGACACTTCACAGAATGACAATTTCTTAGGTGACTTTTTCACCTCCTATATTTCATCAGCTGTACAATGCACTGCTTTCTCTTGAATGGCCAAGATTCAGAGAGCAAAGAGCAGAAGAATCTAAAAGCTGTTCCTAGCTAGCAACAAACCTTGCTGTAAGAGCAGAGGAGAAAAACAAATTGCTGGGGCCTGTTCCTGCAGTGTTTCAGCAGGAGAGGAGGCCTTCTGAACACTTTGTTAGTGTGTGTTGGTGTGAGGCCATTCCGTGTGGTTCTCCACAGGTTACTGGATCTTACTCCATGCCCATGCATCAAAAGGATCAACATTTCCAGAGAGAAATATCCCCTGGAGATTTTGTGGTACAAAGTCAGAAAGAGCCTCTCCAGCCCATTAAAACGTCACATTTTTAATATAATGAAAGGGCTTCCATGTGTCGCAGGGTCAAAATCTTGTACTGTGTCATCAGCACAATCCTTCCTGTTGAACCAAAAATGTCACTTGTTTGGGGACTGGATTTGAGTTTGTCAGCTATCCAGGCATGATGCAGAGGCTGGGAACAATTCCATTTGTTTATTGCCTCAATACGTTGTGTGCTTACAACAAAATCAGCACTCTGTACTTACAGAGATGAGAAGCTATTGATCAGCCTTCAGCACAGCCCAAAATGTGAGTCTGGGTGAGGAGTACCTAAGCTATCCTTGCTGCTACTAGAAAAACTACAAATGCTTTACCTGTTTTCAACAAATTTTAGTTATTCCACCCTCTCTGTTTCTACTTCAAATTGGAGCTAATATACCATAGGTTCTAAAATTTAAAAGCAAGCTATTTTTTCTTCCTAAGAAGACCAATCATTTTCCTGTATAGAGTTGCTTTCAGTGTCATTGATGCAGGAGTGTGAAATGTTTCTTTTGGACAGCTGGCTTTAGCTCAGCACCGTGGTATCCTGGTGGCTGCTGCTTTAGCCAGGTGGGCAGAACCCTCTTCTCTGGAGGAGATTTGTGACAGCAGATGATGCTGGTGAAAGCCTAAAAGGATTGAGAAATGTGATGAATTTTCCATTCTGTTCCTTCCCATATGATGCCTTTTTCCCAGAATTCTTGGTGGGCAAAAGGCTGCAGTGCAGGAAGAAATAGGTTAATTCACTGCATTTTATTCAACAGACTCTGCTGGCAAGGTCCAGAGGGTCCCCACGTGAGAACTACCAAGACATTCTTGCTCTGATTGAACTGGTGGAATTTCTTTGCTGCAACAGAGATACAATGGGGTCTAATTCACTCTTGGTTTTGGACAGCAGGCGCCTCTTTGTGCTGGGGCAACACAAATGCTCCTACACACTTTGAGTGCACAGTCCTTATACCGAGTGTGTCCTTTCCCATCTCCCTGTCAGATGGGAGCACCCTACACCAGGGCAGATAAACTGAGTTTGTTGCTATTACATATTTTTCTGGTGACTCCATGATTTATCATGAGCTTTCTCTCATGGTTTTTCTCGTATGGAGAGAGCTGTTTAATTTAGCTGCAGGAATGACTGAATCGTGGTAAGGAGCACGTAGGGCCTGCACCAAAGGGTATTTTAAAGGAGTTGAGATTTCCAAAATCTCCTAAAGGTAGTGAGGACTTACTCGGCTTTGACTTTAAATAATTTAATTCTTGTCTTTTGTCATAATTTTCTGATAAGCTCCAGCCTCATTCGGTTAGCATGGTAAGCAGTCCTACTTTGTGAACTGTGTGTTATTTGAAGGTTCAACTTTCATCTAAATTATGCCAAATACATGAAAATAGCATCCTTTCCCTATAAGCATGTAGGGAGGTTTTTTTTCCATAATTTGTGTGAAATAAAAATAGAAGGTAAAAGATGTGACAGAATTAATGTAGTACATAGCTCTGGAGGCATCGCTATCTGGCAGAACATATCCTAATGAAATCATCATTCAAAGGAAACCTTGCTTCCAGTTACAGAATGAATATGAAAATGATAGATTAATATGCTTAAAAGAAAAGTAGATAAATAGACAGAAGGCATGATTGAATAAAATTCAGCTAACTTAGGTTGTTTGCATTTCATTTTGTACTTATAAATCCACATTATAGATGCCTAGCAGAGACTTGGCATTTTCTCCGGGCTTTCCATCACAAAATCATCACTGTGGATTTCTCTGCTGCACCTCTGATTGATATCATCTCACTGACTGTCCTGTGGCAACTACTCCCCAGCAATTTGGCATGTCCTTATTACTCACTTTTAATCAGATAAAATATTTTCTTCAGCAGCTGCTCTTATCCTCACTAGGTTTTCTTAAACTTGCACGAACGTTACTAACAACTGATTAAAGCCCAGTGTGGTAATAGAGGTGTCCTCTTAAAAAAATTGCAATGTACAATGCAATTTCTTCATAGTTTCAATATTTAAGAGACTTTTTTATTATCACATTTGATGGGTTCCATCAGGAATTCAGATTTATTTCAACTGAAGTGACTTTATCTACCTATGTCGACGAAGGCACAGACTCATTTTTTAATTCTGTCTCTTCCTGCAGTTCAGACTGTCCTATCAAGACTGAAATCAGATAATTCTCAGGTGTTTTCTGTAGCTGTTCAGAGAGGGATTCTTTTCTAGTTCCCCTTTCTAGGTTCCTTGTAGTCCCTGTGCTCCCAGCAAAATGCAGGTTTGCCTTGGGGCACTGAGGAGTCAGAATCAATTACTGCACAGCTCTACTGAGCTCCAGGGGTTTAGGTCACCACCTGAATTTCTCCTCCTGTGATGAGCAACTTCCTCTCACCAAGCATGGAAAGGGATATTCAGTATGACTCTGGACCACAGTGAGGAGTGGTATTTTTATTTCCCTCGAGGAACAGTGGTCATATAACCCACTTAAAATAGCTCAGGTTTTGAGTTTTCATTTTAGAGACAAAATTATTCATGGCTAGCCTGAGTTATTACTCGGAGTTATCTTCTTACTTTGAAGAACAATACGAACTTGCTGATGCAATTATAATGAAAATACTATTCTGAGGTAAGGCTATAGGAAGAAAAAGGATATATAAAAGCAATTTAATTTCATGGGTTTTGGAAGCATTGCCCTTCATCTATTTCAGATCTATTTTTATTAAAATTTTGCAGCCTGGAGGTTAATTCATTTTTTAATGTATGTTTGTCTCTCAGAATATTATTGATTTAAGCAGCAGGTTGCATGACAGTGGTCTAGAAATACTCATTTGCATTCATAGTATTTATATTTCCTCTGCAAGAAAAAAAAATGGCCTTTTCTTAGAGCTCCTTGTTTGCTTTTCTTGAGAACTATGCTAAGTGCAGATTGGTTCACTAAGGGGATGATGTCCCATCATCCTCAGGATTATGATGTTTGTACCACAAAACCCACAGGCCTCCCCACAGGCATTATGTTCTTTTTCCAGCCTGCTGGCTGAGCCTGAGGTGGCTGAGCAGCTGCTGAGCACCACCTGCCCTGCTAGAGACCATAACTTCTCCAGCAGTGATGCTCTGTAATGTTCATTAACGGGGTGTTCAAACCAGAACCTAATCCTGAAAGTGGAAGCAGTAGTCATGCAAGAAACTGCTGGTTGATCTCATAAAGTGAATTTATCCCCTCTCTGATCCTGCAGTTTTCTATGTGTTACTATATTAATTAATTCTTTGAGCCCGGCCTGCATTTCGTGCTGCTGCTGCAAAATGCCATTTTCAGAGGTTCAGTGTATCCCAGGATTTCCTGGAGAAATCCATTGGAGTTTAGTTCTGGTTTTGAAATCAGGTGGCATTCAGATTCAGACAAAGCTAACCTTATTTTGCATGTCTTGCAAAAGGGACTTTTATAGCTTAACCTTTAGTTTAGAAATATAATTCCAGCAGAGCTGCGTCTTCCTATGTGTTTACCAAAGTGTCTGAGTGTATAATGCCATATACAAACCTCAAACATGAAGAAAAAATAATTTGCTCCTACCACTTTTACACACAATATTTGCTGGCTTTACACATCTATTCTTTTAGTCACATGATAATTATTTTTTTACATTTCTTACTTTTCATTTAAAATGTAAATGAAATTTTGCTCTCGCAATTACTGAGAAAACATCAGACTGGTGTTTTCCAAATGATCCAACCCAAATAAAGCTCAAATCAGAATGAACCCAAAGGCTCAGAAGGCCTCAGAAATCTGATAAAAATTTCAGGTGGGATCAATCTCACAATAATTTGTTTAAAGTTGATTTGAAGTTAGGATTTTAGGAACTCACCCACTTTTCCAAGATTCTTACCTACATCTTTCACGTTCAAAATCCAGATTATGATTTCTCAAGTTCAAAATCTGGACTACGTCTGGTTCCCTGCTGATAAATTTACCACCAGAAAACAAGCGGAAATTTTGGAGAAGAATGATTGCTCACTGCCTGAGAAACCTAAACCAAATAAATGAATTGAAGGCACAGTTCTGTGTCCCATCTCCATTTGTCTTAGAAGACATCACACCAGGAAGACTCCTGAGAGAGTGAAATGAGTCCCCTTACTTGTGTGCACTGGATCTTGCTGCCTAGGAGCTGCACATGTAATTGCACAGTGTACCTGAGCTGTATTTAAAAATAGGAGCCCTGAGAAACAGAGAGGTAAAAGCTTGAATTAGCACAATTATCAGACAGCTCCATATCAGTTTTATTTATAATGAATAATTCAGAGCATCCCAAGTCCCTCATCAGGTTGGCTACCATATTCCACGGAGTTAAACATGGGGCAGAGAACAAGACACGAATTACAAAATCCTCTTGGAAATGTCACACTGTTTTGAGACCATCTCATCAAAATAATTCAAAAGTGTTTTGCAGTACCAAAGCAAAGTGTTGGACTGCCAGAAATGGGAATCCTGCTGTATTCCACATCCTCCCCTCATGCCAGCATGGAAGGGTTGCACTGTTGGTGCCTATATGCTGCAGCCATCTCTTCTCCCTGGAGCCTCTCTTCGCTGGTGCTGTCTGACTGAACTGATCCGTGTTTCTGAACCTCAGCCAACACAGTGATCACTCACTTGAGTTGTTCAACACAAGGGCAGTAAACACAGTGTAACTGGAGAGTGGTTGTAAGCCCTGCTTTGATGGCCTCTGAGCACTGGGTGTCCTGCTGTGCACGTTTTCTCCTTCAAGAGCCTGGATCAGGCTAATTACCTGCCCAGTGAGCTCTGCAGAATGAGCAGAGCAGCATTTCCACCCATTCACTTCTCTTAAAAAACGATGTTTGCCATTGGACAAGACATTTGCTTCTTGTGATGTGTTTTGTATGCTTGCTAGAGCAAGGAACTTCCTCTGAAATGGGAACCTCTACCCAGAAGCTTTAGGGTTTCCAGCTTGGCAATTCTGTATGAAAAACACTTCCTGCTCTCAAAAAAATTTAATTCTAACAACCTTCTAAGGCTGCTCTAAAGAGAGAAAATCAATAAAACCCTACTCAAGGTGTCACTTGGACATTTCAAAAGCCTAATAAATAATGAGTCAATCGGTAAGTGATATGTTGATGTGTGTTGGTGCTTAACTATATGCAATGGATTAACTTTCTGATTTGACTGATTTAAAATTCACTATGTGCACTCAGCTTTCTTATTTTTTTTTGAGAGGAAGCCATGAATGAATGCAACAACTTCATTCTCTTTAGCACTTTAAAATATGAATTACTGAAGTTAGTAGTAGTATTCATAGAACACTAATTCTATTCCTTGCATACAGAAATATTAAAAATGACAATACTATCTGAGCAACTTCCAGCTGTGCATGGTGATTTTATACCCTCTTTAAAGAGGTGAAGGTGGGAAGGGAAAGAGTTGGTCCAATTACTAAAACAGCTATACTTGCCTCTGTGAATGTTCTTGAGAAAATAATGATGGAAACAATATTGACATTTGCAAGGACTCTGGTGGAGCCAGTCGCCTTTTTATCTGCAGAAAATTATGTCTTCTGTAGAGATTTGTGTCCTCTTCATTCTAGAGCTGGGAACTCTACCCTCACTCTGAGAAGGCACAAACCTCATGCCACACAGGCTTTGCTTCCAACCAATTGCCAGTATGGAGCATTAGCCAGTCTTTCCATTGTCATGGAATGGTCAGTCCGTGGCACTGACCATGACAACAGGTGAGACATATCAGAACTACTCCTGGACCCTCAGACTGATTTTTGCATTGTTTTGCTATATGGCTGCCATTCAGAACAAGGAGAATATCTCTGCCAAGGTTGAATATTTTGAGAATAGAGAAATTACCTTTATAAATACTGCAACAGGCCTAAGGGACATTTTCTTCCTTACACAGTATTAATTTTAAAAGCAATCAGATCTCTTAGGAGTGCAATGCCACATGAAGTGATTTAAAGTATAGAAAATGAACAGAAAAGTTAGCATTACCATTTCATCCTTGCCATTGTTTCTGTTATGCCCAAACTTCACAAAATACAATAATGCATGTAAGAGATCTGGCTGGCTTACGTCTGTCCATCCTGAGGCACAATGGGAGGAATCAAGAATAGAGCAGCTGCCTGAATTCTGAACCGTCTTGTTTTTTATAGGCTCTTACATAAGCCTTTTTTTCCTTCTGACTCTGTATTTACCAAGTCAAGGGTCTGTCTCATTGTTCCATTAGTGCACTACCTGAATTCACAGCAAAGCAAGGAAATATGGCAATAAATCTTATTAGATGTTGTTGTATGCGGAACACAGTCCCCAGGGCTCTCCTGAGCGAGCCACATCCCTCTCGAGCAGATATCAAAGAGAGTAAGATTATGTGCAACAAAAGAGAACAACAAACTTTTTCAAAATGGTGATATCTAAACTGCACAGCAAAAATGCCATTCTTGGGGAAAGCGAGATTTTTCGAGTGATCTGTGTATAGAGCCACTGATGGGCTATGTGAGAAGAGGGCACAAAGTGCTCCTGCCCTCATTCCTGTCTCACCCTCCATGTTCTTGGCAGGAGTCTGAGAGGGCCAAGGCTCCAGGGGCTGCCCTGCTGTTTTCAGACCCCACAGTTGATGAACTTCAAATGTTAGTCTGACTTCAGTCTAACTCATGGAAAGGATCAATTTTCCCACACTTCGATCTGAAGAGAGAAGCTGCAGTGTTTAAAAGCGTGTTTCTTGCCTTGCAAAGGGCAAGGTGCCGGGCTCGTTTGTCCTTAATAAGTTGCAGCTCTGAGTTTTTCTGAGAACACTGGGATTGCCTCTCTGCTGCTTTGCTCTGCTTTGTGTACCTGCTGGATCTGTGATGTGTCTTTGAGCTGGCCTGTCTGCTTGCCATGTTGTAACTTCTAATTGGGCTGACATTATTTATAACCCACTCAAGAGATACAGGTAGGCTTTCAGGTGTTTCTGTCCACCAGGTGAGCGTTCATTGCAACTGAAACCTCTTGGGCTTCTCCTGGCTCTCAAGGGGCTCCGCACTGGGCCAGCACGAGCTTCCGCAGCACTGTCAGGAATGGAGTGTTTCTTGGCATGTGCAGGAGCTGAATGCTGGGCACCTGGAGAACTTTAAAATTGAAATAGGTACCTACTTAGGTTTAAGAGCCTTCTGAGCTGGGCAGCAGCTGAGCAAAAGTTTTTAGTGTCACTGCTCGTAATTGCAGCCGACTTCTGCCTGGCTCGGATACCTCAATACTGTTTTGGGATCTGGCCCTGAAGAATTTTTTTTTTTTAAACTTATGCATTAAATAATAAAGAGCAGGCAATTAAGAAATCTTGCTTAACTGGCTTAGCCTCTTGAAGAGAGCTACAAATCAGCCTTGTTTCCTCCTCCTGAGAATCATTAGATCACTTGTTACAAGGGCGCAGGGGGCCTCTGCAGTGTTTCATGGCAGACGTGCACAGGGCAGCTCTGTGGAGTGCTCTGCGCTGTTGTTTACAAACCAAGCGTGCTACCCTGAGCATCCCAGCTGGATGTTTAGTTTGAAAAGCGATATGTCAGTGGCTGTTTAATTAGGACCGTGCAGCCCACCTTTCTCAGATGCTGCAGCTTATTAAAGCGTTCCCTGATTGGGAATATGCAGGTGCCATTTGTGGAAGAAATAGCTGCCTTTAGTTGGAGTGAAAGGACTTTGCCACCTCTGGCTTGGAGTTACAGCAGCACACAGGGACCCCAGGGCTTAGGTGGAAGGACAGAGGAGACAAACAGGCTCCTATTCTCCTTCCAAGGAAAAGGATTTTGGATGGGGTGTTGCTGTGCTGCCTGTCCCGGGAGAGGAAATTCTTCTCCACTGCTGCCTGTGTATCCTTCACACATGGGTCTTCTCTGCAAGAATTTCAAGAACAGGTGAGCAGCTTCTCTTTATTGCTCTCCTGTTTGGGCTGGGATTGAGGGCAGTAGGAAGCAAATAAGTTGGTGTTTTGTATCTCTGGGAGAGGCCTGCAAAGAATAAGCTGCTCACAGTAAAAGAACGTGGCAGTGTTCAAGGCCAGGTTGGAGAAGGCCCTGAGCAACTTGGTCTAGAGGGAGTGTCCCTCCCATGGCAGGGGGGTCGGAATAGAAGATCTTCAAGGTCCCTTCCAACTCGAGCCATGCTATGATTCCCCAGTGGTGCAGCCTTCTCTAATTTTTGGAAGGCAATTAGTACTTCTTTAAATTAAGGGCATTAAGACTGAAAAGAGACTCCCCACTATGCGCTACCAAAATTGCAAAGATATCTCTACAATAAACTATAGTGTGCCATTCAAATGCCTGGGTTTAGTCTCAGTGTTGTTAACCACTTCCTGTTTCTCTGTTGCTGCAAGCTTAAAAAAAACCCCAAACCCTCAAACTTTCACCAAAAACTGATGGTGTTGATGGGAGCCATGGTACTGATACTCTTGGAGAATGACATATTTTATTCATGCTGAGCCACAGGGGCTATTCCAGAGCTCTTAGCCTGTTTGTTATTTTGGCTCAAATGTACCTTTCCAGAAGTGTTAATTCTCTGTCTCACTTTGAAATATGAAAGATGAGTATAGAAGAAAGCATTTTATATATCTATATGTCTCTTTTTTTTTTTTTTTTTCTGTTAGAGAAGCTTACATTAATGAAGTGAAATGAATACTCTTGTATTGGAACCACCTCCTCCAAAGAACTGTTGTGTGTACTTTTAAGAAAGAAGCACAAAATTTCTTCTAGATGTTAAGGTCACACATGTGTGTGTATAGGGGTAAGGATTGTTTAACAGGTGAGAAAATTCCATTA
The DNA here is from genome assembly GCA_013397895.1 of Origma solitaria. Classification (NCBI taxonomy): domain Eukaryota; kingdom Metazoa; phylum Chordata; class Aves; order Passeriformes; family Acanthizidae; genus Origma; species Origma solitaria. The sequence continues at coordinate 475,587 of VZRL01000718.1, forward strand.
TGGAAGAAAAGGATAGAGCTTAATCCTCAGCTGTCTTATGCCTGACTTTGGGAATATTGTCTCTATTCAGTAACATGCTTTGGCTTTTGTGAAAGCAGAATTGTCCTACATTTCCCACCTCCTCTGGCTTCCTGGGAATTGACAAATCATCGCTGTGAGCAATATCTTCCTTTCTAAGTCTGTTTTCCCAGTTTCAGCGTACAGGTTTTGCTCTCTTAAAGACCTCCTCTTTTTTGGTTAAGGCAATCACATCCTATAGCAGAGAGATACCCACAGAGTGGGAAACAATAATGACAATGAATCTTGCTCCCTGCAAGAGGCTAAACAAGTTGCATGACTGAAGCCCATGCCTGAATGACAAAAGTTCTGGCCATGATTTGAGCTGGTTAAGCCCACAGCCTCTCTATCTACAACTCTAAAAGAAATCGTGATGATAGCTCACCATGGTCATTGTGAGAATTAGTGCAATTATATATTGATATTTTACACATTTTACTATGCCACGTATTATTTCACTAGGAATTAATTACTTGCTTTCCCACTGTAATGGGAAAGGAAAAATGTCACAGAGAAAAGAGAGGAGCTGGCTAAGTGTTATTGATGGCTGCATTTTATTTACCAAGAGACTGGTAATACTTCAGAAGTACTTTTTTAGCTACTTCCTTCACAAAACACACAGCTCTTTTGATGAGCAAAGAAAAGCTGATGAAAAGCCCATGATAACAAGATCACAAGAGCAATATGAAAAGAAACTGGGAAATGCTGACAGTCTTGATTATTATAATAATCTAGTATAGAAGCAAATTATATTATTACTCTAATATACACTCTTGGCAAAAGGAATAAAAAAACCACACCAAAAAGCCCCAAAGTAATTGTTAAATTTTTAAAGGCATTTATGAAACTGCAGCAAAACAACTTTTCACTTCCATTTAACATATTTTTATTTAGAGCTGGGAAATGGTATGTGGTATTAAAAACATGGCAGCGTTTCTTGTAGTAAAGGCTTTCTGTCATGTAAGCCAAAGAAAGGGTTTGTGTAGCCCCATTTCTGCAAACCAGAGTGTTCATCAAATGTTCCTACAGTCACTATTCACACCCAATAAACCATAAGGACTGTTATTAGCTGAAATATTATTGAAACCACTTATGTCATGCAAAGGGGAAGGAGGAGGAGGAAGTAAAGTGAATGCAGCTCAGCTGGACACAGTACTGCAATTCCTTTGTTTCATGAGGAGTTACCCAGGAAAGATGGACTTTCAGTGTTTGGTGACAAAACCTGGAGTGTGATATGGGTCTGAGGGCGAAGCAGGAATGCAAAATCACTCCTGTTCTCCTGTAGATTGCAATGTCTGAATGCAAGACAGGGGGAGGGACTTTAGCTGTGCCAGCAGGGATGGTTGTAGGACATTTAAGCGTAGTTTGAGCACAGAGGAGTAAGATTGTAAAACTGTGGGGTATTTTTTCAAACTAAGGATTAACCCAAGATTAAAGCGATCATTATTTCACTGCATTAGCCTTAGTTTGTACTGGTGTCTCTGCCCTGTTACCTGTATGGACACACAAGCATAATAGTGGCCGACACTCTGTATCATATTCTGGCAAATTGATCCAAAAAGTGTCCGTACACATCATTCCACAGTGGCAGGGGCTGTGCAAAGCCTGGAGCACTGCTGGGCTATTCTGTGAGCAGCTATGCTGAGATCAGAGCCCAGTGCCAGTCAGTGCACATGAGCTGGTCACTGGTCCCCAGGCTACAGAAACCAGTTCTGCCAGGCTTTTCAGCAGCCAGGAGCTGCTGGGCCTCATCCTCTGTCACTCCACATTCACCACTTTTGTCTCCCCAACGTGCTTTTTTTTCTCCTTTGAGGAGAAGGATGGAAGAGAACAGCATCATCCAACATATGAGGGTTTCAATCCGTCTGTTGCTTCTCCTTTACAGTTATTTCCCAGCTGCTTTGCGCTTCCCTCTCAGATGCAACAGGGCCCCAAATTTCAACTGCTGGGATGGAAACATGCTTAATAATAGATTATGAAAAAGACATGGTGAAAAATTCCAGTTTAGATGGAGGATTTTAGTGCCAGATTGTGCCCTGGGATTCCAATGCATATCTTCCATTAAAGCCATTAAAAATGTTTGCATTTCAAGGAAGAATTTGGACTTTTGACACAATTCCCTCTTTTTCTTTGGGAGCCAAACATTTTCTGTGGTAACAGAACATATTATAACAAGAATAAATATAATGCATTCAGGCATTAAAATGAATAACAGTCCTTGATCTATTTGCTGAAGATTACAGGCATGAGATGTGAAAGCTGTTAGTGGTTTGAAGAAAGATATTTGCTGTAATTGGCACTGCAGCTTTGGTTTTATTACAAAATATGAAGGAGATGACCAGAGAGGTGTCCAGATCCTCACATTCTATAGAGAGATAACAGTGCATCTCACGATCATAACTTTGGCCAGTGGTTTGCTGCTTTTTTTAGAATCAAGAAATCCTAAAGTCTCAGGGTAAGGTATTTGCCACACTCCTATTGCAGAGGGGTCAAAACCTCAGCGGTGAGGGTGTATGGCTACATGTATGAGGGAACTGTTTCCTGTGCTCACGAGGTGCTGTATGAATTAAAATGGCATTGTACCAATGGAACACTTCTTTTTGCCTCAAACCCTCGACCCTTCAATCTCTGTATTGTTTCAAATTGGAGTGGTATAAGTCTGTACAGAGAGAAGCTTTGTCCTCCAGGACGGAGATAACTCCCATCCTTCTCTCCCTCCTCAAGTGTTTGGGGCAGGCTGTTTCCATTCCTTTCCTTCAGGAATGAAAGCAACCACCTGCCTGCCTCCAACTTGTGTTTCTTCCCTGGGAAATGGGGAAAGATGGAGCTCAGCCGAGGAGTATTTGAGCTCTCTGTTGCCTCCTGCTCTTCTGGGACTTGTAGTGGATCAGTTGGAAATACAGAACCCAGTGGTGATGGCACTGCAGTTTTACAGGAGCATGCCTAGAATGCCCTGAGTCCTGAGGTCAAGATAAACTTCCTAGCTGGTCTAGCCATTACAATGTAGTTTGGTGTGAAACCTTTAGAAATTTGTGTGGTGGCACATTCCACCAGAAACTTAAGTTGCTTTAGAGGCTGTTTGTCAAAACTGGTTGTTCTCCACAAATACAAAATGCTGTTTCATCGAAGTCGACTTCCTGAAAAAAAATCGTTGTCCATCTCATTAGAGAATTGTTGTGAACAAATATTGTTTTTAACCTTCCTATTCTTTTATGCATAAGACATAAATAATGCCTGATGCATATTTCCTTAGGATGCTGTGTGTATCTTCCAATCTGCTCTCCTTTAGGAAAAACTAACATTTTACATTTTTGGCTGTTGAATGGGCCATAACAGCAAAGCCAAGGGTGTGGCTTCCAATGATTTAAATTCTTATAAAATGCCAGGAGAGGTCAAACAAGGAGGAGGGGGGATAGAGCAGAGTGGTTGTTTTGGTGGCTGTAATCTCTGGGGGACTGCTCACTGTGCAGATCTGTCTCCTCAAAGAAATATTTGGAAATAATTGTATAGCGGTGAGAAGGCAGGGGAAGATCCTCGCTTCTTGATGATGTTGTTCAAAAGGTTTGAGATGTTTGCCACTTTCTTCCAGAATTTATTTAGACCTCTAGATAACTTTTCTGATCTGTGGAAGTGGTGAGCACCTCTAAATCCAACAGTAAAGCTTGTCTCAAAGCAGGCCAGTAAATGAATGCTTGAAGAGCCTGTGCAGATGGCTTTAGCACATTGCCATGCTCTTCCTCTCTCCTCCAGATCTCCAGAAAAGCCGTTTTCCCTTGATGTTACAGCCCACGTAGCTGCTGTATCAAGTCATGTTTGGTGGTGGTATTTAGTAGTCTCTCAGGATTTTCTGCTCTTTATTTCTTCTGGTTGCTCTTAGCATCACCGAAGTTCAGCTGGCCCAAGAATCAATTGTACCCTGATGGATTTAAGAAGCTAGAACACACAGCAAAGATGAATGAACTTTATTTAAAATAGAACCAGTAAGTTCTTTTCCTTGTTCAAGAAACAGACTGTGGCAGAAAGCTGGGATGTTTCTCTTCTGTAAAGAAAATCTTGCACCAGTCATACCTTAGCTGGTTCCCCTCCTCTCCTTTTGTCAGTGTGATGCATCTGCATTAGCAAGCTGTGCTTTTCATTCCAAAGTGATGAAAGGGGACAACAATAAATTACAATGCCTTTTAAGATGTCTCCAAATCTTGTGAGATGTCACATTTCATCCTTGCTGCTCTTTCATGTCGTTCTTTTACTATTAGTCTAATTGCCACTCAAAATTTATTTTGCTGCTGTTGTGCACCCAGCACTTGCAGCTAATGTTGAGAAATAGTATGGAGGCCGAAAACAGAGATCCTCCCTCTTCCCTTTTCGTAAATTCCTATTGCTTGTGAAATTCCCAAACTCACAGCCTCCCAAGTTTCTGAAAAGAGTGGCCCTCTATGTACTCTGAGGTATTGTTACACTGTTAAAAATGGAAATCTGATGCTGCTTCTTGAGGGGAAGGAGTTGAGGAAGGTGGTGGTTTCACCCGGGCTGTCTCATGATGCTGGGATGCTGGGAGTAGAAAACAATGTAAGAAATATCTCAAAATGCAGCCACCTACCACTCTTTTATATAAATTCGAGATTATGAGCCAAACTCACGGTTGACATAAGCAGATGCAAATCTAATGAAGTCACTGCAGTTACTTCTGCTTATGCCAGAGGTGAATTTGTCCCTATTTTTGGAACATGCTACAGCTACAGTTTTGTGCTACAGCATTGGCACACTGTATCATGTCAAAATCCTTTTGAGCAATGGCAGTGTGCCACTGGCTGAGTAACGTGATGCATCATGTCCAACATCTGCCTGGTAATGGTCCTGATCTGCTTTTTGACATGATGCATCATGCCACTGTACCATGCTTGAAGGCATCTGATAGGAATTCTCAGGATCTGGTAAAAAGAAATGTGTGCTAACTGAATATTGGAGCATTTCGGCATTTTGTGGAAAAGAGTGATCTCCCTGTTAGTGCATTTATAAATCTCTTGCAAATGCCTCGTGTACTTGGGTGAAAAATGATCATTAATGTACTCCCACTTCAATGTGTCACATTAACATAATAAACGATAAATCATTTTCTATTTTGGTCTGTTCTGCTTTAAGGACTGATAGTGGATTTTCTCCTAAAAACTATCAATTGGTATTGAAAGAATTTGGTTCTATTTATGATTTCTCAGGCTTGTTTTCTTACCGCTATTAAACGTAGGAGGGTTTTGTCCTGGGTTTTTTGGGTTTTGTTTTTTTATATACCAACACCAGGCCTTCTTGCCATCGCACGTGAAAGCGTTTTACCTCAGAACAGTGCAGAACAACATCTCCCCTCTAACAGGAAACATGTTTCACAATCCTGAGCGGCACCAGCCTCACCGGGAGGATCTGCGCGGGTGGATAGCAGCCAGTGGTGCAGAGGCTCAGAGGAGGCTGGGTGCCAGAGGAATGCCTGCAGGCAGCCTGGCCATGTGCTTGCGGTGCAAGCCTGCAGGTCAGGAGCAGGCTGCTGGCCAGCAACAGCGAACTGCAGAAGGTGCTGCTTGTTATTGCCGGCCCGCGGCCTCCGGCTCTGCGAGCGCCGCTGTCGGGGCCATGTCCTGCCTTAGGCGCGCCGCAGTGAGAAATGAGGGGAAAGCGATGCCTAAAATTAATAGGGCCCAGATCAAGCAGAGAATTGTAGATAGCAATCAGCACTTGGATTTTCACTTTTTTTTGCCCTTCATTTTGACAAAGAAACCCATGCATTTGGTATGGTAAAGTGTGTGCCGCAAGTGCATTGTACCCTTGCAGAAACTTCAGAGTGGCTGCAAAGGTGAGTGCTTCAGACTGAATCCATTCGTGTAGATAAACAAAATGCAACAGGAACAAGTTATCAGAGGGCTAGTTAAAAAGTATATAGCTACCTTAAAATCTGTAAGCACAAAACTTAAAAAAAAAAGAAAAAAAAGAAATTAAACATGTCTGCAGGAAATTGGATCTTTGTTCAAAGTATTGCAGTTAAATGTTTTGGAGAAATGCTTTCTGCAAACAGGGAATCCTACTGGGGTCAGACAGAGCTATTTTAACCTTGTGTATTCATCTGACTGTTCTTGCCAAGGAGATGTGTGTGTGTTTGTGTGTATATATATATAAAGAGAGGGAGAGAGTATGAATTTAGAATTTTTGATCAAAGCCTTCAGTTTCTGGCTGCTATTAAATGTAGGTAAACTTCAAAACAAATGTTGTGAAAAACAAACTTCAAATAATTCACTTTAGACCTAATAAAAAGAATACAAGAGCAAACAAGGGTAAACCCTTCCCAGGCTCATAAGCTGGGATAATGCTAACAAGGCATAGTCTTTTCCATGTGAGGAATGGTATCGAAAGCCTCCAAAGCACGGCACTGCAGTAGGGAAGCTCACTGGCAGAAATGTGCACACAGAGGTAGGCCAGGAATATATTTGAATACAACTGAAGTCATTACAACCAGATCCTAGTTTTATGTATATTTTTCAAGTGGAGAAGTACACTTA